>CM019149.1:100001684-100354816 GCA_009733165.1 Naja naja | reverse complement strand
ATGGGTGAACCTTCATGGATTCCTGCTGAAATAACTCAAATAACTGGCCCTCGTTTCTTACAGGGTACAAACAGAGGATGGTGTCCTCTGGAGCAGGCACATCGATCAGTTAAGATCCAGATTACCTCAGAACATCGCAATTGTTCCTCTCAGTTCCCATACCTAATGCCTTTTCTAGGGGGAAGGGAGGAGCATGAGGATAATCAGCAAGCAAGAATCAACCCCATGTAATGAGCCATTATTTACAGGAACCATCCCAAAACCTGTCACAATGCCAAAATCCATCCATAAGTGGAAGATTGCCCATCACTATCTGACTTGGGTGCTGACATTGGGCTGGAGATGGGTTGGGAGGAGACCAGATTCTAATAATCAAACAGGGTCTTTCACAGGAAGTCCAACTAGGGAAATGTCAACAGACACATTTCCCCTCTCACTGGGTGAGAACGTTAAAACTTCTGAACCACGAAGGTCTCAACTATTAACGTAAGAGCCCCACCTATTGAAAAGAATACATTAGATAGGTTGGGGTTTGAGTATAGACTGAACCTAGTGGGGAGGGTTGTTATGTATGCAGGTTTGAATGTCATTGGTTAAGTTTGAAATGTTCTTGTAAAATTTCAGAAATGATTGGTTTAAAAAGTGCGGGAAAACCCTGCACTCTGATTGCCTGGCAACTGTGGCTGCTGGCTATAAGTAGCAGCCGCAGCCCAGCCAAATCGGGTCTGTTATGAGCTGTAGTCACTAATAAACTCTTCACTGAAGCAGTCCGCCTCTGACTCTTCATGCAAATCTAACAGTTCTTTTAGTGTTTTACTAAGTATTTGCTCAATTTTCATTGCCAGCTGGGCCTAGATGTGGGTTCCAATGGCTAATTGAAACAGGCAGGTTCCAGGAGTTTCTTCTTTATATAGAAATAGAGACATAAGGAAGCAGTTTAGATAAAGCATAAACCAGGCCTTCAGAACAGATGAGCACTTTGACTTTGTGGGCTTTAACCTCCCTGATTTTTAAAATGTTCTTTTCTTGGGTGAATCTCCCTCCTTCTCAAGTTTTAGCATGGCAAGGCTTTCTGTATTTTATGCATTGTTCCCATCTAGATTTCTGTTTGACAGGTAGTGAAAACTTACTGACTCATTTTTTTTCAGATATGCTGAGAATAGCACAATGGGAATTTAGAAGTGATTTGTTTTATATTTATAAGGAAACTTAAAACAGTTGTAGCAATATCAGTTTGTAAATGCAGAGATAGATGTCCATTTCTATTTGAACTGGGCAGTTAAATCATCTAGGGCAGGGCTGTTAAACTCCCGACCTGTGGACTGGTTGATCACGCACTGGCCATGCCCATGCCCAGTTTAGCAAAGGGGAAAAAAGTCCTGATACGTCATGTGACGCTGCCATGATGACAGGAGTTTGTCGCACCTGATCTAGGGCACCTCCATGGATTATTTTCAAATGTTCAGGGTACCTAGGGGAAACCTACAGGGCTATCAGAGAAGAGATGCAGTCTACATGCAGTAAACATATAAATAATTGTAAATATCTGAATCTGCACTGCACACTAAGCCACAAAGCCTGGTTTATAGTCCATAATCTGAATCCACAATCATGCTAAGTCAGAAACATACTAAGAAGAATATCTATGGAGAGTATCAGTCATCCAGGTCATAGTTGTCTCAGAGGTGCTTTTTCAAAAGGCAACAGGACTGTTTTGCCTTGAGAAAGAAGGAAAGCTTCACTGATGAAGCTTCTTGGATGAGAAGTGAAATGTCTTCTTCCTGAAGGCAAAACAATCCAGTTGCCTTTTGAAAAACCATCTTTGAGAATACTAGGAAGAAGTTGAAGTATGACCTTGGCGCTTGTACAAAACCCATCCAGTCTCCAATACTGGCATTGAGACAGCAACGTCTATTATATAAGTTTCTATCAGTCACCAAGAGAAATAGAATAGAACAGAACAGAGTAACATGTGTCATTTTGCCCAAAAGAATACAATATTTCTTTGTATTGATGACACAGGGGAGGGGAGGACTCATCAGCAAACATATGTGATATGTGCCTTTGTACTATAAAAATCTGTGGAATACCATTTGATAGATTGCAGAAAAGCTTCTCTCTCATTCTACCTCTCTCTTTTCCCTCTTCCTCTTTGACATACTGTTTTCCTTCTGTAGATAACTATCAGAGTGACAGAGGCAATAGTGTTTAACCCAAAAATAAACCAAATTGTTTATTTTATAGTTAAACAAACAATAGCTACCAATATATGGTTCAAAATTGGTACTTATCCAGGATGCTGTCTAGATCAGAGCAGAAGAGGTTTTTTTTAAAATGAGGTTTTGGCCAGATGGTGATCTGCTCAGATATAATGTCTGTCAACAAAGAGAACCAGTAAGATGACATACAGATTATATTGTTACTCTGTGGTAAGATAGGTTGTCAATAGATTTTATAAATAAAAAATATTGTTTGGTATTGCACTTGGAATTCAATAATGGTAATTATACTTTGGAAGAGGAGACACCTATTCTTTTCTACCTCTCTGACTGTCTCATAGCTGACATTTTGACTTTAGGAGAAGCTGTTATAGATCTGGGTGACTGGGCTTTGAGTAGAAATGATTTACCCCCACATCAGGTGGAGATTTGTGCTGCCACATTAATTCAATTGGAAGATATATAGAGATTCATTCTAATGTCAAAGATTTCTTCAGATACTTTAACAAGGAATGTTACAAAAGTGGAACTATGTGTTCCACTTTTGGAAAAGTATTGTTGTAGGCAATGATGTTAAGAGCCATGGTGGTACAGTGGTTAGAATGGAGTACTATAGGCTAACTCAGTGCTAACTCCACGAGTTCGATTCTGAGCAGCTCAAGATTGACTAAACCTTCCATCCTTTCGAGGTTGGTAATATGCTGACTCTGTAAACTGCTTAGAGAACTGTAAAGCACTGTGAAGTGGTATATAGGTCTAAGTGCTATTGCTAATTATATCTCTCAGAAGATGCTGAACTGGATTTTTTTCCAAAGAAAATATAATGATATACTGGAAAGGTTTGAAGAGCAAGAGCTAAGAACAAGTTGTATAAGATGATGATTAAAAACCTCTCCAAATAGCTGGTGGCTTGCCAAGGATGAAAAGGCACTTAGGATGAAAAATATACGTATATCTTAATTTCACTTATCTAGAAGATTAAAAAAAAGGTTTGTTGCCATAGAATACATATTTCAAGAGCTATTTCAATGAAATCTAGTTACTTTAAATATGTAGTGTTCTATGTCCCTTCTGTACATCTTTTTGAAGTCCCAACCACTTAATTCTGTCATGTTTTGGGGATTGGGGCTCTGATTGTGATAAAACATTACAAACAGACTGGAATACAAACATTGTGGAATTGGAAACAAAATCGAATTTAGTTTCCAGATTTACCTGCAAGGGCAAAAATTTCATGAGCTACATCTCATGGCCAGGCACTAGAAAATGATGACCTTATGTTTTGTTTGGCTTATTTCTGGAAAGACAATTCTATGACTTGATGTGGCTGAAATGGTCACAACTATTTTCAAAAAAAGACATGGACCCTCTGTCAAAGGAACAGCAGTTCATTAAAAATGTATTCATTTGATTGGAGAGTTAATTGGACAGATTTTCTACAAATATATTTAATGGAAGGAAACAGGTGAATCCTCCTTTTCAAAATATTTGCAGCCAAGGAAGAAGGATCCACCCGAGAATCCTTAGTGTTTCTAAATTTTGTTTTAGCTAATTTTTCTATTTTGTGTGTTTTCTTTATTTCTTTTCTTTCTTAGGCATTCATGGGGACAAAAGATAAACCATGCAATTTGCCATTTGTATCTAGATGGTGACTGACATTGCCTTAGAAATATATAACGCAGAACTTCTGAAATGGCATCATAATTGATTTCAGCATTTTGATGAAATACCAACTGGCTAGTGTTAGTCCTTGGTTTGTTTAAGTATGTTTTTAAAATAACTTGTGGATGTATTATTATGCATTTTGTAACATTCTATTGTACAGGTATGTTTTTCCACCCAAATTTTGGTGACACAGTTTTCAATTTGGTAATTTCAATTTAGTCAGCATTTAGATAGCACCTGGGAGCTAGTTCTGCCTCCACTCTAGAAAGTAACTTAGATATAATATCATTGGTTTTGTTAAATGGTAAAAAAATTCTTTCAAGGAACATGGAATGGTTGAAAGGAATTATGGCTGAGTCTGAAGGTTTTTTCCTTGTAAGAAACTCAATTTTCCTGATGAAAATATATTTTGGCTAAAAGCCTAGTTAATCAGATTGATATAAACAGAAATCTGAATTCTGTCAAAGAAATAGTGATTTTAATTAAGTAGTTCTCTATCTTTTGTAATAAAACAAATAAATTTGGTTCCTGAAAGATGTTACATATTATTGGTAATTAAAAATGGAGATTGTTGAATCGGCTTCATACATTTGTGTGATCCAAACAAACCTGACTTTGCAAACATTTTGGGGTTGCAGTTTGTGGTTAGGAGTTTTAATTTAATTTAGGATCCCTTTGTTGGTTGGAATAGGATCAAAAATTGTCAGAGTTTATTTGGTTTTGCTTTATTTTTAATCCTATATATGTTTGTTCTGTAAGTTCCTTTGGAACTGAGCAGCACAGAATCCAAAGCAAGCAAATAAATACATTTCAAGAAAATAAGGATTTCCCCAGATTTACAATGTTCTTCATGCCTATATCTGGGAATTTGAATTAAAATATATGGCAACATTAAAGTTATACAAGTAAGAATATACACAAAGCATATGTTCAAGATGGATTTTTAAAAAAGATCTTGACTGATTATTTAGTGTATCGAAAAAGTGTTAAAAAGCACATCACAATTACATTCTCAATGAGCAAATATGAAACTATTCATTCAATTTACAAATTCAAAGATAGACTATTTATATAGTCAATACTAAGTTGCATACAGAAAGACTGACTTTCCCTATGTTAGAGAATTGGGCCCAGAGGTTCCACAATATTCCACAGTGTCTGCTTTGGACTACCACAGATGAAGTCTGAAGAGGAGAGCTTTCCCAAAGGAGACTAGTGCACCTGCCATGTTAAGTCCTAAGCCTATGGAAGGTTGATCAATAGAGGCCCATTCTTGTATCCCAGGCCTGAAGCAGATTAAACTTGTTATCCAACAAGTTTCTGGCTATCCTAATAGGTGGATGTCTGAAGTCTGTTGTTTATAGCATCGGTAGTATTGATTGGTAGGTGAATATTACTAATTATTTCCTTATGATCTCACATCCCTTCATAGATGTAGAGAAATATGACTGAAAACTGGTAACCAGAAAGTGGAGGTAGGTCTTATTGTACCAAATAGGATGACCATAGTGTGATTCAGCTGTGCATCGATCAGTCTGATATATGACAACTATTTGTGTAGGATGGGATAAGGTCTCCACCTTGGGCATGGGGAGACTAGAAGACTTCCAAGGTCTCTTCCAGCCCTCTGATTCTGCGATTCTGAATATTATATCTGATTGTGAAATAACCATTTATTGCAGAAGACAACCAGGGCTAGCTTTGACAGGAAAATCTGATGGATGAATCCAGGAGGACATTTTACTGTTTTATATTCTACTACTCCTTCTCAGCCAATACCTTTTTAATCATACATCAATTATGTTTCTTCCATATAAACTATTATTGCATTCTTTACTACAATGCTTGAGCACATACATTGTATGTCACATGAGACAATGGCCAAAGAGCCCTTTGCTTCATATAGTCAAGGCAAACATTTCAAGGCTAGTTTTGTTACCCTTGGGATCTGTCACTAAGTCTCAAATGTCTTTTATAATGGAATTTATGAGGTGCTCTAGAAACTTTCTTATCAGGGCATGGAAGGATTGTGGAGCCAGCTGTAATCTTGTTTAGGCTTCTAAAATACACTATGAGATGAGAGAGAGAGAGAGAGAGAGAGAGAGAGAGAAAGAGAGAGAGAGAGAGAGAGAGAGAGAGAGAAAGGAGCAACCTAATATTTTTAATGTTTGCTCTGGTCTTTGGAGAAATATTGTCTGGATTTTATTCCTGAAATGTCTTTTGTCCTTTGCTTTTGTCCCTGTTGAAAGTCAGTAAGCATGATATGAGACATTGGCATTTTTTTGTGCATGCTTACTTTTCACTGCTAACTATGCATGGCTATTAATCTTGTGAAGTCAAGTGCAGGTTATTGAACTCTTGCTTGTTGATGTTTCATTGGTTTATTAATTCTACCTTAAGAATATCAAACCATAGCTAAATACCTACATCCATATACTTTACTTTGCCTTGGAAAACACATATGCACAGACTCCCACCTCATGAATATGTACATATATAAATTTTATTCAATTGCAGAGGATTTTGCAAGTTATGTAGCAGCAAATTTCAGGTGATTATAAATGCCATGGATTCTGACAAATATAACTATGCAAAACATGGGTTTATAAATATATCCTCCTCTGTGTAATTCCTTCATTTTCTTCCTCTATAAAAGATTGGGCAATGGACAGTTTACCCATCTCTATCCCTCCCTTTCTCCTTCTCCCACCCTCTCTCATACCTGTCACAGGTTCTTTTACATACACCCAAGTCAATGTTTTCCAAAATCCAAGAGGGCCAACAAAAACAAACAGGTCCCTAGGCAACACACAAGCACTCAAATGCTACTACTCACAGCTTATTACTCAACTATTTCCCATTACTACATCTCCTCTCACTGTTCTTCTGACTACTCCTCCTTATAAGTCCAACTGCTGGAGAATAGTTTCTTTTTCTATCTGCTTTAGGCTGCTTTATTTCCACAGATAAACACACATCTTCCTATTCTCCCACACACATCAACAATAGCACACTCAGCTGCCTCTCTGCTCAGCTTTTACAGCCAACAGTTGCTGTAGAAGGAGAGGTTTTAAAAGGACATAGTCATTTTGTAGTCAGCCTGTTCTCTCTCACACACTACTACGTTTACTGTGTGCAACTCAAAGGGGCATACATAATGCTCCCTTCTATTTTATTTTCCATCACCACAATTCTGTGAAAGTGGGTTAGTAACACTGGCTTTTGTAACCCTATAGCCTTTTATTGGAACTGAATTTTTGTTGTATAAACTTTCTAAACCAGCAGTCATGTAGAAATTAAGGTCTTACAAAATATCAATAGATATTAGTGACTTCTCTCTAAAGAGAACCAAGTCCTTCTGGAGAAGACTTTTTTTTGACTCACAATATCACAGAATGAAAGTTTACATGTGTATGTGTGAGCTTGTGGTGGAAGGAGTTGCCTCTGAAGATTATAGCAGGTATGATGGAGGCATGAGTGGTGAAAACATTGATCCAGTGTAAAAAGCAAATCTTTTCAGCTTTTCCTGCATTATTTTTATCCAGTGTGTCTTGGGTTAGTTTTTATTGTTTTAGTAAGAATGATATATGAACCAATAGATATTGCTGTCTATTGGTTTCTGGAGAATGGGTGACCCAGAATGAATGTTAAGTCAGGTAAGAGTGAATGAGTCCTAAATGTTGAGAGAAATTTTGCCTGGAAAAAATAATCTCCTTATATCTAATGAAATTAACTGCAATTTCAATGTACAGCATTGAACAATAAAACATAACACAGGATTATTGAGCATTATTCCAACTCAAGATCGAAGTGGCTAATGTGGCATGAGTTCATAAGGTTATCATTTGGCCATTTCTAAGCTCAGTTGACAGAAAAATCTTCTGAGTGCAGCAATAACTGAACTTTATAATGTTTGTAAATTTATTAGGTAAGCTATAGCTTAATATTAGAACTGCAGGGAAAAATACATTACTAGATTCAAAAGACCAGGCTTTAGTTATTCATACCGCATTAAAGAAAAATAAGCAGTAATATTGTAATATTCTTCTAGCAATACATGAAACTCACTTTTCAGTTAAGATTATAATAGATTTGCCTGGGCATTACATTCCACTCCTTCCTCAGTTTCATTACTAAGAAATTATGAGTGTTAACACTCTTGCTTTTAAAAACATAGAGAAACGTGAGTGGTGGTGGTAGGGTCATAAATTCTTACAAGCAGTTTTAGACAGGAATTTCATGAAGAGATTCTAAACTTCACAGTTGGAAAAACTGATCAAGACTTGAGAAAATGGTTCTGCTTTCATTTAATAAGGTTTGGTGATTCCACAAGCTACAGCAGCTCACCCCAGATGGTGCTCATGCTAGCTAGACCATAATTTGTACAATTCAGCTTGATGCAGGACATAAAAGCATATGTCAGCAGTCAAGGTAGAAATCTTTATATTCGCCATGAGAACATCCTTGATATCAAACTAATCTTCTTGGGAGAAAGAAGAAAGGCCAGAAGCATACTCAGTTTCTTTACTTACAATGGCTGCTGCTAGTAGTTGGGAGCTGAATTATACACAGTGCTAGTGGAAAAATTGTGGACCAAGGCAACCGGTATGAGCACAGGGGTGTAAACATTCTCCCTATGAGAAAAGCTTTGGGACTTCTTTGGAGAAAGATGATCTGAGAGAGACATGACTTGATGCTCAGAATAGCATGGAGAATCTGGACAGTAGTTTATGTGCTCCAACCCTTGCCCCATGCCAAGACCAGACATTTTTCAATGCATGGAAACTGGAAAGAGATTTATAACCCAACTATAGAAAGTTTTTCTTCAAAACCTGCATAAACAACCTGTGCAGTTTATAGTAGTTTCACAAGACATGGTTGATGGCCACTCATCTGGACAGCTTTAAAGGAAGTTTGTTTAAATTTATCAAGGAGACGGTTATTAAAAATGATTAGCCTTTATAGCTCAGTGATATATCTATACTGTTGAGTGTGATGGGTGCAATGGCAGAAGGTTTGACTTTAATGCTGGAGATTATGAAAGAGCGGTCTAAGGAGATTATGAAAGAGCGGTCTAATAACTTGTAAAACAAAATCCTGGGCATCGATTTAATGTACCAGAGTTGTTCTTACGTTCTCATAAAATGAAAATAAGGGTTTTATATGCTTGAAGCAATAAATGTACATTTTGGAGGATTCTTAAGTGAAATACATGTCTTAACATGTTCTTTGTGCCATTCCTAGCCTAGTTCCAGACCTATGCAGGCAGTGTGGCAATAACAATCTACCTTTTTGTTTTAGGAACAGATTAGCAAAGGTTTCTCTAAAGGATTAGAATGCTAATCCCATTATCAAGCCAGGCCATGGAGTAAATTTACCACAGAATCATCTTCTGAAGTAAATTACTCTCTCTTAATATTATTTTTGGGTGTTCAAGGGATGCATTTTGTAAATTTCTTTTCCATTTCAATCTTGGAAACTTTGAAATTTGGGTCCAAAAGCTATAATAGCAATATACTTAACATATTCAAACAAAGATTTCAAGAGTGTCCAAAATTACAGGGATTCTCTTACAGCTCTTCTGTAAAGTTAGTTACTTGACTAAAATAGAAAGAGACCTATGGTACTCCCACCATTGTGACATATGCATCCATGTAATCCACAGATACAACAGAACTGTGATGTTTATCTTATCTTGGATTTTGTAACATATTGTAGGTCTATAATACTCATTACAGCATGTGCCTCAACATGAGAAATGACTACAGAAATTACTTTTGTTCTGAAAACAGAATAAGCAAGGTGGGGAGAGTTTCTCAAAAGGATTAGAGTGATAATCCCATTATCAAGCAAGAATGCGGAGAACAGAACAGAACAGAACAGAATCATCTTCTGAAGCATCTTACCTAATATTACTTTGGGCATTCATGGAATGCCTTTGTAAATTTCTTCCTTGTTTCACTCTTGCAGAGAGAGAGATGGGAAAACAGTGAAAGGGGTAAGGACGTAGGTAGAATTTCACAGACTGTTAATGACTGCAAAAGAAAGCTCTGGTAGCCTTACAAAATATACATCACCAGGATTCCACACCCCACCCCAAATTACAGAAACATCAAATTCATCCACAATGTTCTTTGAGGCCAAGAGTCTGTTATGGGGAGCAGGAAAGATCTACATGCAGACTTTGGGCACTTTTCTTATTAAATTCACTTCCAGTTTGAAAGCCAAACCAGTTTCAGGGTCACAAGGAAGCCAACTTTATTGCTGCTTTGATTTAAACACATGGTAAATAAATAGGTGTACAACTGGAGAACCTACACTTAGTTTTTAGACCCATGTTGGAGGCCAGTCTCTACCAAGTGTGTAGGATTTGAAAGAAGAATTGGTGTGTGGCAGGACAGAATTTTATTTAAATTAATTTAAATTAAAATGTAAAATAAATTACACTAAGAACAGCCAATGTGGTTGTTCCCAAAAATTATTCATTAATAATAATATTCATTTATTCAATAACAAATACAACCATTTGAATAAATTTAATTCAGGAATGAACATTAAAAAATTAATGTTTGTTGCATTAAAAATGATAATTTGGCAGCAACTTTTGAACTGTGTATGGAAGTTCTACATTAAACAATTTTTCTACTATTTGTCCCTCTGTACTTCTCACTTACTGTGTACCATAGAGTTCAGAGGTGTTGCCACAGGACTCCCAGATGGGACATCAACTGCACTGTTACAGATTGCCAGGAAGATTTCAAAGGCCTCCACTTGGACATCTCATTAAATTAATGTCACAAGCTGTGCAGACTTTGAATGGATTCCCAGTTCTATTCAGTTCAACTGCCTGATCCACTATGGCATATGCCATATTTATGGCATATGATCTGTCCTAGATCTTTCTTATTATTAACTAGGCATCCAAGTTTATTTACTTATTAAATTTTTTTGTCACCCATCTCACCACAAAGTTATATTATGATACTAAGAAACTGGATTTTCTAATCAACAGATTACTAAAACCATCCAATGTGCTAAATGTTATATTAGACTGTTTATACAAGTTGCCAAAGAAAATGTTAAAATAATGCCTAAGGAAAGTCTTTAAAACATAATTTCTTTGTTTAGTATAACTTTAAAAAATGATAATCTGTTTTGTAAAAAATGTTTGAAGTTCTTAAATTTACCGCTTGGAGGTTTTTAGAATTACTTTAAGCTCCTAATCACCACAAATTAAGGCCACTCAGGAGTTGAAATAGTTGTGGAACAACATGTGGGAGATTATACATTTTTATCTGAATTACAGGCATATCAAATGGACTGTGCATAATTGAGACACAAACAGATCATCTTCCAAAATACATTTATGACAAATTTTACCAACTGGGACTTAAACAATGCTACAAGTTAATTTTTTTAGAGGGGTGTTATTTTATTTGTTAATATTATTAAGAATTCTGATTATAGTAGTAAAATGTAATACAAATTAAACTCGAGAAGAGAGGGGAAAGAAAGAAATAATAAAAGGTGCAAGGTAAAAGAATAAATTGAGAAGAAAAAAGGAAGTAAGAATGTTATACAGAAAGAGTAAAGAGGTATATAAAGAGGTATATAAAGAGGTATATAAAGAGGCTTACAACTTTCAGTATTACAAGCCTCAACAGAAATGGGAGGAAGAAAACGACAAAGATAATGTGGGATAGTGAAATGGAGGTCAGCAGGGAACGGCAATGGAGGAGATAGATAGTTTAGTTTACTTTATTGTCATTGCACCTCGTACAACGAAATCAAACACCATCTTCAGTGTACATCATGACCATGACCATGAAAATAAACACAAACACACATCCTTCACCCTTCACACATTGAACTGCAAACCCCCGACACCACACCAACACTGCACCATACAGCAGAATTCAAAAGAGCTACTGCCCTGGGATAGAAGCTGTTTTTCAGCCTATTTGTCCTTTTTTTATTATTGTTCTGTACCGTCTACCAGATGGTAATAGTTCAAAAAAAGGGTTCCCAGGATGAGATGGATCTTTGAGAATGTTTTGAAATTTCTTAAGGCAGCGGGAGCTATAAAGCTCTTCTAAAGAAGAGAAGAGGTGAACTGAAGCACTTCTATGGTCATAAGTTCAGAGCAGTTATCAAGTGCCCAAATTTTGATCACATGACTGAGGGGTTGCTGTGGCTGTAACTTTGGCCCCCAGTCATAAGTCTTTGTTCAGTCTTCAGTGCCATTGTAACTTCAAACAGTTGCTGAAAGAATGGTCATAAGTTGAGGACTATAACTCATTCAAATACTTTCATAGGGTATAATTTCTTTTCCTTGCTTCTTTGTTGCATTGCACAGAGTTTTTGAGGCCTTAATAAGCTTCTTTTTAAAATCTAGTAGAAAAAAATTGCCCAGGTCACTCTCTTGAATTATTATTTGTATTTCTGTTTTGAATGTTAAAATACCAGCCAATTTTTTTTTGTAGAACCAATGAAAATATTCTTTTCCCACTCATTTTCTTGGCCTGTCATCTGTAAATCTTATTTTTGAGCCCATCTCTTATCTTGTCAGATAAATTTGGTTCTATATACATACATACATACATACATACATACATACATACATACACACATACACACATACATACATACATTCTCTATATCCTACCTGTCAATGAATACTTCAGTTTCAACCATAACAGTACAAGAGCACACAATAGATTCAAACTTAAGGTTAACCACACCAAACTTGATTGCAGGAAATACAACTTCAAAAACAGAGTGGTCAATGTCAAAACTCTACCTGACTCTTTGGTTTCTTCCCCAAACCCCAAAAACTTTAACCTTAGACTCTCTACTATTGACTTCACCCCTTTCCTAAGAGATCTGTAGGGGGCATGCATAAGTGCACCAACGTGCCTACCATCCCTGTCCTATTGTTTCTTTTATTTTTCTTACATGTATCCATTTCATGTGTTCATAACTATGTTTATACTTATACCTATTATCTTATAAGTGATTGACAAATCAAATCAAAATATCTGTCATTTCTTCATAGTCTATACATAAAAGCAGATACCATTACTGGTGTTGTTGAATTGTTTTTTTTTTAATTTATTTATTTTGTCAAACACAATATGATAGAAATAAGAATAAACATAAGTTTAAATACAAGAAACAGGAACTAATAATTGGGGACAGTAGGACAGGGATGGTAGGCACGCTTGTGCACTTATGCACGAATTGTGGCTACTAATTTGGTGCCTACCTACAAAGCTTTCCATGTCTTAGGGCCGGGGTCCTTGCGGGAACGTCTCCTGCCAGCATCGAATACCAATCGCTCGGTGCGCGCTCACAGACAGGGCCTCCTTGGGGTACCGTTGGTTAGACAATGTCGGCTGGCGGTCCCTAGGGGGAGGGCCTTCTCTGTGGGGGCGCCCACTTTGTGGAACCAGCTTCCCCTGGAGCTGCGACTGGCCCCCGACCTTCACTCCTTTCGCCGCGGCCTAAAGACTTGGTTATTCGAACAGGCTGGCCTGGACTGAGGGAGGGGGTTGTTTTAATATTTTAAATGTTTGTTAATGGGTTTTAATGATTATTTGGTCAAATTTGGTTTAATTCTTTTTAACTCTTGTAATTTGTATGGTTGTTTTTATGTGAGCCGCCCTGAGTCCCTTGGGAGAGAGGGCAGCATATAAGACCAAATAATAAAATAAATAAATAAATAATTTCCGACTACATTCTTCAAACATCTCTATCAGTATTTTCATTGTTATAATGTTTTGCATTATATTATATTATCAGGGTGCAAAGAGAAAATATCTGCTATGAACTCCACATAGGCATTGGGAAAGGCATCCTGTCGGTAAATGCTCAGCTCTGTTCAGTTGCCCCAACTCCACCCCAAATAAGGGGATTAAAAGGTTGTAAAAAGAAAAAAAATATTTTGCATTTAATAGGCTTGCATTTCTCTCTCTATCTGAAACATAAACATTCCTTCTAAAATTCCATTTTTAAATCACAAAATTCTTTATGTTTGTTGTGTTTCATTTACCCCAACCCTCATTCAATACAGAACTGCTTCCTGATACCTTCCAAACAATATTTACATTTTTGAGTTCCTCTGTAAACTGGTTATTTACCTTTCAGAAGATTTAAAAAAAAAGGATCCTAATTGAAGATAACAGGATTTGGAATCCTGTAAGATAGCTGATATTGTTCATTAATGCTTTATAAAACCAGTGTAAAGGGGTATAAAACCCCTTGGCCAGTCTTTCTTTGGACTGTCACTTTGCAGGTTTTACTGATTTACCGCTTAGTTTATTTAACCTACAACTTTTCTCTCTACACCGCACTGAGTTAACTTAGGAATCTCAAGTAATTCTCTTGATCCATGGATTTCTAGGGGTCACCAGAGAAATAGGTTTGATATATAATATTCTAGTGAGCTAGCAGCGTACAAAAGAATACATTAAATACTTTTTTTAAAGGTTCAGCTACAACCCATTTAGTTTCTGCTTGGCATGAAAACATTGTGTGGGCTTCCACCTTCCTCATGCTATTTTTATTTTTGCGAATGGTGGAGTGGGGTGGAGGGGTGCTACAGAAACATAATTATTAATATTGCCTGATGGAAACCAACCTTGTAGATTTCTGCTGATAAATAACCCTTTCTAGTAATGCTGCATTTAGCAAGGAATCTGGCTCATATGAAGTGGAGAAAGACATGGCCAGATGCTCTGCATTAACATGAGAATAATATTTAGTATGAACTAGAACTATTAAGCAAGATATATGGAGCTGAGGAGGATGAAAGAGCCAAATCTGGTCTTAAAACAAATCTGAAGCTTAGTGTTGTAATAATGATCTCATTTTTTTTCTTTGGCCTTTTTTGTAATGAGCTTTATAAACCAGTTAATGATATTTATGGGTTGTATGGCCTCCTTGCAGAACCTTCCTATCATTAGGCAGGCCAGAGGTCTAATTTGAATATTGTCTACCCTTTATAAAAGACATTCACAAGTGTTGCTTTCACTCTTATCACACTTCCTGTTCACTTTTTGATACACTTCTAAGCATTTTATCCTCCTCTCCTCTTATCATGTTTTACTCCAAATTCATTGAAGTCAAACTTAGATTTATTTCTTCTCCAGAATTGTTTCCATCAGCATCCCTTTATTGTATCAAAGGAAGAAATGAGATATGCAAACCATTCCATCAATTTAGCTAGGAGTATCTTCCAATTGGTTCTTTCTCTATAGAAGTGCCATCTACTGAAATCATCCTGTCTGGCCACTGCAATATTTGTTTTGCTTTTTTAAAAAAGAGTCTTGGATTCACAAGATAAATGTCAGAGAAAAACATAGCTTAAACTCTTGTTGTGTAACTGTTATAGCCACAAAACATTACAGTTTTCCATTTTGTATATTTTCTCCACTACTTTCCAAACTTCCTTTTTCTTTTTTTTATGTTGCAGCATCTCTTGGATCTTAGAGCATACCCCACATTTCTTCCTGGGTTAGATAGAAATGAACAAACAATAAAAGCAACTTTTCAAACATTAGGAAATATTACAATTCCAAAGACAAAACATACAAACCTACATAGAAGCCTATAACTATTACCTTATAAGTACATTGTGATGTATGGAAGGTCTTCTAATAAGTCTGTCACTACCAACTTTTAGTTGGTATCCCATAAATGAAATTCATCTCAAGAATTCTGTTTTCTTCAATCTGGACTCAAGGATTCAATATCCTGAAATGCGGGAATCACTACTTCAGAAATTTGAAATATTATCTCACTGCATTCCAGCTGAGATGGAAGGTTTCTAAGAGAATTGATGTTTCAAACAAAAACATCATTATCTTTAGAGTTAACCTGTTCAAAGGAAGGCATAGAAATGTTCCAGAGAATAACACGGTGAACATTCTTGTATGCTGACTGAAACTTATCAACAGATAGATTGTTAGCAACCTATCCTGTATCCACTGGAGTTTATTTTTTAACTCTACATTCTAAACTCTGATAGTTATAAAGCAAAATGTTTCTGGTTAGTGCATGAGTGGAGCTATAATAGGTCATCCCATGTAGGTTGCCTTCTGTTCTGTTCTGTTCTGTTCTGGAAGAAAGGGAGATGTGAATAGCAAAATAAAGACAGAAATTTATTCTTCTATCCTTCTTTTTTCCTGCCAAGCTGTTTCTGATGGTTGGCTGTTTTGTAAAGGTGGAGAATGAAGAGTTCAAAGTACTCCTATTCTTGTCAGTAGTTTGTCTCCAAGGTCAATAAAGATTAAAATTTGCTTTACTGCAAGTAAAGGAATGTAGAAATAATCTTGCTGAAGAAATGGATGAGCTGTTAAGGGAGAGAAATGGCAATACAGTCCCAGGAAAAGCAGAATGCATCAGAAAGAATGTCAAGATAACCCCACCTTGATTTTATTATGTATAAGATGGAACAAAGAGAAATTTTGTTGTTCAAAATTCTATTACTACATACAGCAGTACAATACAACTCCTATAATCCACACAGTGGATCTGCTTTCTGATTTGACCTACATTGATAGCCTCACGCCATGAGAACAAGGATACTAAGAACTTCAGTTAATCCCCACACCTATTTGCCATTTCCCCACATCTTATGGGACTAGCAATTTATATGGGACATTGATGGAAGCAAAGTGTGAGAAGTAAATTCTGAAAACTGAATTTTCAAGTAGGTTTAGGAAATGTTACCAAAAGAATGTTATCTGTTTCTGATTATGTCAGGTAAGGGACAATATTTACATGAATAAAGATTCAAAACAGACAAAGTAAAAAGTCTCATGCTGCATTATTATAGAGTTTCAGTTTGGATGGTCAAATGCTTAGTGACTAATAGCTAATGTAAATGTAATTAGTTTAAGTAGTAACTGATTACATTTTAGCAAGGGATCATTTGAATTACGGAAATGTTTGAGAAAGAGAAGAAGGTGTAAGGCACAGCCAGCAATGTCTGAATGAAAAGCTTATGTCTTGATTTACAACAGCTGATAGAATCATCAAATGGATTGTCATAATATAGCGTGGCTTTTGAAGAGGTCATGGAAATTTCATTTTTTTATAGCTTGTATAGTCTTACAAGGGGATTCTATAGGATAAATACTAGAAATATTTTTTTGTAGATTTCTGTGGTTAAGTCATGTTTATCTAGAAAAATCTAAAGGTATTCAAATACTGGTGTATTCAAGAACATGTGCCATTAATTTCTCAACCCGTTCCTTTGTATTTTTTGTGAGTCCTTTGTATATTGTGTGTGTGTGTGTGTGTGAGAGAGAGAGAGAGAGATGTAGGAGAAAAGAATAAGATCAGATAAAAATCAGAAATACTGTGTGGTTGCTACACAAATGCCAGTTCTGTACTGGACAATTGCTGCCAAGAAAGTAAGCCAGGTCTCTTATTTTTTAAAAAATGTTTTCTTAAAATGCTGACTCCAAAATCTTGATTTTACCTGGAACAGTCATGGTGGAATTTAGACTGAAAATATATACCATCCTCCCTCAATTGGTATGGACAAAAGTGGTCTTCTTTCTGTAGTTTGCATGGCATCTAGACATAGCATGAATTCCTTTAGTTGTCCAGGTAGATCTCCCTGGCAAAAGGCTGGGGAACCCATTGCCAGAGCAATATTCCTAATAGCTCTGTCACTGCAGGGGCGGGGAGGGAATCAGGCCTTTCCATCTCAGAGTTACAGAGATGGAACTCTGCTTTGAACATCTTTGGCATCTGATTCCAAGGTGTCAAAACAAAATCTCATTGGCAAATAGTCTACTTTGAAATTTCATTTCATTTCTTTTTAAAGCATAATCTCAAAATTATGCATACAAAAATACACTCACCAGATATGTTATTTGGATTATGAAATTAAGCATTTGAATTTTTTAAAAAATCTATTTCACTATTTTTGCATCACTGTGGGTTGTTGTCACTCTTGTACACTGTTTATAGTCCTGTGTAATTGACACAGCACATATATATATGTCAAAAATAAATAGATACAGATTCTTATTAATCTGTGGTAATGTAGATCAGATTCAGTTTCACAAGCTGAGGGAGAGCTAAAGATACTGTGGCCTCTAGATGGCAACTTTCTTATTGCTGCCATCCAATTCAGGAAGTACTGGACAGATTAAAAAATTATTTAGAACAAGCATAATACATTTGATATTCATAGCTATTGATCGACAAATATAGGGCTCCTACAAGGACATTCCTGTAATAATAATGTAGTTACAATAATGTAACTTCTTGCCTCATGACAGAATAAATATTGGAGAAGCTAAGCCTTTCTAAAACCAAATGATATATTATTGCTTTCTTGAAATTTCTAAATGAGAACTGAGCCAGAATTGTCACTGTAAGTAATAGGGGTATGATCAAGGCTGATCATAATGTAACCTTAAACTGTACAACTTTTGCTTGTTAAGCATATTAGGAGTTCTACCAACTTTTGATTTTGAAAAATACATTCTTATCACCATAAATATGCTTGGCTAAACTGCTGTATCTGCTTAGGTGACACAGAACATGATATTTGCCTTTCTTTCAAATCTGGAATCACAGAAGCAGAGTTTTTAATGCTTTCCCAGTCATTTCTAGTTTGCAGGTCTTTACTGTGTTGTATAAATGTCCTGATTTCCTTTGTACAGGTCTCAAACATTAGGACATCTTAGAACAGATCTGCTTAGTGTGCTGTTCTCTGTGCCTTGATGTTTTATTCACACACAACTGGGATGTAATGTGACTTGCATAACATGGAAAACATCTGACTCTACAAATTGATTGTGCAATTGGCAACATCACTGTACAGACAAGCACCAGTGAGTTAGAGGGAGGAAAAATACAGAGGTTTCCATTGCAAATATTGTATAGGACTCCTGGTTCATTTGGATATCATTTGGATACTGTTAACTGAATTAGTCTGTGGAACATAAATCCTATTTTTCCATCTGTTCTGGTTTACTGTGCAGCATGAATATATTCTGTATATATGTGTGTATAATCTCCTGTCAGCATGAAACATTTTTCATGTACAGAGCCAATTTTTGGTGGGTGATCCACTCTTTGAACCTTTATGGACTTAAAAAAACAAGTTGACAGTAAAGAGTTTATCTTCTTTTGCCTCTCTTCTCCTCCCTGCTTTTCCTTGTTCTTTTCTTTTTCTTTCTTTCCCCAAATGTGTGCTATTGTTGTTGGAGTGCAATGCATCCTTTTTGCTATAATTATTGCGATGGGTTTGTGCTTTTAGCTAAAAACAATGAAATGAAGTGACAGAGCAGGTGCATGCTTACAGAAACAGTATTTTGATTTACTCAATGCAATGAAAACACATCTTATACAAACTAAAACTAAATTATGGAGGAAAGTCCTGTCTGATTTTTTAAAAAATCTTAGTGTTTTATTACCAAGACTGACCTGCATGGTTTGATGAGCTGTTGGTAATGATGTTTATATGCCTAGATTTTTCAAGGAGAACATGGCATTTAGGAGCTCAGCCCCAGCTGAAGGTCAGTGAGATTTAGATGCCAGCTGTTGTAATTGTGGACGGCTCCCTAAGGAGCCTTCCCTAAAGGTTGTGTGTCACATTGGCTTCTCTTTATTACTAATCTCTGGCATTGTTTCCATGACCATATATTGATGTAATCTCCCCATGAAACAAGATCTCAAGAACTATAACATATTTAGGATTCTACAGCTAGATACAAGGAAACTGAGGAAGGACAATACCTTTGGATGACAACAGAGAGCAGATACTGTAAGCCAAAGTAGAAGAACTTCTAGTTTTGCAATGGGGAGCTTAGGATGACCTTCAGCTCAAGAACAGATAAGAGTGACTGAAGGCAGGTCATCCTAACTCTAACCTTGCTTGAGAATTGTCCTGAAAACAAATGGATAAGTCATAAAGCTTTCGAAACTGATGTATACTGGTGATATATTTCAACATCTGTTGTCCAGCTACTTTGAAGGCAATAAAAGGGGAGGGGTACTTCAAATTGTAGTTCAGCCACATGTGGAACACCACAGTTTATTAACTTTCTTGGAAGGGGAATATTATCCAGGGATTCATATGCTTAAGTTATGTTAGACAGTGGTTAAATGGAGTGGCTCTGATTTTATATTGAACTCAAACTTGTTTGAATTCTGTTATTTTTCCTCCCTGATATTATATTGCATTCTTGAACATGGCTGTGGAGAAGTACGCCTGCCTTTAGGTTCAAGGCATGGTATTATATTGCAGCCTTAATATATTAGCCTAGCATTACAGGATAGAAAACACAAGGAATAAATATGGACTATTAACTCTCTTTTTTGCAGTCCTTAGGATCCTCCCCTGACTATCCCATTATGCATCAGTTGCAGGACTGTTGAACGCTGGTGACATCAATTTCTCCATTTTGAAATGGAAGATAGATAGATAGATAGATAGATAGATAGATAGATAGATAGGGAGGGAGGGAGATAGAGATAGAGATAGAGATAGAGATAGAGATAGAGATAGAGATAGAGATAGAGATAGAGATAGAGATAGAGATAGAGATAGAGATAGAGAGATATGATTAGTGATGGGATTCCGGTTCTATGAGTGCACATGTGGCTAATGTGTGTTTTGTGTGCACGCAGCATTCAAAAACCACTAATTTTAAGCTTCAAAACTTACCTTCTATTCAGCACTGGTGAGTAAAACAGCTGAGGCACAGCAATCCGCTCTGCCGGCAGCATTCCACCACTGAAGATGATAGGGTTAGCTTCTAACACAGGGTACTTATAAATGACCCCATTTCTAATCCCCTCCAAACCCTGCAAGGCCTTTTGAATTAAATTATGTAGTTGTCTTGAATTCTGCCACCTTGGAACATGGAAATCCAGCAGAGATTACCACGAGTCAATCATGCTTTCTTGTTTAACCAATAGAAAAGTGCCCTAAACATCATTTTGCTTTTGTTCTGTTCCCAGAGTTACAACAGTTCTTGGAATAACATAAATTACTTCCCACCACTTCAACTAGAAAGAGAAAGAGGAAAAATAAAATGCTAGTATCCTCTTGTTTTCAGTGTAGGGGAAAAGATGTTCATTTCTCTGTGTTAAGTTTGCATGAAGAGACAGACGCGGAGTGCTTCAAGCTCTTTGCTTATTAGTGACTACAGGTCAGAACGAACCCACTTTGGCTGGGCTGCGGCTGCTACTTATAGCCAGCAGCCGCAGTTGCCAGCCAATCAGAGTGCAGGGTTTTCCCGCACTTTTTAAACCAATCATTTCTTACATTTTACAAGAACAGTTCAAACTAAACCAATGACTTTAAACCTGCATACATAACAACCCTCCCCACTAGGTTCAGTCCATACTCAAACCCCAGCCTATCTAATGTATTCTTTTAAATAGGTGGGGCTCTTACATGTACGTGAGGCCTCACGTGGTTCAGATGTTTTAAGGTTCTCACCTTGTGAGGGAGGAAATGTGTCTGCTGACATTTCCTTACTAGGACTTGTAGTAATGGTAGAACCTGTTTGGTTACTACAACCTGGTCTCTCCTCCCAATCCATCTCCAACCCAATGTCAGCACCTAAATCAGGTAATGATGTGCAATCTTCCATTTGTGAAAATGGTTGTTGGTATTGTGACAGGTTTTGGGGTGGTTCCTGTCGTGTTAGCTCGTTACACATGGGGTTGATTCTTGCTTGTTCATTACACTCATGATCCTCCCCTTCCCCCCTAGAAGAGGTATTAGGTATGGGAACTAGAGAGAAACAATTGCGATGTTCCTGAGGTAATCTGGATCTAAGCTGATCGATGTGCCTGCTCCAGAGGACACCATCCTCTGTTTGTACCCTGTAAGATCGAGGGCCTGTGATTTGGGTTATCTCAGCAGGAATCCATAAAGGTTCACCCATAAGGTTCTTAGTATAAACAGAATCACCCACAGTGAACGTGTGAACTTTGCTAGTGGAATCTAGTGGTGCGTTGGGTGCGTAAGTGGGATGAAGGTGGTCAAGGGGAGACCTGAGTTTCCTACCCATCAACAACTCTGCTGGGGATAAGTTAGTTGATGGGTTAGGAGTGATATGCTGGACACTGAGAAGTTTTTCAACTCTCTCAGTGATATCCCCTGGACCCAATTGCTGAAGTTTTTCCTCGGTAAATCGTACCATACGTTCAGCCCGGCTGTTGGCCGAAGGATGCCCAGGGGCTGTCAGGGCATGTCTGATACCCTGTTGTGCTAGATATGATTCAAAAAGGTTGGATGCAAATTGAGGGCCATTGTCAGAAACAAGGACATCAGGTAACCCGTGAGTTACAAAAAGCTTTTTAAGCTGTTTGTTGACAGCATCAGTTGTGGTGGATGCCATAGGGATAACCTCTAGCCATTTGGAATATGCATCAACTATAATAAGGAAAGTGTGCCCTCTGGTAGGGCCAGCAAAATCAATGTGAATCCTGGGCCATGGGCCCCTAGGACATTCCCATTCCTGTTTGGGGGCGAGAGGTGGGGCAGGCCTGACTACCTGACAGTTGGGACAAGATGCAACCCAGTTTTCAACCATTTTGTCAATACCTGGCCACCATACATAACTCCTAGCCAATCCCTTCATTCTGACAATACCTGGATGACCCTCATGTAACACTTCCAAAACCTCTTTTTTCAGTTTTGCAGGAATAACCACCCTGTTACCCCACAAAATACATCCTCTTAATACAGATAATTCAGTTTGCCTGGATTTAAAAGGTTGGGCAAGTTGAGGTAGATCTTGAAGAGGCCAACCTTTCTTAATCCAGCCTATAACAGGAGCCAATAAAGTGTCTTTGGCAGTCTCTCTGGCAATTTCAGCAGCGTGTGGAAGCTTGGCAACAGTTTCTAGGAAAAGGTGTAAGTCTCAGGAGCAAAGTCCTCAGTGTGAGAAGGAAGTGGGCAGCGACTCAAAGCATCTGCATGCCCAATGTCTTTGCCAGGCCTGTGGATGAGTTTGTATGAATAAGCAGCAAGAAATTCAGTCCACCTCAGCATTCTTGGTGACAGGATAGTGGGCGTAGGTTTGTCTCCTGCCACAATGCCTAACAGAGGTTTGTGATCTGTGACAATGGTAAATGTTCTCCCATATAAATACTCATGGAATTTCTTGACAGCTGCAACAATTGCCAAGGCTTCCTTGTCCAGTTGGCTGTAGTTCCTCTCTGCTTTGGTCAAGGTGCAGAGTAAAATGCAATAGGAGCTTCCCTCCGCTGGGAAGCCTGTGGCTCAAACCCCCCCACTCCAAAAGGGGATGCATCACATGTCAGTACAACAGGCAAATTCTCAGAGAACTGTATCAGTATAGCATCAGACGTGATTAGTCTTTTAATATTGTTAAATGCAGATTGTTCTTTTCTGCCCCAGACTCACGCAGACCTTTTGTCTAATAATCTGTGCAGTGGTTCTGCAATGGTTGCCTTCTGAGGTAGGAACATGTGATAAAAGTTAATGAGTCCAAGGAAGGCTTGCAAATCTGTTTTACATTTTGGTCTAGGGGCTTCTTTGATTGCCTGAACCTTGGCATCTGTGGGGTGTATACCATGCTTGTCAATCATATAGCCCAAGAACTCAACCTTGTCAGTTCTAAGAGTGAATTTTTCTTCCTTGAATTTTAATCCCGCTTTCTTGAATCTGGTAAGGACTTCTCTGAGTCTCTCTTGTAACTGAGTGTCATTTTCAGCAGAGATTAACACATCATCAAAGTAAGATACTACCCCTGGCAGTCCTTGCAGCATCCTTTCCATAAGGCTTTGGAAGATGCCTGGTGCCACGCTTACTCCAAACTGTAACCTTTTACATTTGAAAGCACCTCTATGAGTCACAATGGTTTGGGCCTCTGCAGTGGCATCGTCAACTGTTAATTATTGATATGCCTGAGCCAGATCCAATTTGGCAAAGACTGTACCCCTGCCAAGTGAATGTAGTAAATGATGCACCACTGGAACTGGATATGCGCTCTGTTGAAGCGCATGGTTCAATGTCCCCTTATAGTCTCCACAGATTCTCACTGACCCATCAGTCTTGACTGGTGTGACTATGGGTGTCTCCCATCTGGAGTGGTCAGTGGGCTCTAAAACTCCTTGAGCTATTAGTTTATCTAATTGTGCATCATTTTTTTTTAAGGCAAATGGGACCCTTTTGGGCTTTAAGCAAATTGGTGGCACCTTGGGATCTAGATTGAAAGTGATAGGGTCCCCATATACTTGCCCAATCCATCGCTGAAGACCTCTGGAAACTCAGACTTCAAGGCCTCCTTCCATTCAGTGTTGCTCATGTGATTGATGCCAGTCACCTCGATGCCTAGTGGATTGAACCACTCAAGTCCCAGCAAGCTTGGGCGGTCCTTGTCCACGATGGTCAGGGGCAAGCGTTTGGTGTGGCCTTTGAACTTCACGTTGAATTCTCTTATTCCAACTACTGGAATCTTGTTCCCTTGGTCTTTAAGCATCAGTGCTTGCTTCTTGAAATGCTTCTTCTGAATGTTTGGGAGTAGTCAGTGAATAGTGTCCCATGACACCATAGATAAATATGAGCCTGAGTCCACTTCCATTTGGCAAGGCCTTCCTTCAATTAGTACCTTGACATGCACTTTTCTGTTATTGATAGAAGAATGACCAATAGTTACTGTCTGATGAGTTTCATTCTTCCCCTTTGCTTCTGTGCTGTGCCCCATTTTCTCACTGAGGTTGTTGGGCTTGAATTCTTTGTCAGGAAACTTCCTTCTGTTGGGTGGAGTTCTGGATGATTTGCAGACTCTTGCTAGATGTCCTCTTTTTTTACAACGGAGGCAGATGGTATCTAGGAACTTGCATTCAGTGCGGGGGTGGCTTCCCCACAACCTCTGCAGTAGAAATCTTGCCTCTTTCTTCCTAGGTCTTTCTTTTTCCGCTCCATTCTGAGTCTATAAATTCCTTCCTCCACCTCACTACAGTCTGACTCAGAATCTATTTGCTCACAATGAGTTGTTGTGGACTTTTCCACATCAGGATGGCTTGTGGCCTTGTTAATTTTCTTCATGGCTGCTGCTGAGGACTTGGTAGCTTCTGCTGAAGAGGCCTCTTCTATTGCTTCCTTCAGCGTGATCTTAGGTCTTAGTAATAACTTGCTCTGAAGCACCTTGTCTTTAAGGCCCAGAACAAATTGATCGCGCATGGCCTCTTCTAAATTGTTAAATTCACATGCACCCCCAATGTCTCTTAAACTTGCCATGAAGTAATTTACGCTGCTTTCCCTTGATCCCGATGGTAAAACTCGTGTCTCTTAATGAGGCACGATATTTGTGGGGCGTAATGGGCTCTTAACAACTTTTCTAAGTCAGGCCAGCCCATTACCTTCACATCTGCAGCTCCTGCCAATGCCTTCACCATCTTGAAAACTTCCGGACTGCAGTGCGTGAGAAAGACCGCCCTCTTCCGCTTCTCGGAAATGTTGGCAAGATCGTTTCCTTCCAGATACATTTGGAAACGATCTGCATATGTCTCCCAGTCTTCTGCCGTCAGATCGAATGGGGCTGGGGGGGTGTTCAGCGCAGCCATCTCTCTCTTCTTCTGTTCCGCGTTGCCTTCTTCTTCAGGGAGATCCCACCTTCATTGCCAGTGTTAAGTTTGCATGAAGAGACAGACGCGGAGTGCTTCAAGCTCTTTGTTTATTAGTGACTACAGCTCAGAATGAACCCACTTTGGCTGGGGTGTGGCTGCTACTTATAGCCAGCAGCCGCAGTTGCCAGCCAATCAGAGTGCAGGGTTTTTCCCGCACTTTTTAAACCAATCATTTCTTACATTATACAAGAACAGTTCAAACTAAACCAATGACTTTAAACCTGCATACATAACACTCTGAATGATGATGTTATCCATTCAGTTGCATCCATCTTTTGGCAATTCTATGGGTCAAATCTCTCCACCTCTTCTAATCTGGTACTACTTTGAATTTCTCTGAGCATTGTCCAAAATATTTGAACTGTAGGTATGAGGGGAAATTTGTTTCACTCTTAAGTCTTCATTTTTTGTGTATATAAATTCTGAAAGTTGCAAAGATCCCAAGACACCCTCATAATAGCTAGATACTAGTTAAGCTATACTTCTAGGCTACATGTAGAAAAATGCAAGTATTTGCTCAGTGAAAGAGTAACTGCTCATTTCTGCCCAGAGATAGATGTAGAGTGTGGCCCTGATGCTGACCTTATGAAAGCAACATTATTCCATTCCATTCCTAATGGAAAATCCTGGCTCTTGCTTGGGATATAATGTGATCCTGTCCACCTAGCTTTAGCATCTTACTGATTGGATACCTCAATGCTCCTAAAAAGTTGTGACTATTTCTTGACTTTTGTCCATAAAACTGTCAACTATGAGCCCAAATTTTAAGGTCGGTCTTTTGTCATCTCTATATTTGATCAGATAGATGTCAGATAGATGTCGCAGTGACACTTTGAGAAAAAGTTTGATGAGATTATGAGAAATTTCCTTGATGACCAGTCAGTGTATTATAAGCTATTTTATGTCCTTTAAAAACTATTTTCTGAATACAAAATCATTGGTCATGTCATGTGTTGATAGCATTGAATCTGTACCAGCTGCATTTTTGTGATACCTCCCTAGTTGAAGAATAACTTTACTTGAAGTTATTGACAACAATAGTTTCTAGTTCAGTTTTGATGTGATTTTTTAAAAATAGCAATAACAACAGCAATAGCCAGGGGTGGGATTCTACCAGTTCAGACTGGTTCTATAGAACTGGTTGTTATGATTCTGTGCAGTTCAGAGAACGGCAAATCGTGCCCCTGGCTGGCCCTGCCCCTCTCTGCCTGTCCCTCCCCTCCTCACCCAGTCAGTCCTTATCATGCATGCACAATATTGCACACATGCCTGACCTCGCTGACTGCGTTCTTCCCCGCCCAGTCACTCCTTAAGGTATTTCTTTCCCCCCTTCCTGACAATTAGCTATGATCAACTGTGTCGCTTACTTATTGCTTCACCTAGGAGGCTTCCCTGAGGCCTAGAAGGTACCAAAGAAGGTACCAAAGCAGAGTGCAGGGGTGTATGTGCCCCCCATACTCTGTTTTTTTCTTCCTGAGCCTCAGAAAAGCAAAAATGGGAGCAAAAATGCCCCCCCAGGAGGCTTCCCTGAGGTCCAGAAGGCCCCAAAATGGAGCATGGGAGGGTGCTACATGTCCCCTCCTTTTTTTCTTCCTGAGCCCCAGGGGAGCCTTCTGGGAGCAAAAATGCCTCCCCGGAGGCTTCCCTGAGGCTCAGAAGGCCCCAAAATGGAGCGTGGGGGTGCTGTGCGCCCCCTCCAGGCTCCGTTTTTTCCTTCCTGAGCCCCAGGGAAGTCTTCTGGCAGCAAAAATGCCCTGAGCGCAAAACATATTCACCGAACCAATAGTAACACCGGTTGAATCCCACCACTGATTCAATATCTCCTCATCTCTCAGTTCTCACTTACCATCCATATCAAGACACATTTACCAATAAAAGGTGCTCTTTTATAATTACCATTGTTTCTGGTGTACACAGGGAAATGGTAGATAGCAGAAAAATTAGAATGACACTGGCATGTTTTGGGAGGGACGGTGGGGAAAGTAGGAGAGAAATGGACAAACTAGAAACTAAACATGTTTCAAACCTGAAGTAGTCTGCAGACCTATTTGCTCAAGAACTTGATTGTAATGAGCTACAATGGAGTGAAAAGCTTTATTCTGTCACATTCAGGTGGTGGTAATGGTGGGCACATTGTTTGCCTAATACCACATAGTATCCTTTGGATTAATCTTTCTCTGTCTCCAGCACTGCATAATGTCAGCCACATCAAAGAGCACAAAATAGTCTGTGTTGTATTACAGTTCAATCCATTTATATGTCAATGTTTGTCTGTGATATGTAGAACATGGAACTTGTCCCCCCCCCCATACTATCTTAAAGAACTTAGCACTCTTTTCCTTTCAGTAATCTTATGGGCCTTTGCTATTTGCCATAGTTTGACTAATAAAACAAAATATTCAGACTCACATTTTTACAAGCTTTGAAAAGAACTCCAGACTCCACTGGCTTTTAAAATCTCTCTCTCCTCCCCTCCCCCAAAACTCTACAGCAGTAGATAATATGGGAATGTGTGGCATTCTTATATTCTTGAAAAGACTTTGATATGATTCAAGAGTATTTACTGTTGGGTTTTGTAAAGAGTCATTCATGACAAGTAATGATAGGAGATGCCTATCTGGAAAACATGTTTGCATTTATATAGTCACATATGCTGATATATTTCATCCTGGAGAAAGTCTATGTATGTGGCTGGATTGAATTATTGGTGCATAATCGATCAATCAACTCTTATATTGATTGTTCATTGCCATTGCTGCAGTCTAAATTTGATAATCTTGGGATAAAACTGAATACATTGAAATTAAAGGCAGATGAAATCAAGATGCAGTTGACAAGGAGAAAGATGGATCTAGGACGGAGATTAAAATTTGTTCTGAATGGGGTTCCACTCTCCCAGGAAGAGCAAGTCCATTGCTTAGTGGTGTTCCTCTACAAGTGTTGAACCCTACTGTCACTGGATTTCATATGCAAATGCAAAGAGCGTGTTTGCATAACTACAGTATCTCAACTGTGATCCCTCTAAGAAATTTGGATCTAGCAAGTTCATTCCTTGATAATGTGTTTTGATTGCTGTAATATGTTTTGTTACTTTATTACTTGTTAAATTTTCTTTAAAGTTCCTGTATCCTCTGAAATAAGGGAATAGGTATTTCCTTTATGTTGCAGTAAGTTAATGGCTGTTCTGATATTCTAGCTCGGAGAGGTATAACTGTGGCCTTGAAGTATGGTACTATCTATCCCACACATATTCTGAAAATTGCTGCCTAACTGCTAATGAAAGGTTATTGAGAAGCTCTCTAAGGAGAGCTGCTAACTGGAGTAAGGATTTTCAGAACAAAATCACATCCAATATCGGTCAAAGTCTCTTAGAAAACTAATAAGTAGTTAGGGATATACATTTTCAGAAATTGATAGTTCTTTTCAGATCATCCTATATCCTAAGTTTGGATATAAAAATCCATTCCCAGTAGTTACTTGTCTTGGCAAATCAGAAGGAGTTTGATATTAGCCCATTTAAGATACTGTATTTAGATATATTCTGGTGAAAGTAAGGCAGGATTTCCTTGATTTTTTGAGCTCTCCATAAAATAGGTAAAAGTTGGATACAGTGGAATATAATATTTAATAATGTAATTCTTATGCTGGAACTTGTCAGAAGATCACTCAATGGTTATTTATGTTGGGGTAGTCTTTTTTAAAATCCTGTTAACTTTGTATGTTAGACTTATAATATTGGAAAGACAAATTTAGGCCAAGGAGTCCAAACCTTAGCTCACAGCAGGAATTCAAACTAAAAAAATCTCAATGGAAATATTAGAAGTTATTGTAGGAGATGCCCAGACTGAGCCTGAGGGAGGGGTCAAACTCATCATCAGTCATGAGTCCCTGTGTGCCCACAAGTTATTCAAGTCCAGCCCCCCTTGAATGCCTTCTTAATTCCCACTCATTTCCCTTGACCACTAGTAGCTCAGGTTCTTGTAGAGAGCTTACAATAAACATTTATACTAATTTGAACTGCCTGAATCTCCTGATTTCTCTGGTGCTTGACAGCTGTTGGACTCCTGCTTGAAAATATTTTATGCCTGATACTTATTGAATAATAAAATCAGGAACACCATTAATGATAGTTTAGATTTTTTTGTCATTGGCAGTAAGAACAACACTCTTTATTTTGCTCATTTTATTTCATCTTCATTGTATAACATCTGTTTGATTTGTATTTGCTTTTATTTTTGGTCAATGGACTTACAATAAATGAACATGATGATTAGACTAAATCTTAACTGCAAAAACAATCGGGAACCCTTTTTAAAAACATGGAAAAATATGTTACAGGGTAGCCATCATCACAAAATTCCACACCATTTTTTTTACATTTAATTATTTCCATATATCCTATTATTTTTCCAGCTCTTGACCAAACGGTAGTCACATTATTTAAGATGTTGAAATGAAATTAGCCACTTGCTGCTACTTCTATAAATAACTTCACGGGACAATTTCCTAAAATAATATTTGAAAGTGAAGCTGGCATAGAAAGAACTTGGCTCGTGGATTATGTGACAGTTTTGTAAGTTGAACTATTTAACCAAATGTATTTAATTTCAGTAGATGAAAAGCTATTTTAGTGTATCTGGGGGAAACAGCAGATGGAGAAGCGATGTTAAACACGGGTGGCAGCTCATAAAAAATCTTTCCTTTTGTGAAGTTGAACTTTCTAGACAGTGCCTGCCAGCTCATATTTTCATTTTTCAATAAAAATGCCTATTGAGTAAAACGTAATTCTTACTGCTTTTCACTCTTAAAACAGGAAATAATATGCCAATTTAAATTTAATCACAATTTATATTACATGTGCATATTTTAAACAACAGTCGAAGATGGAGAGTTTGGTAGCAATAATATTTATGAATTACACTTTTAGTTAGCAAAGGAAAATGTGTGACCTCTTACATTTTGTTTGACATTTGAATTTGGTGTCCAGCATGGGTGACACGAGTGATGGATGCTTATTAACCAACTGTATAAACAGGAAATGCTTCTAAGCTGTCCATTTATTAACACAGTATGTATTACTATTTGAAAACTTAAGTTTGCTTTATCTTTCTCCAATGGCTACATTTAAGCTGGAAGGGAGGGCAGGTTCCATTTTTGTCACTTCAGATACCCTGTGCTATATGAACATCAAAGGAAATGTTTGAAAATAGAAACTATTCCACTTTAATAAAGATATATGGCGTTGGTGAATGTGTGCATGTGTGCTTGACTTGCATGTGTTTGACCAGACAACCAACGTTTCTGTGGTTTGACAGAAACCACAGTTTTGACTAGATCAGAACTTGGTTTGAAATTGAAAGATCATTGATCAAGGCCAGGAGGTAAAAAAAAGAGAGAAATTCTCTTGTAAATCCATGAACACTTTTGAAGATAGTGGGAGTTTTGTGCACTGGGGGAAAAAATCCATGAACATTGCTTGCTTAGTTAAACACATTAGGGTGAAACTAAAGTGACAACTGCACAACTGTTTTTCTACTGGACTACTGAGGCAGAGCCTGCAGTTGATGTGCAACTGAGTTAGTTTCTGTATCTTTCTTCAACACTTGCATTCATAATCCCATCTCGGGGAGATGTGGGGGCTTCTCAATTACAAAACCACTGGAAAATTCCTGGAATTGGTCCACAGAGGTAACTGATAATTCTGAAAGGGACATGGGTCAAAGAATGTTCATTTAAGGTTCCTTCACCTATAATTATAACTAGAGGATCACCAACATAGGATCACCAACATAGGATCAACTTAGGATCACCAACATTCTGACAGACAATTGCAATAATTCATTAAAAAATGTTCCAAAAAATGAAAAAGAAAGAAAAGAAATAGAACTTTTATCTTTAAAACACACCCAAACACATTGGAAACCAGATCTAATGTTTCAAACACTAGATTTAGAACTGGCAATATATTTTAGAGAAGATTTTATGACTTGCATAGTTATTTCTTAAATTATTTCTACTGCATCGAGAATTGACTTTTTGCTTTGTAAGCATCCAAAATTCAGTTAATAGGAAGGTTCAAAACCTGGAAATGGAAAAATGGTGGGTTTTTAAGAAGTTCTGTCTTTCAGTGAATGAAAAAGTAGTATCTTTATTGCTTGTGGTCAAAGGTTAAATTTAAGTTGCATCAAATTGAAAAAACATGCTTCCAGTGAGGTTAGATTCTCAGGCTCAGAATGATTTAAACTATAATGAAAGCAAACACTGAAAGAGAGAAATAATCCCATTAAAAATGAACTATTCACTTTAACCTCAAATATTTGGAAACTAAAATAAAGTAACCATATTACAAAAGGATGAAGCCCAAATAATAAAGAAATCTGGAACTGGGTATTCACTTCCAGGCCAATCAAAACAAAAAAGGTTTAACACAATCCTATTTTTATAAAGTAATTTTCAGTTAAAGACCACACTATTCCATGAGCTGCTACTGTTTTCAGTCAGTAAGGAATCAGGAATATTCTTTTATTTTTATAAACCTAAGTTCAATTGACATATTTGTAAATGTTCAAATTGGAATTTGCCCACTGAAGTCTCAGGTTTTATGCTGTATGTAAAAGTTTCTCATTGAAAGGAAGCAACCTGAATTTTAAGATTCATATTAAACTTTCTCGGATTAATGCATTTTGATACAATAGTGGAATAGGAGTTTGAGGTTGGGTTTTTTTTAATGAAGTTATTTAGGGATGATTTACTAGATTGAGATAATCAGTTCAGAGAAAAGTTTAGTGTGTCTCAAAAGTTCCTGAATGATTGAAATGTCCCTTGGTGTTTTAATCCACTAAAATCTTTGGTGGGGGGCTTATTTTGTAGAACTTTATATACTACAAAAAGTGATTCATCAACTTTAAAATAGACTAATAACTACAATGGTACCAGCTATTTGTTTTATTCATTAGAATGTTAATACTATCAATGTCTCAGTGGTTTAAATTGGGGAGTGTCAGTTTGATGTATTGTTTCAGATGCCGGGAGATGGTAAATTTTTAATCCTTCCTTAGATACAGAAACTGGTTGGATAACTTTGGGTCAGAACAATCTCTAAACCCAATCCACATCACACAGTTGTTATTGTGGAGAAAATAAGAAGAGGAGCATTATAGGCTGTCTTGAGTTGTATAAAATAAAGGCGGGATATAAAGCTAATAAATTAATAGATGCACACATGGAGAATTATGCAGAACATTAAAATCAGAAGTCAAATTACTCTACAACATGTTTAAAAAGATGGCTTTTAAATGCTTTGAAGAAAGCCAGGAAGGAGGTTGGATGCTTCATTGTAGCAGAGACCCAGGACGGTTGCAGCGAAAGTTCAACCACAGTTGCTGCAAGAAAAGCCTTCATGAACTGTAGAAAAGAATGTGTCAATTCAGAAAATGTGTATTTGTACAAGGCAGAGTATCACATCACTAAGGCAATACAGTCTGGCTGTTTTTAGAACTGGGTCTTTTCACAATACTTTACAGACAGGTGTCTTTAAAGACAATCAGGGATTTGTGCAAGTGAACTCTCCACAGCAGGGGTGTCAAACTCGCATCATTATGGTGTCATCACATGATGTATTGGAACTTTTCCCCCCATTCTCTAAACCGGGCGTTTAGAATGCATTCGTGATGCATTCGGTCCACTACGAGTTTCACAGCCCTGCTCTACAGCATATAATCTCTATACATATGATTGAGAAAGGGAACCAGGGATATTGACCCAGATTAAGAAAGTGATCAAAGGAACCAAGTTCTATAAGGAGAGTTAATCTGACACCTAGGGCCATGGATATGTTCCTTCCTTCCTTCCTTCCTTCCTTCCTTCCTTCCTTCCTTCCTTCCTTCCTTCCTTTTCCTTCTTTCCTTCCTTCCTTTCTTTTTTCCTTTCTTTTTTCTTCCTCCCTCCTTCCTTCTCTTTCTTTTTTCCTTCCTTTTTTCCTTCCTTCCTTTCTTCCTTTTCCTTCCTTCCTTCCTTCCTTCCTTCCTTCCTTCCTTCCTTCCTTCCTTCCTTCCTGAATTAAAACTGCATGCAGCTATATCCCAGTGAAAGGGAAAGCCTTATAATGATGTAGAATTAGTTCAAATCTAACTGCAGTCAGTATTTGCCATTGCTACTTTATGCCTTAATTTTAATGCATCACAGACTGGAGTAATTTTAGGTGTCATTGATCGGCACCCAGAACTTTACAAAGCCATATGTGTGTGTGTGAGAGAGTGTGTGTGTGTATATGTATGTGTATGTATGTATGTGTGTGTGTGTATATATATATATATATATATATATATAATTTAATTTTAAAATTTTTATTCATATTTATATGCCGCCCTTCTCCAGAGACTCAGGGTGGCTTACAATTTTTGGAGCACAACCCAATGCGCTCAGCAATAGCCTTCATTCCATTGTATATGCCTGCTTATTACTAAGCGGCATTTTTACAAAGTCAGCTTATTGCCCCCAACAATCTTGGGTCCTCAATTTATCTACCCCAAGAGGATGGAAGGCTGAGTCAACTTTGAGCCTGGTGGGATTCAAGCCTGCACTAATTGCAGGCAGCTGGAAGTAAGTGCTAGGCGTTTAACAGCCTGCACCACCAAGGCTCTTATGTATATGTATATGTATATGTATATGTATATGTATATGTTTTACTTGCTTCACTGCCTAAAAATGGCAATAAATTATAAGCAGAGGGCATCAGGTCTAATGCTGTTAGTATGCACCAGTCTTTAGGCTTCTGGGACTGTTTTATCTAGCTGTAAGTGAAGCTGTAAGTGTCAGAAGAAAGAAACTGTTGGCAGGTGATGGGTTGAAAAAGAATGTGGGGCAAGATCTCGCATCTGCATCCTGCATTTCTTTCAGGGAAAATAAAGAGAGTGAGATGAAATGCCCACTCAAGGTTCAAGTGAGCTTTTTTGGCAAGGTGCAAAGACCTACGAAGACAAGTTGACTGCTGCAGGATTCATTAGTTCACCCTGATAAAACTCCTGACATCAAGGACTTCCTTCAGTGACTGACTTTTGTCAGAGTAATTGGGAGAGAGTCGCTATGACAGGTTAAGGTTTTGTTTTGTTTGCTTTATTTTAACACACAACCTCGACATTAGGAGCTAAATGGAAAAGGTATTAAAATCTGGTGTGCCGAAGAACCTGAACCAGTTTGTTGTGACCCTGGAGAAATGACCTGTTATCATAATTTATTCCTGAAGGATGCATTACAGTGGACGGTACAAAAACAAAGTTTCTCAGAAATTGAATGGCAAATAGGTCACACAAAGCACTCCATGCTCTCTGTTCTGTAGCAAAGTTTGGAAAACATGGTCATTAATATGAAAAATAAAACGCAAAGATTGGTGAACTCTTTTTTCTTTTCAACTCTTTCTTGTTATCTAAATTCTGCAAACATGAGATCTAAAAAATAAAATTGTTTAGCTTACCAAAAACAGTACCCATCACTTCTTGTGTTTCAAAGGCTTTTTATGTGAAATCTTAAAAGTCTTTATACATGGTGGTTCTTTCTTGTAGAAAAGACAGCTGCTTTGAATTTGAGAGTGCCAAGTGCTCATTAGAGGAGAAAACATAAACCTGGATAAATCTGCTATTATTAGGTGAATATATTACTCAAGAACTGTTTGAGAAATGTCTAATAAGAATGTGGGAAGTTTTCTTTTTTTCATATAATTTTTAATTTAAAAAGTTAGAAAAGAAAAATAAGAACTGATAGAAACTAATATGAATAAAGAAAAGAAAGATAAAGACAAAATGGAGAAAAATGAAAAAGAAGTATATTTTCTTTTCAGCAGTTATAAGTATATATCGTTCTTATATGGATACAATGTAATTCTCATTTTTTCTACACATCTATTTTTTGTAATCATCAAAAGTTCTTTTTTTTCCATGCAAAAAGTCTGTAAGAGTCAACACTAAATATGGAAATCTTTTCTCTGATGCAAGAATTGAATTTGGCCATCTAAGCAAGTTCCATTATCTTCACTATCCATTTCTCCATTGTGGGTAGCACTGAATCTTTCCATCTCTGTGTATATAATAATCTTGTTGTAGTTATGTATATAAAAACTCCCATTAGTTGTTTAGCCATTAGTCCAAAAAGAAAAGCCGGGGGAATTATTCTGCATTTCTTTTCATGCCCTGGAAATAGCCACAGGTGGACCATTATCTATTACACAGACAAAGGCCAGGAAAAGCACCAGGGCCAGACAAGATAACTCCTTCTTGCTTAAAAATCTGTGCTGACCAATTGCCCCCCATCTTCACCAGAATCTTCAATAGATCACTAGAGATGTGCTATGTTCCTTCCTGCTTCAAATGCTCTACTATCATCCCAGTGCCAAAGAAGCCCTCCATCAAGGAACTGAACAGACCAGTTGCTCCAACATCTGTAGTTATGAAAAACTTTGAAAGGCTTGTGCTGTCCCACCTGAAAACCATCACAGATCCACTGTTAGATCCCATGCAGTTTGCATACCGAGCAAATAGATCAACAGATGATGCTGTTAACATGGCTCTGCATTACATCCTGCAACACCTTGAATCTCCAAATACCTACGCAAGGGTCCTCTTTGTAGACTTCAGTTCAGCATTCAATACCATCATTCCAAACACTCTTCTAAGTACATTAAACCAACTAGTGGTACCTGAACACACTTGTAAGTTTATCATAAGCTTCCTAACAGACAGGAAGCAGCAGGTGAAGCTAGGCAGAATCACATCCGATACCTGTTCAATGAGCACAGGAGCCCCCTCGAGGCTGTGTGCTTTCTCCACTTCTTTTCTCCCTATATACCAATGACTGCACCTCAAACAATCCATCTGTTAAAATACTGAAGTTTGCTGATGACACAACAGTGATTGGTCTCATTTGAGACAATGACGAATCCGCATACAGACTTGCCTCATGGTGTAACCAGAACAATCTGGAACTGAACACACTCAAAACTGTAGAAGTGGTAGTAGACTTTAGAAGAAACCCTCCCATACTACCACCTCTTACAATACTAGACAACATAGTATCAACAGTAGAGACTTTCAAATTTCTAGGTTCTACTATATCAAAAGACCTAAAATGGACACCTAACATCAAAAACATCATCAAAAAAGCACAACAAAGAATGTTCTTTCTGCACCAACTCAGAAAGCTCAAACTGTCCAAGGAGCTGCTGATACAGTTCTACAGAGGAATCATTGAGTCTATCATCTGCACCTCTTTAACTGTCTGGTTTGGTTCTGCAACCCAACAGGACAGACACAGACTTCAGAGGATAATTAGGACTGCAGAAAAAACAGTTACTACCAACCTGCCTTCAATCGAGGACCTGTATACTGCACGAGTCAAAAAGAGGGCTGTGAAAATATTTACAGACCCCTCACGTCCCGGACACGTTTCAACTCCTTCCCTCAAAATGACACTATAAAGACACCAGAACAACTAGACACAAGAACAGTTTTTTCCCGAAAGCCATCACTCTGCTAAACAAATAATTCCTTCAACCCTGTTCAATTATTACAAAGTCTGCGCTACTATTACTGTTAATCTTGTCATCACTCCTTATCACCCATCCCCTCCCACTTGTGACTGTATGACTGTAACTTTGTCACTTGTATACTTACGGTTTATATTGACTGTTTCCTAGTATGATTTGATTGCTTATTGTACTCTATGACTATCATTAAGTATCATACCTTATGATTCTCGACTCTTGACGAATGTATCTTTTCTTTTATGTATACTGAGAGTATTTACACCAAGACAAATTCCTTGTGTGTCCAATCACACTTGGCCAATAAAGTATTCTATTCTATTCTATTCTATTCTATTCTATTCTATTCTATTCTATTCTATTCTATTCTGACAGGAATTATCTCGGCTTGGCTTGAAGTCTGCTTCTCCATGTTCTCTCAATCTAAATATAAGATATCTGAACCACAATGGCATCGCATTGCAAATAATAATAATAATAATGTTTCAAAAACACCAAGAACACACTCCAGCATCATAAATTAGATATGGAAGATCCAATGGACCACATCTCCCTGCCTGTTTTTGTGAATCATTAGGTTGTATACCTAAGATCAGCTCAATGTTTTAGTCCAATGAACTGTATCAAGATACAAGTTTCAAAATTCAGGAAGGCCTTTCCCTTAGCTCATCTTAACATACCCAACAAATTGGTAATACAGAGGAAATTCCTTATATGGTTAAACTTTGTCTTTGCATTTTACTAGTACCATTGAAATCACAGCCTACTGTATATTTTTACTATTAATAAATAACATTGCCAGGGCATATATATATATATATATATATATATATATATATATGTAGGTCTTATTGGTGTGAGTCTTCAGCTTCTCCCTTAAGACACCAGCCTTGGTGATTGTGCTTGGAATCATTATATATATATATATATATATATATATATATATATATATATATGTAGGTCTTGGTGTAGTCTCCCTTTGGATTAGGTTGGTGATTGTGCTTCTTTGGAATCCATTGGACATTAATAGTAGTGAGGGTGTGTAATTCTGTTCTCAAGTGGTCTTTGTCAGCTAGGCGTTTGGTTCTGGAGATGAGGGTCTTGGCTACGGAGTTGATCTGTGCAGGGTGGTGATGGGATTGTGCATTTAAGTAGCGGTTAGTGTGTGTCTTTTTCTGGTAGATGGTGTGTCCTAGGGAGCCGTTGGGTTTTTTGTAAATTAGGACGTCCAGGAACGGAAGTTGATTGTTGGTTTCTGTTTCCATGGTAAATTGTATTTTGGGGTGTAGGCTGTTGAGATGTGTGAGGAAGTTGTCCAGTTTTTCTTTCCCATGTGGCCAAATTAAAGTGTCATCTACATATCTAAGCCAGAGTTTGGGTTTGTATTCGGATTTGTCCGAAGGGAGACTCCCCGCAAAAACCAAGACAAGAACAGGACAATGGCATCGCCCTCCTCCCTTACATCAAAGGCACCACAGATAAAATCAGCAAAATTCTCCACAAACACAATATCAGGACAGCCTTTGGCACTGATCAAAAAATAGCCAACATCTTAAGAAACCCCAAAGACAAGATCCAGCTAGAAAACCAAGGAGTTTATAAAATACCATGCAAAATTTGCCCAGCCACATACATTGGACAAACCAACAGGAGAATAAATGCACGCGCAGAACACAAGAACGCAGTCAGAAAAGAAGAAAAACTTCCTCCCTTTTCCAGCACCTTAAAGCCACAGGACATGAAATTGATTTTGAGGGATCCAAACTTATCTCCAATACTGAACACTTCAACAAGAGAATAATTAGGGAAGCCATCAAATAGAGAAACACCCCATAACATGAATAAACGGGATGATACTTCCCGCCTACCAGACATCTGGAAACTAGCCCTAATCAACAAACGAGTCCCAGCCACTAAAACCAACACCGGACCCAAAATAACACATGATGCCACCACCAATCTCCTTCACCAGACTCAAACCCAAGCCCACGCCACAGATGAAAGGCAACCACCATCCAGAAACCAGACCATGGCTGCAACACCAGCTGCTACACCCCCCTCCAACCCCCAAACTAAGCAAACTGACACAAGCTATAAACACATAGCCAGACCTCAAACTCGGAGCCAAACCAAGGCCCAGAATGCCACATCACAGCCTTCCACCCAGGATACTACATCACAGAACTCAGGAGATCACAACACAAAACATCAGGAGGTTGCAGCACAGACAACGACCCAGGAGATTACAGCACCACACCCAGGACATCACAACAATAGAACTCAGAAGGTCATCACACAGCCCATTACCCAGGTCGTTACAACACAAAAGGCTGAGAGACACACAGCCAGCACCTCAGCCACACAGGGTCTCAGGAAAAAGCCATCCAATCTGCATACATCAACTCCACAAACCAATCAAGAAGTAACAACACAGCCAACTCTAGAGTTTAAAAGGGAAAACAGCCACAATCACACACTTCTCCCAGGAGAACGAAGCTGAAGACACCAGCCTGAAGATGACGGATGAGATTTCGTCAAACGTTGCCAAGGTATTCTCAATCTTACACGGACAAGACCCGAATATACCAAGACCTACATACCTTTACCCGTGAAAATCTACGAAAACAAATATATATATATATATATATATATATATATATATATATATATATATATACATATAAATTATTTATTCTCCAGAAGAAATGCATCATTTCTATAAACTTTGCCAAAATCTGTCATATTTTCTGTAAAACCCAGCAAGGGCTATGTGTGTGTGTCTATCTTACATGCTTTGTTGTTTATGTGTTGATCAACAACTGACTTAAACTATCTACTAACTGAAACAGATGTCTTCTCTCAATAGCACAATTTTGGGGCAATTTGAGGAGGCTCTCAAATAATTTTTGGGCATAAATGGGAGCAAATAGAAGAGATGATTCAAATCCATCCATTGGAAGGCATCCTTCAGATCTCCAGCTGGGGGCAAGAATGAACAAACATAAAATAAGCATAACCCCAACTATCTTGGAATGTATCTGAGAGAGGAACCACTAACCAGTAGGAGTTCTATAAACATAGATGGAACAGTATTGATAACAGTGCACTGTTGAGTAGACAAAAATCTACCCAGAACTGCTTTGGTTCCTGGAACCAGTTTTAGCAGCTTGGCGACATTCCCATTGTTTGTTGGACCATCCTGGTGGTGTTCCAGATCCTAAATTTGTTTTCAATCATCTGGAAGTAGGCTGATAGAGCACTAATGTGTAACATGTCAGTACAGTATAAAAGGACTATAAAAAGGACTATAACCAGTCTAGATGATAATGGGATAATCCAATCAGTCTGAAAGAAAGTGACATATTTGCATATTTGCAGAGTCTTTGATTAGCCATGTTTCAGAGCTCCAGTCAACACTACTTCTCTCTTGGGAATATATAAACCATAATTGGAGGAACAACAGAACAGGTTTAATGCAGCATACACTGGTTGATCAGTATAGAATACCAAATGTTTTGAAGAAAGAGAATTTTAGTCACATTAATAGGCAGTAGGAGACCTCACTCTGTTTCAAATATTGATTTAAAACAACATCCCCAACATTCTAAATAATTACATTTGCAGAGATTTGATTTTAATGATTTTCTAAACAAGACTGTTTTGCTACTTTAATCACTCCCTCAGCTCATTACCTCTGGCTTTTAAAATCAAGACGCTTCATTGCATGAAGATGTTTGCAATGAAATCTTTGGCTTAGGAAAGGTTTCTGTCTCTCTTCCAGTTTAGATGTCGGCTGAAAATCTTAAGTTGCTATTTTACACCCAAGGACCTGAATATTAGTTGGCTACCCAAATTAGTTTTGGGCACTGCTGCAAATTTCCTAGGCTTTATAAACATATACTTTCTGTTAATCCTATCTTGATTAGTGGTTCAAAAAACTTCAGAAGAGTTGAACAACATGTCACGGGGCTGGAATTAACACTAAATTGGGACTGTATAATTGCTGTCTTGCATCAATCATGTAAATAATAGGAAAGTAACTAACCTTTTTTGCAATGTGTAACTTAGCCTTCATATTTACTCCCATGTACCTAAAGAGCCAATAGCATAGCCTACTCTAGTAATAGAAAGTGAACAGAGAAGAGAGGTCACTGGTATTTAAACAGATCTGAATCCACTAAAATCTTATTTTGAATCTCTGGAGATGATAAGCTATTATTATGTCTTTGTGTTTTGTGTATGTATTTATGTTTGTGTATTTGTGTGTGTGTACGTGCATGTGTGCATGTGTATGTATGATTGTATTATCTATCATGTATCTGTCTATCATCATCATGATCATCATCATGATCATGATCATGATCATCATCATCTCCCTGATTGCAGATTTTAAAATCAACAAGTCTTCAATTAATTCAGATAATTCACCATGAACTATTGTCATTTGTTGTATGGAGCTGTTGCTACTGTAAACAAGTTATCAACTCTTTTCAATTGTGTAACACTAGTTATAAGGCAATGAGAAGAAGAGTGGCAGCCATCCATAATCACTCATCTCTGCAAGTGCTATTTGGATGGTCTTCAGGGATCACATAGGTGCTCATTGATTGTTTGAGGTGGGGGGGGTGATGTCACCCCTGCACCTAGACATACCCCCTCCCCTCATACATCCTTTCTGCATCATTACCATCTAGGATTTCCCTTCCTTCTCAGTATCATTGATTCAAATGACCTGCTGCTATTTGACTATGGGAATATGCAACCACATCTAGCAGCTGGCTTGCAACAAATAAAGTTGAAATTCTCAGCAGTTCCACAAACAGGATTTTTTACCACTTGCAATTTCCAGGAAGTAGGGTGTTTCATGTTAAGAAACAATATCTTTTAAAAAAACAGCCATTGGTCTGCATTTATATCACAGCTACTTTAGACATGTAGGCATCTTTAATTATTAATTTTATTTGGAGGTTATTTATGAATGACTGAATCTAACAAAGCTTTAAAATCTGCAACTTTCATATGTTTGCATTTTGATGTACTGCTAACAGGAATGTTCCACATTGAAAGATCACAATATTTAAAATTATGACCTTGGCATGTATAATGTTCACCTTAGATTGTCATCCTAAGCAATAATAAAAGATTATATTACATTAAGTATATATGTCCTGCTCTTTCTTTTTAAACTCTAGAATGTGTGCCTGGTATCCCTATTTGAATCAGAAATGTTGGGACCAGTGCTTAACCTATTCAAAAATCCAATGAAAATTAAAACTAAAAAAGCCTCTGTTATCTATTTACTGGGGCAATGTGGTGGCTCAGCAGTTAAGACTGTCAGAAAGCCAGCAGCTCAGATTCAAGACCTGAGCATCATATGATGGGTGAATTCCCATACTCCCTCAACTCCTGGCAACCTAGTAGTTGGAAAGCATGCAAATATGAGTAGATAAATAGGTACCACCTTGGTGGAAAGGTAACAGCATTCTGTTATTTCATGCTGGCTACATGATCACAGAAATGTCATGGAAACGGAATGAGCACTGCCCCTTATAGTTGGCAACGACTAGCAGAGTAAAATCCGCAAGGACTCCTTTATCTACCCTACTAAAGTGTAAATAAAATGAAAATATAATGCAACATTATCCATTTAACATTTTAAATCTTGAATCAAACCAAGAGATTGAAGGGGAATTCTTTCAGAATAAAGGATCATGCCCATGCAATACAACTTGCCAGAACCTGTCTATCAAGTCAAAACTTCTTCTTTTTTGGCAATAAAACTGAGAACTGGCATGACAAGGATTTTTCATCCTTTCCAGTTCTCTCTGATCCAGCATATCATTTCTGGTTTTACTCAGCCCGCTCAGTTGGATGTCATCTTTAGTCCTTTCCCAATATACAGCATATTTAAATTAAAAATTGGCAACCTTAAACCATTGTCTGTTTTCCTTGTGCTTTGTAACCATGCACATTTCTACTCTGGAGAAAATACAATTATACAGCAACTGCCAAATTCAGAAGAATCTGATTCAGACATCTAAATAAATGAGCATTTAATGAGATATATGGATGCATCTCCTTGTTTAAATTGGATCTCCGGGAATTGGTTTGGTTGGGTCTCCAGCTGATGACATCATTTACAGGATTTGTTCCAAAGCACTTACAAGAAAAATAACACAGATGCTTTTTTTTTTGTTTAACAACTTATCAAGGCAAAATAGAAAGCCATTTGGAGAAACCCTTCCATGAGTTTTAAGTAGCAGTTCTTTTGGCAGAAAAGTGATTTGGCTTCTCACCATTTACTGGATGTGTTCAAACTACATTGGCTTATGTGAATGACAGGTATATTCTGAGCAAAAGTTTCTGCAGCATTTGCATTCCTGAGTAGAGTTTCAATTGCACAAAGTCTCCCATGCAAACATGCTAAATACTGCATTCAGGGACAGATGTTAGACTGGCTGATCGTGTCAGAGCAGTAAACCACAGCTTGTCTCAAACAATACTTCAGAAGTCCACTAAAGAGTGTAGCAAACTGGGTTTCCACTTGGTAGAAAATCTTATTTTGTGATTTAAATGTTGTCTTTATTTTCAATTCATTAAATCCCAAAGAGATGTTGCAAGAACTAGCCCAGTCATTCTGTAATATTATAGGTCAAATGATCGAGAAAGGGATGTGAAGCTTTCTTTAGAAAGCAAAAATTTTTGATTATAAATGTGCCTCCTTCACAAGAACAGGCATAGGCACACACACACTCACACGCATACATTTACACAGTCACACCCATATATTCAATGATTAATACAGGCACTAGTGGTGGTATTCTACCAGTTCGGCTGGTAGCGCCGATGAGCAGCGGAGACCGAACCGGTTCTCTCTGATGCTCTGCTGTCGGGCCCACCCGCCTGCCTGGGCTCCCATGCTGACCTTTATTCGCTGCTTTTGAAGTGCAGCTGCTTTGTGTGGCACAGCAGATTGTTGCGTGGCAGCTGCTGAAGCGACAGAGAGAGTGCGGGATTGCAGGAGGTGAGTCAGTAAGTCTCTGCACCTGCACAAAGTGCATGTTTGGCAAGTGTGCACGTGCAAAGTGTGTGTGTGCAAAGTGCACCCACCAAGCCATGCCCACCGGACCGGTGGTAAAAATATTTGAAATGCACCACTGACAGGCACTTTCCAGTGGTAGGATTCTACCAGTTCCCCTACCAATTTGCACGCACGCACACAGCTTTTCAAACACCACCTGAGGCTCTATCGCATCAATCAGCTGAGAGGATAAAGAACAGAGAAGCACAGGGGTAGGTGGGAGGTCGATCCTGCACTTTTCTCTTCTTTCTCCTCTCAGCTGATCATTGGAGTTTTTATTATTATTATTATTATTATTATTATTATTATTATTATTATTATTATTATTTATTAATGGGATTTATATGCCGCCCTATCTCCCGAAGGACTCAGGGTGGCTCACAACAGTAAAAAATATACAATACAAAAATTTAAAATTTAAAAAATATTAAATAGAAATCCCAAAAAACATTAATTAAAACCAGCAACAGCGAATATACACTAATAAAACCAATAACCCCCCCCCCCTTCCAGGTTGGCCTGTTGAAATAGCCATGTCTTCAGGTCATGATGGAAGGATCGAAGGTCAGGGGCCATCCACAGCTCCAAGGGCAGCTGATTCCACAGGTTGGGCACTCCCACAGAGAAGGCTCTCCCCCTGGGGGTCGCCAGCCGACACTGTCTGGCCAACGGCACCCTGAGGAGGGCCTGTCTGTGGGAGCGCATGGGACGCTGGGCAGCCATTACTGGCAGTAGATGTTCCTGCAAATACCCTGGCCCTAAGCCATGTAGGGCTTTATAGCACCTTGAATCTCACACGGAGGGCAACCGGCAACCAATGAACTACCAGTTTGGCTGAACCGGTAGCATTTCACCACTGGCACATACATATTTTAATAGGATGATAAATTAAAGAGGTTATAGTTTCAAAAGTTCTAGGCCAAAGTTAGACCAGTTTGAAAAAGGAAGAAAACTGTAACTTTTTAAAACTAAAATTTAGACATTGATGCAAAGTTACTAAATGTTCTCTAATTCAGTCTTTCTATATTTACATGGATTTCTTCTTCCTATGATGTCCTGTACTTATCCTTTGAAGACATATCTGGTTGAGATTTTTTGGGGGGTACAGCCCAATGCACGTAGTTGAAAACCTGCTCTTAGAAACCAATTGAAAAGAAAAATTTAGTGCCACAACTCTGAGGCCTTTAAAAAAATAATGGGTTTTTTGAAGAAATATTTGGCATACCATTGGAGTGGCTATCTGTTATATCAAAAGAGGAAAACATAAAAAAGATGCATATTTCAATAAAATTTACTTCTTAATGGATACAGCTAGATGTACATTTCAAATATTTGAACAGAAACGAGATGTATCTGTAGTAGAAAACCACTAGTCCAGATGTGTTCTTGCTTATTGAACTTGCTTATCCAAATTGCTAATTGTGGAGGTCACGATCCAACAATAACCTTCAAAAAAAAAACCCTTGATGTAGGCAGCTGCCTCCTTTTCTGATGATTCACCTGTCTCTTCTTGGAAAAAAAAATCCTATGGAAATGCTAGGATTATATGTCCAGCATATGAGCTTCACTTTTCCTCTATTCTGTTTCAGACCTTGACAAGTTAGCTTTGCCCTCACTGAACCCTTTCTGGTTCTTTTTCTCTCTCTATAGAATCCAGACTTCGCAGAGAGGATTTGGGCATTTTCATGCTGTCAGTAAATCTTCTTCTAGCTCTCAGGAACAACTTAAACATCTTTTTAATTTGGTCCAAGTGAAAGAATTCTTCTTGTAGCTTCCATGTAATTACCGTGTTCTGCTTTTATGAAATTTAAAACTAAATCAACATTCCCTTTGAGCCTCATATAATAAAATAGCCGTTTCTTTTGGAAACGGGTTTAATGCCATCAGCTATACCAGACTTAAAAATGACAGCTGGGTCTTCATGCCCATGAAGTTTAAATTTCAATTGGTCTTTTTTCCTCTACAGTTCTTCTAAATTCCTTAAAACTGGTAAATGTTTCTTCTATTGCACTGTATTCTGATTGCCTTGGATTTTGATTTTTCTTTCATGTATCAATGCAATTAAAACTAACAGTTTTCTGCTTCCAAAACCATTTTGCTGGATCATTAATATTAGGTGACAATAAAATATAGGTATAGTAAAATATGAATACTGTATAAACTTTATGAAATTACTTTCTGACTATGAATGGTAAATACATTTTAATGTCATATAAGATAAAGAGATTGAGGCATTATGTGCTGGTAGATATGTTCTAAATGCTTCCAGGACTACTAGCTAGGAATCATTAAACAGTTAATTTCTTGGCATTCTCTACCAAGGCCATACATTTCTTGTTGGATAGATGGGATTTATAACTTCAAATGCTTCCAGGCTTACTACAGTGGGTTGGAAGCAGTGGTGGGATTCAATTTTTTTTACTACTGGTTCTGTGGGTGTGGCTTGGTGGGCGTGGCAGGGGAAGGATACTGTAAAATCTCCAGTCAGAGGTGGTATTTGCTGGTTCTCCAGACTACTCAAAATTTCCACTATCGGTTCTCCAGAATTGGTCAGAACCTGCTGAATACCATTTCTGGTTGGAAGCATGTAGAATGAGATGTCCCATATTGCATGCTGGTATGACAAAATGTAAACTTTATATAATAAAGTTTATATAATAAAATAAACATGAGCACCAGTTTAGTGTAGTGGTTAAGGCACAAAAGCTAGAAACCAGAACATCATGAGTTCTAGTCTTGGCTAGAAATAAAGTCAGCTGAGTGACCGTGGGCCAGTCATTTTCTATCAACTTTAGGAAGAAAGCAATGGCTAATCACACCTAAAAATGGTGCCAAGAAACTTCAGGGACTAGGCCAGGTATTCAACAGTGACTTAAGGGTGCTCTCTCTCTCTCTCCCTCCTCCCCCCACAAAGTGGGTTTAAGCAGCTGGGTTATTTTTGAGAGATTTTCAGATTCCTTTCTGGATCCCAATAGCACTAAGAATATGCTGAATCTTCAGCATGGATAGAGTTAGATAGTCATAGCCTCATGTTGTTATTATAGGTCAAAGTTCTTATTTTATAAGCACCATAGTGAATTATTTTAGACATTTTAGCATATGAATAGAAGCTTCTTAATGCAAAACTTTATCGAGTACATCATTTTAGCACAGAGGAAGGCAAAACCAGATCTAATTATTTCCTGCGCAAACCTACATAGGAAAAGTTTAGATTCTCCCTTCCCCTACTAGACTAGGTCACATTGTCCAATCAAATATTATGGTATTGTTATGAGAAAATCTTTTGGCTCTGGTAAACGCTGAAGTGTCCTTGATTCTCATGGCTGTCTTCTTGACATCTGGAGCCTACATTCCATCTCCCCCTTCCCTCCTCCCTGGTTCATTGGCAAGCTGAGAAGCGATAATGGTTGCAACAGTGCATTTTGAAACTTGACAGACTGTGGACAAAAATGGAGAAAGGTTAAAAAAAAAGTAATGGCTTGCAATATCAAGAAAAATGCCAGTGGTGACCAACCAGAAGGAAAAGAGCCTACATGGATAAAAGAAGAAGAATGAGAAACCCTTTGTCAGTAAAATATTAGGCCAAATATGCAAGTTATCATGGTTGGATGTAAACATGGAGCAATCTTAGAAAGCTGGGAGAAAGATGATTTAGTTGTTCTTATAACAAAAATAGATAACAAATATCCTTTCCAAGCATAAGAATGTGACATCTTCCAATGTATGAAGATATAAAAAGATAGCAAAGACTGAATCACATGAAAGCTACATCAGTAAATGCACAGCACACTCATAGACACCTGTAGCAGGTCTGCCAAGGCTGCTTGTTAGTACTAGTCCATGTTAAATATGAATCACTGGCCATAATATATAAATAGGGTGGCCATTTATGAGTCACACAAACAAAAAAATGACATCACTAAAATACATTTGTAAGCACTCATTTATTCTTTCAAATCTAGGCAGAATTACCATAAATTCCCCATATTGGGGAAATTTGCAACTTAGTGACTGCTTAGTCAGTTGTAAGTTGCTTCCTTCTAATAATTTTTGAAGGCCTTCACAGAGAAACTGCCCTCTGTAAGATAGAATATGTAGATTTTCTATATGATAATGCCTGACCAACTCCATTGTATCACTCAAATGATACATGGATTCTCCTAAACAAAAGGTAGAATTGTAGTTGGAGTCTGAGTCTCCCAAATGATTAGACTTAGAAATCTGCTGGTTTGAATCTGGAGTTTATATCTAGCAGTGTGAGCCAATATTCAATGGTGGACATGTCCTCTGTAGTTTACTCAGCCTTGCTTCAATATTTATTTATTCATTTACGGTGCAGCCCAACTTCAGATTGACTTTGAGATAGTGATTACTGTCATGACCTACGATAGTAAATTTCCAAAAGTTAATTGCATATTATACCAGGTTTTATTTTCTTTATGTTTATATAGAGCTTTTGGGAAGAAGTGCTTTTTAAAAATGATTGTATGTTCATAACAATATTCTGAAGTGCAAGCTCAGTTTATTTATTTATTTTTTTAAATTCTTTTTATCTTTTTTAAAAAATATATGTTTATTTTTAAAAAACAAAAATACAAATCTCTATTCACATTAACAGTGTTCGTGTCATTATTGATACATACCTCTCCTCTTATACATAAACATCAGCTCTTATTTCTATCCTCCACCCATTTGTACCACCTATCCCAAACCGCATAATAGTCCGAATCATCTTTGCCTCTTAATTCCATTGTGAGCTTATCCAGTTCTGCACAATCCATTATTTTTTGTGTCAAGTCTTCTTCAGATGGTATCTTTTCCTTCTTCCATCCCTGTGCGAAGGCAAGCGCAGTTTAGGCTCAGTTCCTGAGAGAGAATTTTAAATATTTCTAGCAATCATTCTGAAAAGTAAATAATATTTGTAAAATTGACATATAGTAGGAACATACTGGCTTCTACCTCTTAGTTTTTGTTTTTGGCTATATTATCTATTCTATACTCACAAGGGTTCTTCTGTCATGTTCTCACGTTGTTTATTTGATTGTTTATTTATTAATTCAAGCCATTGTAAAAATATACATTTTCAGTTGCACCTCCTTTTTTCTATTAAGGACAAAGTGTTTTAAAAATTGCCATCCAATGAAGCCAAAGTGAAATATAAAACCTGGATAACAGTTGCTCTTATTTACAGACATGCAGAGTTTGTGCCTGTTCATTAGATTTGTGATATATTGCCATCTCATATTCCTCTCCTTGGAATTAATAAATGTTTTGGCTTACATGGTTCTAATAAAGCATACACAGTGACAACACAAAGGATCTAGGAAACATTATTGCTGTAATGGAAACATCATATATCTCATCTCAAGTACTGCCATGCACTCAGCAATTACATGAAATTGAATCTTTGTCAATGTCTTTGAACTGGGCTTTTGCACTTACCATGAGAACTGGGATTACTGAGATATTTGGGTGAGAAAACCTTGCAGTTGTTTCAATGATATTTAATCCTACAGGATTATAGTTCTTCTGCTGCCACTGATCTAGCAGTTAATGCAATGAAAACAAAAGTCCTTACACCAGACTGGGTCACTACATACCAAGGATATTGTAGATGTCAGAAAGGCCCATAAATTGGATGGCAAGACTTCCTGAGGATCATGGAACATGATAACCTCATGAAGGTGTGGAAGTAGAGATGGATGGAGGAAAAAGATTGTTCTGCAAGAAATATCAACCAAAGCTAATCATAGGCATGGTTACACGATGTTAGGAAAGCCTTTGTAGATGTTGGACTACTTTTCAATAAAATGAAATACAAACATAAGATTGTAAAAAACCTCACTTTTTATGACCCAATTCAGAGTAGAGTGAGGACAACTGGTTGGAGCTGAGTATTTACTGATTGGATGCCCATCCTGATGCCATGCAGAATTTGAAGCAGTTTTTTTTCTTTCCACCTTAGGACAGAAAAGTCTGCCATTGCTGAAGATTGAACTCTGAACCTTCTAAATGGGAGGCAAATGTCTTTACCATTAGGCCACCATACTGCTCAAACACAAGATCATAAAATTACATCCATTAATGTTGAATATTACAAAGAATGGCTGAAGAGCTTGGTAGTCATAGTAACATGTCAATTATTTGAAGAATATTATACCCCAGTTGCAAGTAAGCTTTCTTACTAACCTCTATCTGGTTTACAACAATGTAACATAGTGTACTAGTGGCAATGGGTGCACCAAAAAAACCCCTGAAAAATCAAATTAGGGACAAATATTTATGGAGAAAATCTACCTGTGTAATTACTAAGAGTCAACTCCAATTTGAGGGCACAAAATCAATCCATCAATCAATATTGTTATGTATGTAGGTTTGAATGTCATTGGTTTAGTTTGAATTGTTCTTGTAAAATGTCAAATTGGATTGGTTTAAAAAGTGCGGGAAAACCCTGCACTCTGATTAGCTGGCAACTCTGGCTGCTGGCTATAAGTAGCAGCCGTAGCCCAGCCAAGTTGGGTCCATTCGAGCTGTAGTCACTAAATAAACTCTTCACTGAAGCTCTTGCGTCTGACTCTTCATGCAAACTTAACACTGGCACGAAGGTGGGATTCCCTGAAGAGAAGACGCGATGGCTGTGCTGAACAACCCCAGCCCATTGATCCAGAAGGCTGGGAATCGATGTGGATCGCCCATGTATTGGAATGAAACAACTTCACCGACATCTCCGAGAAGGAAGAGGCGGCCTTCCTTCTGCACTGCGTCCGCAGTCTTCAAGATGTGAAGGCATTGCGGGAGCTGCAGACGAAGGTAATGGAATGGCCTGATTTAGAAAAGCTTTTAGAGCCCATTACACCCTCACAAGTATCGTGCCTCATTAAGAGAAACGAGTTTTACTGTCGGGAACAAGGGGAAAGTGAAAATGTTAATGACTTCATGGCAAGCTTAAGAGACATTGGGGTGCATGAGTTTAACAGTTTGGAGAGGCCAATGAGCGATCGATTTGTTCTAGGCCTCAAAGACAAGGTGCTTCAGAGCAAATTATTATTAAAACCTAAGATCAATAAAGTTAAGGAGGCTATAGAAGAGGCCTCAGCAGAAGCCACTAAGTCCTCACGGCAGCCATGAAGAAAATTAACAAGGCCGCAGCCATCCTGATGTCCACAACAACTCACGAGAGCAGATAGACTCTGAATCAGACTGTAGTGAGGTGGAGGAAGAATTTATAGACTCAGAATGGAAAAGAAAAAGAAAGACCTGGGAAGAAAAGGCAAGACTTTTATTGCAGAGGTTGTGGGGGGCCACCGCACTGAATGCAAGCTTTCTGATACCATCTGTCTCCGTTGTGAAAAAGAGGTCATCTAGCAAGAGTCTCCAAATCATTCAGAACTCTCCACACAGAAGAAAGTTTCCTGACAAAATTCCAAGCCCAACAATTTCAGTGAGAAAATGGGGCAACTCAGAAGCAAATGGGAAGAATGAAACTCATCAAACAGTCAGCATTGGTCGTTCTTCACCCTTGAGAAGCAGAAAAGTACATGTGAAGGTACTCATTGAAGGAAGGCCTTGCCAAATGGAAGTGGACTCAGGCTCCTATTTATCTGTGGTGTCATGGGATACTATTCACAGGTTACTTCCCAACATTCAGAAGAAACATTTCCAGAAGCAAGCCCTGACGCTTAAAGACTACCAAGGGAACCAGATTCCAGTAGTTGGAACAAGAGAATTCAACGTGAAGTTTAAAGGCCACACTTTGTTTGCCCCTGACCATCGTGGACAAGGATTGCCCAAGCTTGCTGGGACTTGAGTGGTTCAATCCACTAGGCATCGAGGTGACTGGCATCAATCATGTGAGCAACTCTGAAGGAGGAGAGTCTGAGTTTCCAGAGGTCTTCAGCGAAGGATTAAGTAGGGGACCCCTCACTTTCAACCTTGATCCCAGGGTACCTCAATTCGTTTAAAGCCCATTTGCTTTAAAGGAAAAATTGATGCACAATTAGACAAATTAATAGCTCAAGGGTTTTAGAGCCCACTGACCACTCCAGATGGGAGACACCCATAGTCACACCAGTCAAGACTGATGGGTCAGTAAGACTGAGACTATAGGACACTGAACATGCGCACGCATACCCAGTTCCAGTGGTGCATCATTTATTACATTCACTTGGCAGGGGCACTGAGTCTTCCAGTGGTGCATCATCATTACATTCACTGGGCACAGTCTTGCCAAATCTGGCCCAGGCATATCAACAACTAACAGTTGATGATGCCACTGCAGAGGCCCAAACCATTGTGACTCATAGATGTGCCTTCAAATGTAAAAGGTTACAGTTTGGAGTAAGCGTGGCACCAGGCATCTTCCAAAGCCTTATGGAAAGGATGGTCCAAGGACTGCCAGGGCTAGTGCCTTACTTTGATGATGTGTTAATCTCTGCTGAAAATGACACTCAATTACAAGAGAGACTCAGAGAAGTCCTTAGCAGATTCAAGAAAGCGGGATTAAAAGTCAAGGAAGAAAAATGCACTCTTAGAACTGACAAGGTTGAGTTCTGGGCTATATGATTGACAAGCATGGCATCCACCCTACAGATGCCAAGGTTCAAGCAATCAAAGAAGCCCCTAGACCAAAATGCAAAACAGATTTGCAAGCCTTCCTTGGACTTATTAACTTTTATCACATGCTCCTACCTCAGAAGGCAACCATTGCTGAACCATTGCACAGATTACTTGACAAAAGTCTGTTTGGGTCTGGGGAGGAAGAACAATCAGCATTTAACAGTATAAGAGACTAATCACATCTGATGCTGTATTGATACAATTCTCTGAGAATTTGCCTGTTGTACTGACTTGTGATGCATCCCCCTTGGAGTGGGGGGTTTGAGCTACAGGCTTCCCAGTGGAGGGAAGCCCCCATTGCATTTTACTCTCGCACTTTGACCAAAGCAGAGAGGAATTATAGCCAACTGGACAAAGAGGCATCGGCAGTTGTTGCAGCTGTCAAGAAATTTCATGAATATCTGTATGGCAGGACATTTACCATTATTACAGATCACAAACCTTTGCATTAGGCATTGTGGCAGGAGACAAACCTACACCTACTATCCTGTCACCAAGAATGCTGAGGTAGACTGAATTTCTTGCAGCTTATTCATACAAACTGATTCACAGGCCTGGCAAGGACATTGGACATGCTGATGCACTGAGTCGTTGCCCACTTCCTTGCCACAAGGAGGACTTTGAACCTGAAACACACACCTTTTTCCTAGAAACTGTTGCTAAGCTTCCAGTTCATGCTGCTGAAATTGCCAGAGAGATTGCCAAAGACACTGTGTTGGCTCCTGTTATAGGCTGGATTAAGAAAGGTTGGCCTCTTCAAGATCTACCTCACCTTGCCCAACCTTTTAAGTCCAGGCAAACTGAATTATCTGTATTAAGAGGATGTATTTTGTGGGGTAACAGGGTGGTTATTCCTGCAAAATTGCAAAGAGAGGTTTTGGAAATGTTACATGAGGGTCATCCTGGTATTGTAAGGATGAAGGGATTGGCCAGGAGTTATGTATGGTGGCCAGGTATTGACAAAATGGTTGAAAACTGGGTTGCATCTTGTCCCAACTGTCAGGTAGTCAGGCCTGCCCCACCTCTCGCTCCCAAACAGGAATGGGAATGTCCTAGGGGCCCATGGTCTAGGATTCACATTGATTTGCAGCCCTACCAGAGGGCACACCTTTCTTATTATAGTAGATGCATATTCCAAATGGCTAGAGGTAATCCCTATGGCATCCACCACAACTGATGCTGTCATCAAGCAGCTCAAAAACTTTTTGTAACCCACGGGTTACCTGATGTTCTTGTCTCTCAATGGCCTCAATTTACATCCAACCTTTTGAATCCTATCTAGCACAACAGGGTATCAGACATGCCCTGACTGCCCCTGGGCACCCTTCGGCTAACGGCCAGGCTGAACGCATGGTGCGTTTACCAAGGAGAAGCTTCAGCAACTGGGTCCTGGGGACATCACTGAGAAAGTTGAAAAACTTCTTAGTGTTCAGCACATCACTCCTAACCCATCTAGTATAACTTATCCCCAGCAGAGTTGTTGATGGGTAGGAAACTAGGTCTTCCCTTGACCGCCTCATCCACTTACACCCAGCACCACTAGATTCCACTTCCAAAGTTCGTTCATTCAGTGTGGGTGATTTTTGTATGCTAAGAACCTTATGGGTGAACCTTTGTGGATTCCTGCTGAAATAACTCAAATCACAGGCCCTCGTTCTTACAGGGTACAAACAGAAGATGGACTCCTGGAGCAGGCACATTGATCAACTTAGATCCAGGTTCTCTCAGGAACATCGCACTTGTTCCTCTCTAGTTCCCTCACCTGATGTCAACTTCTAGGGAAGGGGAGGAACAGGAGGATAATCAGCAAGCAGAATCCACCCCATGTGTAATGAGCCATTATGACAGGAACCATTCCAAAACCTGTTACAATGCCAAAATCCATCCTTAGAAGTGGAAGATTGTACATCACTACCTGACTTGGGTGCTGACATTGGGCTGGAGATGGGTTGGGAGGAGAGACAAGATTCTAACAATCAAACAGGGTCTTCTTTCACAGGAAGTCCCAGTGGGAAATGTCAGCAGACACATTTCCTCTCTCACTGGGTGAGAATGTTAAAACTTCTGAACCACGAAAGTCTCAATGTTCATGCAAGAGCCCCACCTATTTAAAAGAATACATTAGATAGGTTGGGGTTTGGTATGGACTGAACCTAGTGGGAGGGGTGTTATGTATGTAGGTTTGAATGTCATTGGTTTAGTTTTTTTTTTGTTGCATTTATATGCGCCCTTCTCCGAAGACTCAGGGGAACAATTTCCCCAGCACAACCCAATGTGCTCAGCAATAGCCTTCTTCATCCATTGTATATGCCTGCTTATTACTAAGCGGCATTTTACTGAAGCTCTGTCGCCCCCAACAATCTTGGGTCCTCAATTTACCTACCCGAGAGAGATGGAAGGCCAGTCAACCTTGAGCCTGGTGGGATTAGACCACACAATAATTGTAGACAGCTGGATCTTAAGAGCAGGCATTTACAGCCTGAGCCACAAAGCTCAGTTTGAATTGTTCTTGTAAAATGTATCAGTAGGATTGATTTAAAAGTGCGGAAAACCCTGCACTCTGATTGGCTGGCAACCGGCTGCTGGCTATAAGTAGCAGCTGTAGCCCAGCCAAAGTTAGGTCCATTCAGCTGTAGTCACTAAATAAACTCTTCACTGAAGCTCTTCGCGTCTGACTCTTCATGCAAACTTAACAAATATGGCCCACATTCTATATTAGCCAGGTATGAGACAATCTAGAAGAGAACCTTGACAATTTCATTTATGAAGCTAACAACAGTATGTGTCCAGTATGGCATTCTATGAAGATGCACAAAACATAGTGCATCAGAACATAGCAAATGAATTTCGGTTCATGGTTTATCTCCTTTGATGTAAGATCCAATATGTGGCATCAGTCAATCAGCCATTATTTTGGACAAAGGCCAAGGTTGTCACAAAAGTTTGAGCTACCTCCAGACCCATGGAAAGATGATGAGGTCACTCAGAACCAATAGCCTTGTGAATGCCCAACCACCACAGTGAAGAGATCACAGATCATGCTGCAGTATATATGGGAGGACAGTGAACAAGCAAGTTTCCTAGTTTGTCCTTTTAATTTATCTTTACAAATAACACCTCATATGTAGCCATCTGCAGAACAGCGCTTCTCATGATTGCCAGGATTCCCAGAAGCAAGCTGATCTCTTTCCCCGAGTCCTGGCTGATGTTGTATTCAAAACTCAGTCAGCCAGAACTCCAGGGAGGAATCCTCCCACTTCATCTATTCAGGCCTTAGTTAAACATGTGAGGTTATAGACAGATAACATCCAATAGCATTAGTTTATTATTATTATTTATTATTTGAACTTGTATGCCGCCCCATCTCCGAAGACTCGGGGCCTCACAACTAAAAACAGAGACAATAAATACTTAAAAAACAATTAAACTAATTTACAAGCCCAAATACTAAAAACTAATTTACAATAATTAACATTAAAAATCTATCCCCCCCTAGGAAGGGTCACAGCCCGGGTTGGTCAAACAACCAGGTCTTTAAATCACGGTGGAAGGTGCGGAGGTCAGGGGCCAGGCGGAGCCCCAAGGGCAGTTGGTTCCAAAGGTCAGGGGCCGTGACAGAATAGGCTCGCCGCCAGGGGACCACCAGCCAGCATTGGCCGCCAACGGGACCCCGAGGAGTCCTTGCCTATGTGCTCGCACAGGGCGGTCGGCATTCGATATCGGCAGAAGACTCCCTTAAATATTGAGGACCCATGTCGGCAGGACTTTGTATGTTAAAACCAAAACCTGAATCTCACCCGAGTGCAACCGGCAACCAATGCAAGCAGCGAGGAGGGGGTAACATGGGAGAATCGGAAACTCCATCACCACCTGCGCCACTGCATTCTGCACCAGCTGCAATCTCCGGATGGTATGCAAGGGCAGTCCTAAATAGAGAGCTTGCAGTAGTCGAGTCTAGAGGTAACAAGGGCATGAGTGACTGTGCGCAGGGCATCTCGGTCCAGAAATGGGCGAAGCTGAAACAAGGCGGAGCTGGGCAAAGGCCCCCTGGCAACGGCCCCACCTGCTCCTCCAACCGGAGCCGTACGTCCAGGAGGACCCCCAGATTCCTTGCCCTATCCACAGGGGGCAACACCTCTCCCCTATGGCCAAAGATGGATATTCCTGGCTGGGCCGAGATGCGGTATGCACAGCCACTCAGTCTTGGCCGGGTTGAGTCGAAGCATGTTCCCGCTCATCCAAATCCATACTGCATCCAGACACCGGGTCATCAGGGAGAGGGCATCACTGATCTGGTTTGGGGTGGAGATGTACAGCTGGGTATCATCCGCGTACTGATGGAATCTCACCCCAAAACCATGATCTCACCCAGCGGCTTCATGTAGATGTTAAATAAAAGAGGGGAGAGGACCGACCCCTGAGGGACCCCACAAGAGAGCACCCTCGGGGTCGACCTCAACCCCCCTGCCAACACCGATTGCGACCACCCCGAGAGGTAGGAGGCAAACCACTGAAGAACAGTGCCCCCCACTCCCAACCCCCCGAGGCACCGCAAAAGGATACCATGGTCGATGGTATCGAAAGCCGCTGAGAGGTCTAATAGGACCAGGACAGAGGAAAAACCCCTGTCCCAAGCCCTCCAGAGATCATCCATCAGCACGACCAATGCCGTCTCCGTGCTGTAACCGGGTCGGAAGCCCGATTGATATGGATCCAGGTAGTCCGCTTCATCCAGGAAAAGTGGAAACTGCTGAGCCACCACACTCTCAACAACCTTCGCCAAAAAGCGAAGGTTGGAGACTGGACGAAAGTTGTCTAACACGGTCGGGTCCAGGGCAGGCTTCTTCAGGAGGGGTCTCACCCTCCTTCAAGGCGGAGGGAAAACACCCTCCCTTAACGAAGTTGACAACTGCCGGAGCCAACAGCAGGTGGCCTCCCGGCATAAGCCAGCCAGGAAGGACACGGGTCCAACAAACATGTGGTGGAACTCAGAGCCGCATAATCCTGTCCACTTCATCCTCGGAAACAGGATCGAACTCATCCCAAATCACACTGGCCAGACTGCTTGTATCCCGTTCCTCAGACCACTGCAAATCAGAGGACAACCCACCCCAGATCCGAGTGATCTTATCCGACAGATATTGACCAAACTCCTCAGCCCTTCCCTGCAACGGGTCCGCCCCCTCCCCCATACGAAGGAGAGAGCGGGTAGCCTGAAACAGGGTGGCTGGGCGGTTATCTGCGGACGCTATGAGGGTGGAGAGATAGGACCTTCTCGCCACTCTCATAGCTACCAGGTAAGTCCTAATATGGGCTCTTAGCTGGGCTCGATCGGATTGGGAGTGGGTGGACCTCCACCTGCTCTCTAAACCCCTTCGATGACGCTTCATCTTCCAGAGCTCCTTGGTATACCAAGGAGCCATCCGGGATCCACGGCGTAAGGGGACATGGGGACAACCTGTCGAGGGCATCCGACGCAGCCTGTTGCCAGGCGGCCGCCAGATCCTCGGCAGAGCTGTGGGCAAGGGAAGAGGGAAAGGACCCCAGTTCCACCTGGAACCTCTCAGGGTCCATCAGGCTGGGGCGGAACCATCTAGGTGGCTCCTCATCCCAGCAGTGGGGGCAGCCTGTTGGAAGACCAGCCATAGGAGATAGTGATCAGACCATGGAACGGGCAACACCGTAAAGGTGGCTTGCCCTCTGTCACTACGCCACTGTTCAGAGACAAAAACTAGGTCAAGAGTATTTCCCCTCATGAGTCGGGCCTTGAATCAACTGGGTCAGGCCCATGGCTTCCATAGAAGCCATGAATTCCTGGCCAACCCAACCCCCAGGGAAGGCAGATTGAAGTCCCCCAAGACCATAAGGTCCGAGAACTCCACCGCCACCCCCGAGAGGAGATCGAGAAGCCCAGGCAGGGCCGCTGTCACACAGCTGGGGGAAAGGTATGCAAGCAGCAAGCCCACCCGACCATTGGGCCCCCACCTCACGAGGAGGGTCTCACTCCCGCCTATTTCTGAAACAGAGACCTCCCTTGGAAACAGGGTCTCCCAAATAACCACAGCCACCCCACCACCCCTACCCTGGGCCTGTGGTTGGTGCAAAACCTGGAAACCTGGAGGGCACAAATCAACCAGAGGGACACCTCCCTCCGGGCCCAACCAGATTAGTTGATATGGAAGGGGAGAAGTAAACATTAGCTATAACATTTTCAATCTTTTTGTCCCCATAATGGCTTTGATTTACTGTAATCCAAGAATATCATTTAATTCCACTCCTGTGGTTGTAAAAAGTTATAGTCTGTCTGTCTGTCCGTCCATCCATCCATCCATCCATCCATCCATCCATCCATCCATCCATCCATCCATCCAGCTATCCAGCTATCCAGCTAACCAGCTAACTAGCTAACTAGCTAACTAGCTAACTAGCTAACTAGCTAGCTAGCAGTATCTTTCTATCACCTATCTACAAACTAAGAGATATAATGGGATACAACAGGAAATCATTTGGAAAAATAAATCTTCACAAAAAAATCATAGGATCTTCACAGCAAAAATTCTACCCAAAGCAAATTAGATCCATAACTAAATGAGGCTTTTTTGTGTTGTAAGTTGGACATTTTCATTGCAAATCTTAAGGAGAGTCCTTTATGATTCTGACAGAATGGGATATGCTGACCATTGTATTATAACATGAAAGGAGCAATTACGTTTGTAATAGCAGTTAGAACTTAAGAAGAGCTGAGTTAGATTAGATGAAAGGCTTCTCTGCATTAGCATTCTGTTTCCAGATGCCCATGGGAAGCTCATATGCAGAAGGGCAGTAGCAGCTGTGTGTCTTGAACAACTGGTACCCACAACTAATATAATTCACAGTCTATATAGATTGAGAAGAGCGGAGGGATGCATAATTTATCATTGACCCAACATTATGTGTTCAGTCTAGTGATTTCTAGAAGTAGGTATATTCCTCAAAAATTGAAATTAGCAAGTATAAAACATACAACATATTCAGTAACGCTAGAATTGAAAAAGTATAAATACTAAAAATGAATGTATACTAAATAAAATATTAAAATATATAAACTATGCACACATATAAAAACATGTATTAGTATACTCCCTCAAAAATTGAAATTATACAGTATAAAAATACAACATATTCAGTAAAGCTAAAATTGAAAAAATATAAATAGTAAAAATGAATGTACACTAAATAAAATATATAAATATAAACTATACATACATATATACATACATATATTAGTATACTCCCACTATTCCTGCACTACTGCTAGTAACTGTTATACTAATTGTTGCAGTAGGCATAATTATTATGCCCACATTAACAAACGTCATAAATAAAATATCACTCAGGTCAGGCACAAACACAGTAGAAAAAATATCAAATGCTAACATGTTGTAACTATTCTGAAGCCTATAATATTAAGATATTTGTGAAAGATGGGTTGAAAAGCAAAAAAAGCCTGACAACCAGAATGATAAGAAAAAGGGAAGGAACAAAAGAAAAAGGAGGAGAATATTATCATTTATAGATACAGTATTTCCTGGTTTACAGTGAGAAATTCCTTTAAATATTCACAGAGATCCAAATCAGAGTAGCTGAAAGAAATCACTAGCAAAATCCATTTGTTTATATCAGTGTTTCTCAATTTTGATGGCTTTAAAATGTGTGGACTTCAACTTCCAAAATTTCCCAGCCAGCCTGCAGGGGAATTTTGGGAATCGAAGTCCATCCATTTTAAAGCTGACAAGGTTGAGAAACACTGGTTTATGTGAGTGGAACTGGGCAGCATTTTGCTCATTTCTCCTGCTTCACCTTGACGCAATGGAATAGGGTGAATAATTTCTCCTCTTTTTAAGTCAATTCTTCTCTGAGAAAGCTAAAAAAGAATCCTGTGAAATAAAAATGCCAATCTAAATGCCCCCCCTTCTCTGCAGTGTAAATTGGCAGGGACTGCTGCTTTGCCCTGCGTTATAATTGATAATGGAGGTTGAAGATCAGAGTCACAGATTTTTCATAATGTTGCCTAAGATTTAGACTGAGCTGAAGGTGAAAAGAGAGAAAGAATCGTGCAATATTTGATTCATAGTTATACCCCTATTATAGCGATGCTGAGAAAAAAGCCACTCACAGCCGTCTGCAGGGATAAATTGCTGTAGATACTGCAGATCAGAGGTGGGACTGAGGCTGATTTTTCATATGCAGTTAAACATCTACCATGCCCCCCGGGTTGCAGCCATGGGTGGTCTTCTTAAATGATCTCTTAAGAGCTCCTCACAAGTTAAATCAGCTCATTCCAAAGCATTGTGCTTTGTTGACATCTGTGCCACATGGGTATGCTTTTAAATGTTCAGAAAGTAAGCCAGCAAATAAGGCAGATGATGTCATATACAAGTTCCTGCTCACTTCTATTTTTGTTTTTTTAAATACCTAATAACCCTAATCACAGGTAGCACCCACCCACCTGGGAAACACAGCTGAATTTCCTACTTCATCTTCTTATTTTGCAGATTTTCTTACATCATCCACCACAACTAACCTCGATGTCAAAACAATTCTTTGCCCAAAAAAAACAGGAAAAGCAAAGCAGCCATTTTGACTGTGAAAGAACAAAAACAAAAAGCTGCAATCTGCCTTGAGCAATACTTTTGTTATGGGATCTCAAGGTTTACAAGGCAGGGAGCATGGCTTCAACTTTGACAAAATAGTGAGGGTGGGGGGATGAAAAAATGAAATTGTGAATGGAAATCATGGCTGGTGTTTAAGGCAGGTTTGCTCTCAATTACAGGGTCAAAAAAGAGATTTCATGTTGTAGGAAGAAGATGTTCTGAAAGCTATGCTTTCATAACATGCATTCTCTTCCTGTGAGATAATCAGATTTGGATTGTTTATACATCTTCTAATCATACTGAAGCATTCAAATTAATATTAAGATCTACCAATAAAATCATGTTCTGCTTTCTATCTAATGAGGGAGTTGTGCTTCTTTTCCAAAGATTAGATGGTTTTTCAAGTGCTTTTTATAGTTTCAAAAATGGGGAGCCAACATTTTTCTCCTTTGTTTTTAATCCTGCAACATTTGGGGAAGTCCTTGATGCAGGATCTAGTCCTAAACGCAATGGGAAAATTTCACTTTTGGAGTCAGATGGCTGATCACCTAATGCAGGCATGTGGGCTGGAAAGGGCCCATACAGGCCATGTCTATCCCAGTCCCACAGAGACAAAAACAATCCCAATATGTGACTATATGGCTTGCGATGCAATCAGGTTTGACATCCCTGACCTAATGGGCATCTCTTGGAGTCACCAGAAGAAGAATGAAGATTGCATGCGTCAGGTTTCATAGAATGATATCATAACAGGGTATTGGAAAATAGGAAAAAAATGTAGCCATGACACTGGATTAGAGTTAAATTACTGGGATTCTTAGAATGAACACATTTCCATTAGGTGCTCAATTAAATTTGAACGGATTGACTGAAGAGAGAGTGATTTATAGAAGAAAACGCTGAGAGATTCCTCATAGTATATTAATGCACTTGGAAATATGGAGCCTCCCACACTGAAGGATTTTTGTTAAAATGGGTTCATTTTCTTAGTGTTGGAAATACTTGGCTAAGAGGACATGAAGGCAACCACATAGATTTAGAATTCCCCCTATCTGTATATGAGAAAGGCAATTTTTAAAATGTAGTTACCGGAAACAATTGGAAACTGACACAAGGCCACTAGAATGCTTCCCCCCACCCTCCAAAATTCCATGGATCTCTTGTCCAAGCAGCCATTTCAGAACATTAAAACATTGCTACTATGAAGCTTCTTTCCTTATTTTGGCTGGATGACAAACAATAATAGAATCAATATTCTTTGATTCAGGGCCCCACCAGAATCATGCATTGCACAAAGGAGCAGATAGGAGGGTGGCATTAAAAATAGTTCAGAAGCCACACGACATTGTTATATAGAAAGAGGGTAAAAAAGAAGATATACAATATGTTGACTATTTATGTCTATGGACATTCTCAGTCATGGTTATATCCCAACTGTGCTTTTTCAAAAGGCGGCTGGACTTTTCTTTGGTTTTTTCCTTGAAGACATTTCTCTTCCCATCCAAGAAGCTTCAGAACTTCTGGACTGAAGTATAGGGATTCAATAACCAGTCATTTCAGTGCCCAAAGATGTCTGACTGCCTGGGCAGTGTTTATTCTTTTTATACCATTTTTACAAGCAGGGAAGAGTAGCATAGATACAGCATTTGGATTGGAGAATAGATCCCACATGGGTGAAACCCCTCAACCACATTGGTGCAACCTCCCAACCAATCCATAAGACCAGTGGTGATGTTAGTAAATGAGATCACCTGTATACCTGGAAAATCAGGGACTTTCCAACCCAACAGATACAGGATGAATAGAGGATGAGCTCATGGGATAGCAAAAGAGGCCCCCTCCACCAGGCTGCAGTGTGCTGCCAGCTTCTAGTGTCATCCAGGGAAACTCAGTGGCTACCACACTGAAGAAGAAGTCAGAACAGAAGAAGCCTTCTGGATGAGAAGAGAAGCATCTTCAATGAAAAAACTAAGAAAAGTCCATTTGAGTGTTTATAAATATGGTTTGAAGGGGATGCGCTAAATGAAGTATTACAAAAGGGCACCTTGTATGTCAACGTGGCCTGCTTTTATTAGATGAAATACAAGTTTCAGAATATTTTTTTCTTGGCCCTGGAGCTTGGTAGAATTTATGGAGTGTGCCAGCTTTCTATTGTGAAGAAAGAGCTGAGCTAGTCACCAGAAATGACTTCATGCTGAATGCCCAAGAGTGCGTGAGTGCTCACTTTTGAAAAAGAAAGCACTTATTTCTGCCTGTTCTCCATTTATCTTCTTTGGCAACATTGTCGAGTCCTCCCTTCCTAGGTCATGTACATTTTCTGATTATGATCACTTATTTTGCAATAAAATATTTCTCCCTCCTCCCCTGATATGCATGTGTGTGCATATATATCTTTATGTTCGGAGACCTATACTGATGTTAAAAAACCAGAAGTCCATTGTTCAATCAATCAACTTAATCCTGCCTCTTGCTGATAACTATGGCTATCGCATTTCAGAGTGATTTTACTGGATATTAACCGGGATTATGTGGGGTAGCCATTCAGTCTAGACAGGAGTTTCTATTACAGGGAACACAGACAAAAGACTAATAAGAATTATTAATTCCCATGTATAAACTGCATCTAAGGAGATGAATTCTGTTCTCCAGGATCTATTCACTTTATTATTGATTTGCTGTACCTCATATTAAGGCAATGGTTCACTTTTTTGACCACATTGCTGCTAGGAAAAAGAAGAGGTGTACTCCTGAAACCAGGTTACTAAAACTCAGTGATAGCTAGGTTGCTTCTGACCCATTGTCACAAGGAATGACTTTCCAAGTTCAAATTACCACATTTTAAGGTTACAGAATGGATCAATACTCACTTGCCAAAGTGATTTCCAATAATATTTTGAGTTAGAGGCAACAAAAATCTGTGGCAATCTAAATGCATTTGCATCTCAAAGCCGTTCTCAATAGGCTGGACCATTTTCACAATTTAAAAAATGGCATCAGTCTTTGGTAGGCTTGGGAAACATTATGCCAATTTGATTTAGGCCATCAGTACAACTCATCAATACTCTGAAAATAAATACAAATTTATTTCAAAGTCTGGAAAGGACCCTAAAAGTAAAAAAAAGGTCATTTTTATAAGGAGGGTAGGATTAGGTTTTCAGCATGGGTATTATTACATCTGCTATGGAAATTTCCTCTCCTTCAGCAATTGGTAGGAGATTTTTTCCCCCTGCTGGAGAATTTCTGGAAAATTGATAAGCCATACTCTCAGCTACCAATGTGGGCATCCCTACGTGTTCCAAAATTATTCTTTCACTATTGAAGTGCAACACAGCACAATGAGGAATTTATTATACATTCCCAGACTTCTTCAAAAAAGCAAATAATTGAAGTAAAAGTGGGATAGTTAATAGTTGCTAGAATTTAATGTTTACTGTCACAGAGATGAATATACTAAGGAATTCAGTCAGTGGAAAGACAACTTGTTTAGACTGCAAGATTTTATTCTTAACAGGAGAAAGATGAAAACATTTGAAATCTCTTACCACACAATGCTCTGCTATGTTTGATTAGCTTCACTGTTTCAAAATAAGCAGCACTGCAATTAAAGAACAACAGACACAAGCAGAAACATTGGGACCTTTGACCGAATTTGAAAATCTTATAATTATTTTCTACCCATGTGGTTAATCAATCATAATACTGAACATCTGTTAGCTATAATTTATAAATTAAAGTATGATTCAGAATCTGAACAAGTTGTCGATTGTATGATTCAGTGGATACAGAATTCGAACAGTTGATGCACAGTGGGAATTTCAATGGAATAACCATACTAAATCTACCCTGAAAAACACACTTAAAACAGATTGGTATAAGATGTTCTAGGGTTGGTACTCCAGTCTCGATTCTACAACAAAAATTCTTTTTTCTAAACAATGGAATGAAGTGTAACAAACAGGTGGGTCCTTTATTCATATATGATACAATATTGTACAGCCCCAAGACACTGGAAAATAATTCATACCGTGTTTCCCCGAAAATAAGACCTACCCCGAAAGTAAGACCTAGCACTATTTTCTAAACCTGCCCTAATATAAGACCTACCCCGAAAATAAGACCTAGTGTAAATCTCCAGTTCCAGGAAGACTTTTCAGGGAGCAACCGTGCACCCAAACACCCCCCTACACACTCACACCCACTATTTGGCACCATAAATATATAAGACCTACCCCAAAAATAAGACCTAGTGTGTTTTGGGAGCCAAAAATATAAGACAGTGTCTTATTTTCGGGGAAACACGGTAGTAGAATAAAATAGATTTTGAGAATTGTAATTCCATTACAACCTGAAATATTTGTTATTAAACTTCACCATAACATGCATCCATTCAAAATATATCAAAGCACTAGCATTGTATATGACTATGATTGCAAGGATTCAATATTTTAATTGTTTATATTGGAAAATATAATTTATTTATTTTCCTTTCCTTTCCTTTCCTTTCCTTTCCTTTCCTTTCCTTTCCTTTCCTTTCCTTTCCTTTCCTCTTTCTTTCTTTCTTTCTTTCTTTCTTTCTTTCTTTCTTTCTTTCTCACCCATCTCACCAAGAGGAGACTTTGGGTAGCTTACAACATTAAAACCCAATACAACATTAAAAACAATAAATAATCAAATAACAACAACTTACAATTAAAAGAAGGGGAGGAAAGGAGTAGGATGCACCCAGGCTCTTGTCTTCATCTGTCAGTCACCTCCAGCATTATGTACCCCTTTTGGGGCTCCAGGCTTTATGGAAGGTGAGAAGGGTGGATGCAGATCTCTTTAGAAGAATAGCCTAATTAAATTATAGGAAGATGCTTCAATGTTAAGAATGACTTTGTACTTAAAATGTACATAAATCTGATGCAGAATTTAATTCCAATTGGAAACCATTCTTGGATTTTAATATTATATAAGGCTGTGCCATATCAGAAATTTCCCTATCTACTGGACATAATTATATTTTAATTTGATTTATAAACATTGCTTATAGTTTACATTTTCGATAGTGATTTGCACTGTGTTAACCAACTTGTTCAATTTAACATTTAATAAAGATATGATTATCTATACTTTATTAGTTGTTTTCATATTGTTCTATGTATATATTCATATTTTGTTAATTTATATTCCTTCAAAACATTAAATTAATACATTATTGTTAGAGTCTTCCAAACCCAGTCTGTTGCTTGCTCTAAATTGTTTGGAATAACAATAAATTAGAAGAAGGGAAGGTTTAAACATTTTAAAAACATTTTTGAATTGTATTTTATATTTTAAAATATACCCTTGATCCCAGCTCAAAACTGTATCATAGCCTTGCTTACTTTTTGAAAGTAACTCTTGGTCAAATAAAACCAAGTACGATGATTAGCCAATAATGTTTCATCTACCTTGGGTCTAAGGCATATATTGCAATACCATTTAAATAGAATAATTTGATGAACTTTTGCAAGAAAGACAAGCCTGGCAATTTTTGATTTCATTGCATTCAGTCAGAATTCAACAAGAGATACTAAAAATGGGCAAGGGCTTTATTGGACAATTGGACTGGCTGTCTTGATTTTTTTTTTCTGCCTATGTCTCCCCCTGGATTCAGACATTAAAAAAAATTACAATACTCCTCAGAAATTCTTCTTGGACATTTTAATAAGATTGCAATATACAATTAATCTATAAGACTATAAATAATTAATCTGTGAACATTTTATTCAAAGAAAGTATGCATTAATCCCACTATTACTTCTAAACTTTGAAGGCATGCCCAGCATATAACAATTCTGTGTAATATAGCAGAGCAAGACACAAACTGTCCACCTAAATGCTAATATTTTGGGAAAACTAGAGAGCTACACATTGATCTGTTCGGTTACTCATGAATATCCAAAAGAGTTACTTCACCAAAGATCAAAGAAGCAATGTGAAAGCGAGGCTCCAACCCTTGCAACATATTTAGCAATATGCAGTAAATAAAATTAGATTAATGATTCTCCAGGCTTCTTTTTATTTGTGCTACAACTATTGTGGTAAAACAGACTATAAATGAAGCAATATTTTGCTAACAGTAGAATAATGCAATTTAGTGCATGGTCAATTTCTTAGAACTGAATCAGTGGGAATGCTGAAATAGCATCAAAAGCATCCTTTCATCAAAGTATTTCTTAACCACATGATTTTTTTTGTATGTTGGGAAAATAGAATAGTTGGGCTTTGGCTTGGGGAGATAATATAAAATATTATTAATATTTAAAATTTATGGTAACTGAAAACATTTTTTTCTCATTTGACTTCAGTCCTCTCCATTCCATTTGTTTTTACTTTGTAAGAGGTTTTGTTTGTGTTTGTGGTATCAGGGAAAATGGTGATTGTCTACAAAACAATGGCAGCTCATACTATTTTACTACCTTGAATAGGTGGTGTTTATAGGATCAAAGTGACTGCATGACCTTTAGGACATAAATTGCTATTTCTTTTTTTCTTCTTAGCGTTTTCCCACAAATGCAGTATGCTTTTTGTGTGTCAATTAATCAAGGGTTGATCCATTGGTTGTGACAGGAATTGACCAACTGGCTTGTCACCTGAGCGTAATGTCATAGACTGAGAGAGAATGACTGGCTGTTCCAGCTTTCAGGCCTAAAGTGAGACTAGAACTCATAGTCTCCTGTTTTCCAGCCTGGTGCTTAACCAGCAGGCCAAAATGGCTATCTTAATAAACTGAAAATATGTGCCGATAAAATTCTTCAGCTAAAGAGAGAACTGCTTCAAATCGAATTGAACTGGCTGAACTCATAGAGACCCAATTGCAGTTCTTGTACTTTCTTACATAAGTTCATACTCAAAAATGTCCATAAAACCCCATACTAATTAAGCACATGGAGAGAAGATCTGAAGTCTTCACTATAGAGGGACTTAAGTTGTTAGTACAAGATGTTGGAGTACATAATTTCAATCACTTAGTGGGAAATTGCTGAATAAATCTAAGAACAATCCACAGAAGTAATTTTGGGACCATTTCTCAATAGAATGTTTCTCTAGCATGTAGTTCTCACCAGTCTAAATATCTTCTTGGCTTTCTAGCCAAACAAATTAACAGATCAGAGCACTACTTTAAAGAAAAACCTGAATGTGGAATGAAAGCAGCTAACTTGGCGTTCAGGATCCTGGCAGGGGATTCAATAGTTTTCACTATCCTTCAGAGAGATTGGAGTCCAATTTGTGCATATTTCAAATCCAAGAAAATAAGGAAACTAGAATAAACTTCATCCAAGTCCTATTTTTTGAGAAGCACAGCTAATTCTTCTGCATTCTTAGAAGACACAAAGGAATTTTCCTTTTAATGGGCTAGATTTGCACAGCCCCACTTCTTTTTCAACAAACTAAGAAACCCTCTTTTCTTCTTTCAGGATTAGTTAATCCCTTTTCTTCTGCAATTTCTCATTTCCCACTTAGCAGCTCCATGCCTTGTTTAATTCATTGTTTTATTTTTATGCCTTCTTCATTTATCTTTCTTACAGGTACTATTTCTGTGCCAAGATGTTCTATGAGTCAGCATTCCCCATCCTCATGCCTTCCACAGTTGGCTTTCACATTTTGCAGTTCACAGCCAAAATGACCTTTTCCCATGCTACCCAGGATTGTAATCCAGGAAGGGGAATTTCCCCAAGATGGGGAAAATTACTGTAGATTTTCTAATCTAGTTTTCCCTTGAGATTGCACAATCATCTTTAAGAACAGCTAATTTATGCAAATTAAAAACAAAACAGACCAATAAATAACAATAGTGAATAGATAGTTCCTAATGTTCCAAGTTTATCATAATTTTCTGAGCAGGCATTCTAATAAGGGGACATATTATAATTAGCAGCAGCAGTAGCAACCTCCACTCTTCAAGTAAAGGAGAAAAAAAAATGGAACCTTCCAAGGAGGAAACTGGTGGATCTGAGAATGAGAAAGGTTAAGCACAGCTCAAATGGGCAGGTTCTTGATTCATAGTTCAGAATCCCATATATAAAGCAAACCTTTATTTTTCCACATGCTGTTTTACTCCCATCCACAAATCCTTCCCGGCGAATCTCTTAGAGTGGAGGGGGGGAAGCTTTGTTGTTGTTTTTTTTACTTTGGATTATTATTTTATACTTGTTTCTTCTGCTTCTTCCATGCATGTGTTACAAACTCTATTTTTATGCTGATTTTACCCTTCAGTTTGGTTTCCTGTTTTAGTTGCTGATTTAGTTGCCCTGAATTGTATAAAGTAAGATATCAATAACCAAATTAGAAAAAATCTATTTGCAGTCAGAGTCTTCAGCAGGTTTATTTTCTGGGAAGCACAAACAAGAGAAAACTCCAAATAGCCTGTTTTATAAATCTTTACTGGATCACTGCTTTGACATAGCACCGTTCCTTAACAATGACAAAAGGATAACCAATTCAAACTCTCGTTCTTAACAAAGTACCTTTTTGCTTTCAAAGGTTGGCTAGGCATGAAAATACTTCTGCTTCTCTTTAAATCTATTAAGTCAATGAAGTGCAAACATATTACAAGTCCACTTTCCAGGTTACACAAATCTATAAAAAAAGCTGTTCAATTGGAGTCAGAGGGTTTCTCGGAGACAAATGAGCCTTTTCATAGGTATTAGCCACCTAGGTGGTAGTAATCCACAAATGGTAATTCAGTTAAAAGAAGTCACTCAGCTTTCATGCCTCCAGCCAGAAATAATGCCAACGTATCGTGTGCCTCCAGCCATGAAGGAAGAGGCAGCTAGAAAGCATTAATTGGTATTATTTCCTGGAACTTGGATTCTACCTGGGGATACATTTACTAAGGTCCTCTGGTTCTAAAAGTTGCCATGTAATTATGATAATGATCCAATCAAACTGGCTTGCAAAAGTATGCCTGAACTAGTCTCATGTGAAAATAAAAATAAAGGATTTGAAAGCAATAGGCACTTTAAAAAAAAAAATCAACTCTCCATCAACACTTATTGTTGTTACAGAAATCTAAAAGACGGTATAAACTTAGGACAATCAATAACATCTTCATTTATAAGATTTAGCTTGATCAAGCTCTGTTGAACAAAGACTAGGTTTTATAACACTTTTGCACTTGCCAGAAAGCAAGTTTTTCAAAAATTCTCTGTCAGTTAACTATTGAGTCAGGTTCAGGTTCAGGTTATTTATTTATTTAACAATCTTTATTGATTGCTCCAACCCATACAGACTCAGTGTGGTGTATAATAAATTGCAATAAAAGCAGAGGAGTGAAAATAATAATATCAAACAAACCTACAAATGCAAGGCCATGAAAAATTTGGAATCAGGACACTTGTCAGATGGACTTCAGCCTCTGAAATCATCTGGGGTGTTTTGGTCACACACTCTAACAGCTGGGACATCATCTGTCAGCATTCTATAGATAAACTTTCTGGGTAGGGTATTTATGCACTAGAACAGGGCTGTCATACTCACTGCCCGCAGGCCAAATGCATCATGTGCTGGCCACACCCATGGCCGGTTTAGGGGGAAAAAGTCCTAACATGTCATGTGATGATGTCGTGACGATGTGAGTTGGACACCCCTGCACTAGAATATATTCACCCAAATTTAAGGAAACATTTACCACAACATCTTTTTGGCATTTGTTGTACCCACCTTTTCACCCATACGCTCCCATCCACAAATATTTTTAGGGAATATTGGTTGCTTCTCCTGCTACCTTCCTAATGCCTCCTTAATTCAATACCATATTTTCTTTCATGTACACCCAAGGTGTTTCTCAACCATGGCAACTTTAATAGATGTGGATTTGAACTCACAGAATTCTAGGAGGTGAAGTTCATGTGTCTTACGTTGCCAAGATGAGAAACACTGATTGACATTATTATTATTGTTTGACTCTTGAAAAAGACAAGCTTCTTTAAGGAGCAGCTGACAGATACAACAGGGTGCTTGTGCCACATCTGAAGCCCCCTTTCCCACTTCAGATCCTAATACTGGACTACTGTATTATATAAATATAGTTATATAAGCAAGAAACAAAGACAGATAAAGCTAGTATAGAAATAGATAGAATCAGATGTCTGTGTCCGGCTTTGGAACTGGAAATGGACAATATTGTTTACCTTTGGGACCTTCACTTTTCTATGATTCACTTTTGAGGGAATGAAAAGGTGAAGGGTCTGGAAAAGAGACAGGAAAAAGTCAAAGAGCAGCTGGAGCCAGGACTTTCAAACAAAAATATGCCTATGTCCCTCTCCCCCTTTTTTTGATAATATCTGAATGGTAATTCAATAAAAGACTTTAAGTTAATGCCGAATGCTCCAGATTTTCTTTGAAACCCTTATGATAGTACATTCCACAAATACTCCAGCCAACCTCATCCATTGCCCAATTGCATTTACGGTTAGGAGCCCTTTCTCAATATCTAATCTAAATCACTTTTCCTGTAAACCCTTCCTTAGCAGTGATGCTTCCTCCCTTATCTACAATATAGTCCAGACTCCAAAGCAAAAATTGATTTGCATGCTATGCGTTTTGAAAACAGTTTTTTAAAAAAAAATTGTACAATGTTTGGGACATTTAAAAATACAGAGTACTAATTATCTAGATTATAGGGGATTTTTAGGTTTATGAGGAGTTATGTGAAGAGCTGTTCTAAATCTAACATCTGTAGGAAAATGACATTAATACAAATGAAACAAAGCAACATTTTAAAATGCAGAATGAAAGGCAGAGTGCCAAAGATTCCCATCTGGCTTTTCAGTTGTCTTATCCAAAATATTTTCAGTGGAGAGAGAATGTAAAACTCATAAGCATACTCACCAATCAAAGCTATGTAGGAATTACATACAACTCTGTAACTTTAGTCCTTTATTGTTCTTATGTGCTTTCTTGGATAATCCTATCCATGACTAATACTTTTCTTTTCTTCCCCAACCCAGTTGTACCATTTGCAATTCTGATGGTTAGATCCTAACGATCCCCAACACCTCACTCTTCCTTCTGCAGATTTGATTTTAAAAAGTAAAATCTCTTGAGAACATGCACTTTGATATTTAAACATCACTTAAAATCATGACACGGTCATGAGTACAGGAAGATGCTTCTGCTCATCCCACTTTGCCAGGACATAAGTAGCATTTTGTAAGAGACAGGGATAATATAGATTTAAAATTGGGAGGTTCTGCTCACAGTCACTCATGTCCTAGTCACTTCCAGATGGGACTACTGCAATGCTGTCTTTAAGAATATCCAGAAGCTTCAGGTGGTATAGAATAAAGTGGCATGGACAGTTACAGTATGTGTGCTTCTAGAACAACATGTGTCACACCTCTGATCAATGAGCTGCTTTGGTTGCCTATTTGCTTCTGGGTCAAATTCAAGGTGCTGGTTTTAACCTTTAAAGCCCTTCATGGCATGGGACCAGGTTCTGAGAATCCGCCTTTCTTTAGTTACGTCTCCCCATCCCACTGCAGAGAAGACATGTTACAGGTCCTGTTATGTATGTAGGTTTGAATGTTATTGGTTTATTTGAACTGTTCTTGTAAAATGTCAAATGGTATTGGTTTAAATAGTGCGGGAAGAAACCCTGCACTCCCATTGGCTAGCAACCATGGCTGCAGGCTATAAGAGGCAGCCGTAGCCAAGCCAAGACGGGTCCATTCGAGCTGTAGTCACTTAATAAACTCTTTGCTGGAACTCCTCGCGTCTGACTCTTCATGCAGACTTAACACTGGCGACAAGGTGGGATTCCCTGAAGAGAAGACGGCAAGCAGGAACAACAAGCGAGATGGCTGCTGCGCTGAACACCGCCCGTTCGATCCGGCGGCGGAAGACTGGGAATCGTATGCGGATCGCTTCCAGATGTACCTGGAAGGAAGCGACCTCGCCGACATTCCGAGATGGAAGAGGGCGGTCTTTCTCACGCACTGCGGTCGGCAGTCTTCAAAATGGAAGGCGTTAGCGGGAGCTGCAGAGCTGAAGGTAATGGAATGGCCTGATTGAAAACTTTTAAGAGCCCATTACGCCCCAAGTATCGTGCCTCATTAAGAACCGAATTTTACCGTCGGGATCAAGGGGAAAGCGAGAATGTTAATGACTTACGTGGCAAGTTTAAGGGACATTGGGGTGCTTGTGACTTTACCAACTTAGAAGAGGCCATCGTGATCGGTTTGTTTTAGGCCTCAAAGATAAGGTCTTACAAAGCAAACTGTTAATGAAACCTAAGATCCGTTTAAAGAGGCCATTGAAGAAGCTGTTTCAGCGGAAGCCACCAAGTCCTCAGCAGCGGCCATGAAAAAGATTAACAAGGCCTCAAGCCAGGCCTCAAGCCATTCTGATGGGGAAAATCCACAGCCATGCTGAACAAATAGACTCTGATTCAGATGCAGTGAGGCAGAGGAGGATTTTTAGACTCAGAATGGAGAAGAAAAGAAAGAAAGACTCTGGGAAAAACAGGCAAGATTCTATTGCAGAGGCTGTGGGGGGCCACCCCACTGAATGCAGTTCTTTGACTCCATCTGCCTACGTTGTGAAAGCGGGGTCACATAGCCAGAGTCTGCAAATCATCCAGAACTCCACCTAGTAAATTTCCTGATAGACTTTAAGCCCAACAATTTCCTTGAAAAGATGGGGAAATTCAAACAAATGGCAAGAATGAAACTCACCAAACAATCACTATTGGTCATTCTTCACCCTTAAAAGCAGAAAAGTACACGTGAAGGTGTTTATTGAAGGAAGGCCTTGCCAAATGGAAGTGGACTCAGGCTCTTATTTATCTATGGTGTCATGGGACACTATTCACAGACTCTTTCCCAACATTCAGAAGAAGCATTTCCAGAAGCAAGCACTGACTCTTAAAGACTACCAAGGGAACAAGATTCCAGTAGTTGGAGCAGAGATTTCAACGTGCAGTTTAAAGGCCACACCAAGCGTTTGCCTCTGACCATCGTGGACAAGGATCGCCCAAGCTTGCTGGGACTTGAGTGGTTCAAGCCACTAGGCATCGAGGTGACTGGCATCAATCCGTGAGCAGCTCTGAATGGGAGGAGTCCTTGAAGTCTGAGTTTCCAGAGGTCTTCAGCGAAGGACTGGGCAAGTATATGGGGACCCCTATTTTTCAGCCTAGACCCCAAGGTGCCCCCAATCGTTTAAAGCCCAGGAGGGTTCCATTTGCTTTAAGGAAAAAATTGATGCACAATTAGATAAACTTATTGCTCAAGGGTTTTAGAGCCTACTGACCACTCCAGATGGGAAACACCCATAGTCACACCAGTCAAGGCTGATGGGTCAGTGAGAATCTGTGGTGACTATAAGGGGACACTTAACCATGCGCTGCAGCAGAGCGCATACCAGTACCAGTTGTGCATCATCTGCTCCATTCCCTGGCAGGGGTACAGTATTTGCCAAACTGGACTTGGCTCAGGCATATCAACAATTAACAGTTGATGATGCCACTGCAGCAATTGTGACTCATAGAGGTGCCTTCAAATGTAAAGACTACAATTTGGAGTAAGCGTGGCACCTGGCATTTTTCAAAGCCTTATGGAAAGAATGTTGCAAGGACTGCCAGGGGTAGTGCCTTATTTTGATGATGTGTTAATCTCTGCTGAAAATGACACTCAGCTTCAAGAGAGACTCAGAGAAGTCCTTACCAGATTCAGAAAAGCGGGTTTAAAGTCAAGGAAGACAAATGCACACTCAAAACAGACAGAGTTGAGTTCCTGGGGTACATGATTGACAAGCATGGCATCCACCCTACTGATGCCAAGGTTAAAGCAATCAAGAAGCCCCTAAACCTAGATGCAAGACAGATTTGCAAGCCTTCCTTGGACTTATTAACTTTTATCACATGTTTCTACCTCACAAAGCATCCATTGAACCTTTACATCGCCTGCTTGATAAGAAGGCTGTTTGGATCTGGGGAGGAAGGAACAATCAGCATTTAACAGTATTAGAGACTAATCATCTGATGCTGTGTTGATACAATTCTCTGAGAATTTGCCTGTTGTTCTGACTTGTGATGCATCCCCTTTTGGAGTGGGGGGGTTTTGAGTCACAGGCTTCCCAGTGGAAGGAAGCCCCATTGCATTTACTCTGCACTTTGTCCAAAGCAGAGAGGAATTATAGCCAACTGGACAAGGAGGCATTAGCAGTTGTTGCAGCTGTTAAGAAATTTCATGAATATCTGTATGGCAGGTCATTCACCATTGTTACAGATCACAAACCTTTATTAGGCATTGTGGCAGGAGACAAACCTACACCTAATATCCTGTCACCAAGAATGCTGAGATGGACTGAATTTCTTGCAGCCTATTCATACAAACTGATTCACAGGCCTGGCAAGGACATTGGACATGCTGATGCACTGAGTCGTTGCCCACTACCTTGCCACAAGGAGGACTTTGAACTTGAAACTCACACCTTTTCCTGAGACTGTTGCTAAGCTTCCAGTCCATGCTGCTGAGATTGCCAGAGAGACTGCCAAAGATGCTGTGTTGGCACCTGTTATAGGCTGGATTAAGAAAGGTTGGCCTCTTCAAGATCTACCTCACCTTGCCCAACCTTTTAAGTCCAGGCAAACTGAATTATCTGTATTAAGAGGATGTATTTTGTGGGGTAACAGGGTGGTTATTCCTGCAAAACTGCAAAGGGAGGTTTTGGAAATGTTACATGAGGGTCATCCTGGGATTGTAAGGATGAAGGGTTTGGCCAGGAGTTATGTATGGTGGCCAGGTATTGACAAAATGGTTGAAAACTGGGTAGCATCTTGTCCCAATTGCCAGGTAGTCAGGCCTGCTCCACCTCACGCCCCACAGGAATGGGAAATGTCCTAGGGGCCCATGGTCTAGAATCCACATTGATTTTGCAGGCCCTAGAGGGCACACTTTTCTAGTTATAGTAGATGCATATTCCAAATGGCTAGAGGTAATTCCCATGACATCCACTACAACTGAGGCTGTCATCAAGCAGCTCAGAAAATTGTTTGTAACCCATGGGTTACCAGATGTCCTGTCTCTGACAATGGCCCTCAATTCACATCTAACATTTTTGAATCCTTTCTAGCACAACAGGGTATCAGACATGCCCTCACTGCCCCTGGGCACCCTTGGCTAATGGCGGGCTGAGCATGATGCGCTTTACCAAGAAAGCTTCAGCAGCTGGGTCCTGGGGATATCACTGAGAAGCTTGAAAAGCTTCTTAGTGTTCAGCACATCCTCTAGCCCATCAAATAACTTGTCCCCAGCAGAGTTGTTGATGGGTAGGAAACTTAGGTCTTCCCTTGACCGCCTTCATCCCACTTACGCACCCAGCACCACTGGATTCCACTTCCAAAGTTCGTTCTTTCAGTGTGGGAGATTCTGTATATGCTAGGAACCTTATAGGTGAACCTTTGTGGATTCCTGCTGAAATAACTCATCACTGGCCCTCGTTCTTACAGGGTACAAACAGAGGATGGCCTCCTCTGGAGCAGGCACATTGACCAACTTAGATCCAGGTTCCCTCAGGAACATCGCCCTGTCTCTCTCTGGGTCCCTCACCTGATGTCTCTTCTAGGGGGAAGGGGGGAACAGGAGGAAAATCAGCAAGCAAGAATCAACCCCATGTGTAACGAGCCATTGCGACAGGAACCATCCCGAACCCTGTCACAATGCCAAGATCCATCCTTAGAAGTGGAAGATTGCACATCACTACCTGACTTGGGTGCTGACATTGGAATGGAGATGGGTTGGGAGGAGAGACCAGATTCTAACAGTCTAACAGGGTCTCCTTTCACAGGAAGTCCCAACAGGAAATGTCAGCACACATTTCCCTCTCACTGGTGAGAACGTTAAAACTTCTGAACCACGAAGGTCTCAACATACATGTACGAGCCCCACCTATTTAAAGGAATACATTAGATAGGTTGGGGTTTGGTATGGACTGAACCTAGTGGGGAGGGGTGTATAGTATGTAGGTTTGAATGTTATTGGTTTATTTGAACTGTTCTTGTAAAATGTCAAATGGTATTGGTTTAAATAGTGCGGGAAGAAACCCTGCACTCCCATTGGCTGGCAACCATGGCTGCAGGCTATAAGAGGCAGCTGTAGCCAAGCCAAGATGGGTCCATTCGAGCTGTAGTCACTTAATAAACTCTTTGCTGGAACTCCTCGCGTCTGACTCTTCATGCAGACTTAACAGGTCCTATAAATATGATCTGGCGGGTCAAATCATCAGCAATCATAAATCAGAAGAGCACCTCATTGGTTCATGGGTTGCCTTGTACTAGGTGATTTCTGATGGCAATTGGGGGAAATTGGACGGTCACTTCTCACCAAATTGTTTGCTCGTGTCCTATCCTTTTCTTTCTGTTAAGGGAACTGAAGGACTTGACTTTCTTTATTTCATTTGGTCATGTTACTTTGATACTACCTTCTAGTGGTCAGAGAGAAGTTTGTCATAATATGTTAATTTTACAAGTCAACTAATTATGAAAGTAATTATGTCTTGGTAACTATCAAATTATTTAAATCCAAAATTTGGAGTTCAATAATATATGGAGCTCAGCTGTGTAGTTATAACAGAAACCCAAGCATAGAAGCTATAATCAAGATTCATGAAAACTTTTACTTGATTTCTAATTCTTTAAAATTGTTAGAACTAGGCTTCATCTCTTCTGGGGCTTGACTAAAAATCTGATGACTTCAATTATGGCTAAAGCAAGTACCTTGGTAATCTCCTTGGTCCATCTCATCCCACAACAGGTTTAGAACTACCTCAAGGAAACAAATTAATGATATCATATAATGTCGCGTTTCCTTGCTAGCATTTTCTGCCTTTGGCCCTGATAATACTTTGGCTGAATTGAAGCAGAAGATTTGGGATTTAGATATTCAGATCAATAAAGGCAGTGTTTCCCATTTTTTTTTCCTACAGTATAATTGCCACCCTTCATTGGACTGTGCCTAGATATTTCTTTCCACTCTTACTGGGTCCTCGTATGGCACAATCTGGGGTGCTACCCATTAGGATGATCAGTAGACACATTAACCTCCCTACTGAAAGCTGTACTTGTCTGTGCTAAAATACAAGGGTTGAATGTATATCACATGCTATTCACATGTCCATTATATATACCCAACAGCAATCAAAACTCTTAGTCCCATTTCTCAGTAATTCTAATTGCTCCTGGGATTAGGAGGTTTCTGTTCTTCTTTTATGGCATCAGTCCTCAGAAATCACTAAGAAGGTTGCAAAATTCCTTTTGATAGTCATAGCTTTCTGAAATGTCTGGTATCTTGTTCTTTCTATTGAGCTGTTTCAGGATGTTCATAATCTTATCTTGTTATTTACTATGTTGTTGAATTTCTTTTTTTATGAGCAGTCTTGGGACCTAAATAAATAAATAAAATAAACTTATTAGCTAGTCTGCTGTGTCCCTTTTTCACTAAGGCAGAGGGGCATAAGCTGAGGTCCCACAGTTGCATATGGTTCTGCAGATCTCATTCTAAGCTGTAATGTGGGACACTGCAGAAGAGGAACAGTGGTTATACCAATCAATCAATAAAATGCAATAGAGTCAATATGATCAATAAATATAGTCAATATGATCAATCATCATATTGACTATATTGCATTTTAATTAAAATAAAGGAAAGTAAAACAAATTAAATTTTGTAGTGGCTTCCTCTAACCTGGAAACACCAAAGGCATGAGTTGTGACGGGACTAAAATCTTCTCTCCCCTGCTTTCTTTCCCAGTGGCTCTGCTCAATCCATTTTATCATACCTCAGTTTTAATGAAAGAAATGAGCCATTTTAGTGGTGATTGTAGTGATGGTTGTGATGGTGGGATTAAAGCTGATGAGTGTACCCTAGTGTTAGCAATTGTTGATAAGACAGTCAAAAGTCTGGATAGTGGATGTGGCAGTACCTGGAATCAGCAGAAAAGAAGAGGAAGAACTGGAGAAAATCACATACAAAAATCCTCAGATGGAGGTAGAACAATTGTGGTGCAAAGATGGTACCAATAGTAATAGGTGCCAAAATATCTGGAGCACCACTTGAATGTCTATCAACATTGACAAAATCAACACCAGTCAATTGCAAAAGGCAGCTTACTTGAAACACTTTACACCCTGTGATGATACATTTCATATTATTAAATAACAACATCTGCCTATCCCAGATTCTTTGGAAGGACTTAGTAAGTAGGAATAAAATGCCAAATCTAGTCTAAACACCTGGCTGATTGTGTGATCAACCACAATAATAATAATAATTTTGATGAGCTGTTATTTTTTTCCATATCTGCTTTTGTTCTGAGAAAACACTCCTTCTGAAACTATTTTCCCACTGGGAAGCAAGAGACAATCCTTTATTGATGCCATGCTATAATTTCTTCTAAAGCAAATAACACCTTTTTAATTATACCAGTAAAGAAAAGCTTAAAGTTCTTCATATTTGCAGTTATGTCAAAAAAAATTATTTGCCTTTTTAAAAAGGTATTTTAAATACAGGAACACTTATAAATAATATCTGGTTTGATCCTTACCAAAGTATATTGTGCATGCAATGAAAAAATTCTAAAAAAAGAAAAGAAAAAAAAGAACAAAGTTTCCAAAAGATAAAGGAAACTATTGAGATTTTACAGGTAACCACTGAAGAAAATGTGATGAAACTCACCATCTTCATGTTCCAAAAACTGTGGAATTGTGTATGGTCCACTGATGGATTGTGATGGAAAAAGAAACCACAATCTGGGATACATTATTGAGATCCTTCAGTTCCTTCAGTCATTCACATATTTTATATTGCTAAAAATTAACATTAAAAAAAACTTCACATATTTTAAAATGACTGACATTGTTAAATATGTAAAACATACAGCACTATTACTTGGCTTAGGATAAATGTGCGCTTGCTGACAATAAATTAAATGAAATTAAATGAAATTAGTAATCATAAATATAATCAAGTTGATCCTCAAGGCTCAGAAGAAGCAGCCAAAATCTATCATGAACATATACAAAGAAAATCAGAACAGATTGCCAATTAAGAATTACTAGTGTTACATTTAAAGCATAGGTGAAAAGGTCAGGCTTTACCACTCATTGTGTTTCTGTTTACACAAGTTCTGTCAGCTTCCATGAAGCTATTCTTCCTCTATTGCGAGAAATGAGCTCATGCCTAAAGGTTCATTAAGAGAAAAGGGCAAATAAACCTTTGGAACCATGAACCGGAGTCCAACACAGACTAGTTGTTTTGTGCTTACCAAGCTGTTAGGAGTAATGTTATCACAATGTGGATTTATAGAGGACCACTGCAGATGTTGAGTTTTGACAGGTCGCTAGACTGAACAAATATCAGGCGGAGACAGGAAAGGGGAAAATGGTGGAGTTTCATGTGCGCACAGGAAGACTAATTGCTTGTGGAACAGCTGTGTGGTACTTGAAACTCAAGATGAAGCATCTGCTGCAGCCACTGTCTCACGACAAAAGGACCCCTCTAAAAATAATTTGCCTCCACCGTGGAGTCTAATTAAGAGGAGACCAGCAAGAAATAAATGCAGAAGCTCAATCTCCTTGTGGAAGCTTCTTATTTGATGTTCTGCTAACTGTAAGATGGTTTGGAAATGAAGAGGTTTTACTCCATGACACCAAGCATCACTGGAGCAACTCCTATGCTCTAAGGACTGTCAATTCAAAAGGGGTTTTGCAATCTCCAATGCCATTCAGATCGGGCAGGCAAAACAGCACAGCAAAGCCATTACTACAGTTTACATTCTCCAATCCTTTAGGCAACTTCCTCAAGAAAATTTTAAAATCTTGTCCCTTTAGCCCACTTAATCAAATGTATTTTTTGTCATTTGTTTTTTTTTAATGATCTGGCCACCTGTGGTATTTTCTGCAATATATTTCTAGAAATGTTGTGAAATGCCAACAGCAACATTGGCGCTTTCATTTTTGTGGAAACTGACCCTTGCCGACCATTTGGTCTTATTGCTTTCTGACACATTGCCCAAATATATTTCTATGAGAGTTAAAAATAAAAGCCCAGTCAAAGCTACTGGTTAATAGATGGACAGTGAAAAAAGTTACATGTATTAAAAATGAAATAATAAATACTGAAATTCATTATGACTTAAAGTTAGGGAAATATAATATTTTCTTAAAACTAAAGCACACCCAGCTTTATCTTGGACTTCATTATATGTACACACACACACAAATACACACACACATACTGTATGCATGCAAATCAATCTCTCTCTCTCTCTCTCTCTCTACCTCTCTCCCATCTATATCTTTATCTATATCTATATCTATATCTATATCTATATCTATATCTATATCTATATCTATACCTATACCTATACCTATACCTATATCTATATCTATATCTATATCTATGTTTTCGTAGATTTTCACGGGTAAAGGTATGTAGGTCTTGGTGTATTCGGGTCTTGTCCCATGTAAGATTGAGAATACCTTGGTGACGTTTCGACGAGATCCCACTCACCATCTTCAGGCTGGTGTCTTCGGCTTTGTGCTTGTGCCAGCAAAGCGTGATCTGAGCTGCCTTCTCTCTATAAATACTGGAGGGAGGTGTGGTGTGCTGGCTCTGCTGTAAGCGGGTTGGTTGGCTGTGTTGTTGGCTGTGTTGTTGCTTCTTGATTGGTTGATGGAGTTGATGTTTGCTGATTGGTTGGCTTTTTTGTAAGAGCCTATGTGGCTGAGGTAGTGGCTGTGTGTCCTCCAGCCTTTTGTGTTGTAGCTACCTGTTGTAGCTGTGTGATGACCTTCTGAGTTTTATTGTTGTGACATCCTGGGTCTTGTGCTGTTATCTCCTGGGTCGTTGTCTGTGTTGCAACCTCCTGAGGTTTTGTGTTGTAATCTCCTGAGTTCCATGATGTAGTATCCTGGGTGGAAGGCTGTGATGTGACATTCCGGGCCTTGGTTTGGCTCCGAGTTTGAGGTCTGGCTATGTGTTTATAGCGTGTGTCAGTTTGCTTAGTTTGGGGGTCGGAGGGAGGTGTAGCAGCTGGAGTTGCAGCTATGGTCTGGTTTCTGGATGGTGGTTGCCTTTTGTCTGTGGGGTGGGCTTGGGTTTGAGTCTGGTGAGGGAGATTGGTGGTGGCATCATGTGTTATTTTGGATCCGGTGTTGGTTTTTGTGGCTGGGACTCGTTTGTTGATTAGGGCTAGTTTCCAGATGTCTGGTAGGTGGGAAGTATTATCCCGTTTATTGATGTTATGGGGGTGTTTCTCTATTTCGATGGCTTCCCTAATTATTCTCTTGTTGAAGTGTGCAGTGTTGGAGATAAGTTTGGATCCCTCAAAATCAATTTCATGTCCTGTGGCTTTAAGGTGCTGGAAAAGGGAGGAAGATTATATATTATATATATATTATATTTTATATAATATATATCTATATATTTTATATCTATATCTATATCTATCTATACCTATACCTATACCTATATCTATATCATCTATCTATAACACACACAAATAGAAATATCCCACCCCAGCAGGGTATAGGGAGGAATGGAAACTATGTAATGGAGAAAACCAATTGTTTTTCTTGTGTTTATCTCTATTCTGTTTATTCCAAGGCTAACAATCTGTTGCAATCAGGCTGAAGAACCAGAGTAACGTCTGAATATCGTAACATAAGATCAGTACATATTACAACATTTTGATATTAAGCCAATTCATTTTACTTCCCATTTTCTCCTGATTGTTACATCCTGATTTTGTGGAAACATTCATTGAGGTGGTACAATAATTTGGCAAGTTCCTGCTGACAAATTCCAGATGAAGAGAAAGAGTAGGTACACCTGTTTCTGGGCTGTCCAGATTGGAAAAGGAGGCTGTTACGATTGACTTCTTTTCAATGTAAAAATCTTCAGCACTGAAATCCAGATTTCAAAGAGAAGATTTTTCAGGGCATTTGCTAAACAAATGATAACTAGGAAAACTCAACATCTGACTTGATTTGCTACACCAAAAAAGCTAGGAATAGTGCAGCCCTGTGAGATATCCAATTACAGTTGTCATAAAAAGTCTCTTAGAAAAGTAATAGCATAGCTAAGTCAGAGGTGGTGGGGAAAGTCTTCTCAGGTTTGGTGTTATGACATGGCTCCCTCTTCTGTGAGAAGCTATAATTCTTCAGGACAGGAGTTACAGCAGTTGTCTGGATAAATACATTTTGAGAATGGACAGTTGTTAAAGACAGACTAGGCAACTTTGTTCCTCAGTTTTTAATTTTTTCCATTTTTTTATTTTTCCAAAGGAAGTCCTTTCCCCCTACCCTCACATTGTTGTAACTGTTTCCCCCCAAAAGTCTTATATGTACATTTTTCTTAATATTTCTTCCCAATGTGCACATTTCCAGATTTGAAAAATCAAATCAGCCTGATTTTACATTTTGTGTTGAAGCCTTGAGTTAAATTGGCTTGGTTCTCCTAATCAACCTAAATCATTGAACTGTATCAATCAACAATATATCACCTAATACTTAATAATATCGCATAATACCTAATGAGAGTGAGGCTTCCAGATCAAGTTATAGGCTTTTAAGCATGATTTCTTGTGATTTCTAGTGTGATTTAGTGTAAGAGCCATGGTGGCGCAGTGGTTAGAATGTAGTATTGCAGGCTAATTCTGCCGACTGCCAGGGGTTCAATCCTCACTGGCTCAAGATTGACTCAGCATTCCATCCTTTCAAGGTTGGTAAAATGAGGACCCAGATTGTTGGGGGCAATATGTTGACACTGCTTCGAGAGGGCTGTAAAGTACTGTGAAGAGATACATAAATCTAAGTGCCACTGCTATTGCCATTTCTGCTCTAGCATCTTTCTAAGACAGGAATGTAATGGTCTCATTTTCAGTATTATTGTCATCAGCTCATCCAGGTTAATGAATGTTTCTCAAAAGCTATAAGTTATTCCATCAACACATCTCAAACTCCACACCTCATTTGCATCTGATGGAATGCTTTAGAACCACCAAAATTTTACACCATCATATTTTGCTTATCTCCAAGATGCCACCGAAAACTTTTGGTGAGTTTTGTTGCAAGTTAACAATGATCCTTCAGGAAATGTTTACATGAGGTCATGTTATTTTGTCCAGTTTCCAATCATGGAGGAGATTTTTGTGCCTGCAAAACATCTATAAGATGCAAAGGAATGGAGAACTCATGATTTCCTTCTAGCTGTGTGGATAAGACTATAATTCAAGCCTAGTGGAGCTGTCAACAGCTGTTGACAAATACATTACAATGAAGTTAGGTTAAGTGAAAATGTATTTAATATTAATCCACACCTTGGCTGATATTCATCTTTTGCACTGGGAAGAATGTGCCAGCAGGGATGACTATAATTTCTGACAACATTCTGAGAACTACCTCAAGGTGGGAATTTGCAAATAGAGCTACTGTAGTAAGTAATGAGAAGCTACAGGGCTTTCAATTATCCCACATAGTCTGTCTCTTTGCAACTTGACTGACAGCTAATTATGCTGGTGCCATTTTTTTGGCAGCAGAATTTAATCTCCCAGATGGAAAGCAAATCAATCTGCCCATCCACTGCAGCTGAGGCATACTTTGGCTCAACTTTAATTTATTCTCCTAAGCCTAAGAAGCCTAGTCATTTCAAGGTACAGAAATATCACCTTTCCTGTGTTAACCAAGTCGGCAGAAAAATACATGTGGTGGAACTGGGATTTCATAGGCTATGCTGGGAGATGTTGTCACTATTCGTTTGCTATTAGAAAACAGCAAATATTATCTCCCTTTGATTCCTATTTCTGAGATCCAGCCCAAAGCAAAGACACTTATGAACCAGTTGCTAGTGATAATGGTTAAACATGAGCTGTGAAGGCATTAAGTTGGATTCTATGGAGGAATGAACTAAATCTCCAAAGAGCAAAACACAGAAAGGAACTTGTGGCAATTTTCAAGTTTTGTAGCCATTGTGCACCAGCCTTGTTCCCCATGGAGTTCAGAACAGGGATGTAAATACAATCCTTCTACTTACCTGCACTCTTCAGGCCTATCAGTTATGCTGCTGTTGCTTCTGAGTTGCAGTTCCAGCTTTAGGTATTAAGGCTGTCTGCAAAGGACATACAGAACAAAGTATAAGGCTAGTTAGGCAGAGGGGAAGACTGATACTTGAATGTAGCTAATATCTAGACTAAAATGATATCATTCATCTCAAGTAAGTGTTGTCAGCTTGCAAGTCTGAAAAAAAAGGACACGCTTTATGCTCATTGAGGCAATTAAGTTCTGCAGTATAATGAATTCATGTTGCAGAGTTTGTTGATGATTTATCCACATAAGGCAAAATAAGCTGAGCCAAATTCAGCAGATTATCAAGACTCTGATGGCTTGAGATTCATATGGTTCCTGACATTTACCAACCAGAAAATCTCATTTATCTAAAAGAGCCAGACTTTAATTTTGCACTAGCAATAAGATTGCCTCTTCCCAATCTGTTAACTCCTACACCGATAGGACTGTGTCTCTTTTCACCTTCAGCCATCTTCAGATGGTAGTAGTTCTATTGCCTGGTGGCCATTCTCTCCATTCCCAGACATTCTTAAACACCTCCTTGTCTGAACCATCAGATCAGTCTTCTTAAAGGGTGGTCCAAAGACTCATGCCCACCCTTCAAGACCCTTTCAGGGCTCTGCAAAATCAAAATTATTAGCCAGAGATTGAGAATATTTGCAAAAAAATTAAAACAGTGTCACCCTTTTCATTATAATTTTTAATTACTAAAATATTTGCATTATGTTACTATCTCATGGGTTCAGTGTTTTACACGTTCAATAAATAAGTATTCTACAAATGCATCAATTTTAATTTTCTTCCATACTTTTGGTTTTATTTAGTAGATATTTTAAGGAAAAAATGCAAGCATTCAGGGCCTAACATTGCACCAGTAACATTTCAAGGGGCATTGGTATGATGATGCCACAGATGTTGCCTCAGTAGTAATGATGGGGTTCCCTCTTCCCACATTAATACATTGCATTTTAGTGCTTTTCTTCTGACACTCATATGCCTGAAATAATAACTAAGTTTCATGTGTCATATTAAGCTGATATGAAACATTATTTTATCTGCACTTAATCTCATAATTGTCCAGTGATAAACCTGTGTTGTCAGGTAGATATCTTCCATGGAGACTTCCATTCACATTTTTATTCACTGAATTGCAAAATACAGTATTATAGAGGAGTATAGAAATGGCTTTGAAGAATGAAGAGCAGAGCTGTCAAACTCACTGGCCAGGCCCACATCTGGTTTAGTGAAGGGGAAGAGAAGGAGGGAGGGAGGGAGAAGAGAGTATGTCATACATTTAAGATTCTATTACACTCTGCAACAAAAAAGCAGAATTACAGAATTTGTGGAGTATATTTCCTTCCCTGGCCTACCTTGAAGAGCTGATAAAACTCTGGGAAGAATAGGAATAAGTGTCATATTTTAAGAAGATATTGACCCATCTCCACAGAATTCATCTGCCTTACATTTAGGGGAGAAAAACACCACTAAGAGAACTATTCTTTCTAATGAACAAGCTATGTTAGTTCATAATTCACAATTTTTCAAGTTGACAATAAGTCAGTGGGAAACAGTATTCTCATGATCCTCTTCTATAAATTTTTTGTTTTGACCTTAATCATTTTTCTAATTTTCAAGCCTGATTTAAGTGCTTAAAGATGATTCAAGAGCATCCACGGGAGGAGAGAGTTCACAAAAAGCAAGACTGTGGTTGTGACTAAGCAATTCCTTCTCCTGTAAGTACTGATGTTACACAAACATAGAAAAGGGCAGGGCTGCAATCATAACCTCCATGTTGATTTTTTTTTGGCCTCTCCTGCAGATCTTGACATGATTAAAAAGGGAATGATTCAGTATGAGATTCTGATTCAGCAGCAAACTGATTCTGTTATGTATGCAGAGTTTAAAATGACTGGTTATTGTTGTAAAGTGTTTGAATTCATTGGTTGTAAAAGTGTGGGAAAACCCTGCACTCTGATTGGCTGGCAGCCATGCCAGCCGGCTATAAATAGCTGCCGCGGCTGAGCCAGTCGGGTCCGTTCTGAGCTGAAGTCACAATAAACTTTGAGTTGAAGCACTCCGCATCCTGCCTCTCTATGCGAGCTTAACAGATTCTATCCAAATTGGGTTAAATTTCACGATTTAACCTGAAACAGAAAAATGAACTGTGGTTTACAATGGGGAAGCAATGAAGGCTTCTTTCAGTTTGGATAGATTGAAATGAAAATAGCAGGAAAGGCTTACTGCTAAGATGGCATTAACTGTGCCTTGATTCAGCTGGATGTTTTCAAGGAATTCACCATAATATACAGGTGAAACTTGAAAAATTAGAAGATCATGCAAAAGTTCATTTATTTCCGTAATGCAACTTAAAAGGTGAAACTAATATATGAGATAGACTCATTACATGCAAAACAATATAGCTCAAGACATGATTTGTCATAATTGTGATGATTATGGCTTACAGCTCATGAAAACCTCAAATCCATAATCTCAGAAAATTAGAATATTATATGCAATCAATAAAACAAGGATTGTACATAGAACAATATCGGACCTCTGAAAAGTATAAGCATGCATATGTACTCTGTTAAGTTTGCATGAAGAGTCAGACGCGAAGAGCTTCAGTGAAGAGTTTATTAAGTGACTACAGCTCGAATGGACCCGACTTGGCTGGGCTACGGCTGCTTCTTATAGCCAGCAGCCGTAGTTGCCAGCCAATCAGAGTGCAGGGTTTTCCCGCACTATTTAAACCAATCCTATTTGACATTTTACAAGAACAATTCAAACTAAACCAATAACATTCAAACCTACATACATAACATACTCAGTACTTGGTTTGGGCTCCTTTTGCAGCACTTACTGCCTCAATGTGGTGTGGCATGGAAGCTATCATCCTGTGGCACTGCTGAGGTGTTATGGAAGACCAGGATGCTTCAATAGTGGCCTTCAGCTCTTCTGCATTGTTTGGTCTCATGTTTCTCATCTTTCTCTTGGCAATGCCCCATAGATTCTCTATGGGGTTCAGGTCAGGCGAGTTTGCTGGCCAATCAAGCACAGTAATCCCACGGTCATTGAACCAGGTTTTGGTGCTTTTGGCAGTGTGGGCAGGTGCCAAGTCCTGCTGGAAAATGAAGTCAGCATCCCCATAGAGCTCGTCTGCGGAAGGAAGCATGAAGTGCTCCAAAATCTCCTAGTAGAGGCGGCTCGTTGACCCTGGACTTAATGAAGCACAGTGGACCAACACCAGCAGATGACATGGCTCCCCAAATCAAGACAGACTGTGGAAACTTCACACTGGACTTCAAGCATCTTGCAGTCTGTGCCTCTCCATTCTTCCTCCAGACTCTGGGTCCTTGGTTTCCAAATGAGATGCAAAAGTTGCTCTCATCAGAAAAGGGGACTTTGGACCACTGAGCAACAGACCAGGTCTGTTTTTCTTTAGCCCAGGTAAGACGCTTCTGACGACATTTGAAGCCCATGTCCAGGATCCGTCTGTGTGTGGTGGCTCTTGATGCACTGACTCTAGCCTCAGTCCACTCTTTGTGAAAGTCCCCAACACTTTTGAATGGCCTTTTCCTGACAATCCTCTCCAGGCTGTGGTCATCCCTGCTGCTTGTGCACCTTTTTCTTCCACACTTTTCCCTTCCACATAACTTTCTATTAATGTGCTTTGATACAGCACTTTGGGAACATTTAACTTCTTTTGCAATTACCTTTTGAGGCTTTCCCTCCTTATGGAGGGTGTCAATGAGGGTTTTCTGCACAACTGCCAGGTCAGCAGTCTTTCCCATGATTGTGATTCCTACTGAACCAGACTGAGAGACCATTTAAAGGCTCAGGAACCCTTTTCAGGTGTTATGGCTTAATTAGCTGATAAGAGTGGGACACTTTGAGCCTAGAATTCGCACCTTTTCACAATATTCTAATTTTCTGAGATTGTGGATTTGGGGTTTTCATGAGCTGTAAGCCATAATCATCACAATTATGACAAATCACGACCTGAACTATCTTGCTTTGCATATAATAAGTCTATCTCATATATTAGTTTCACCTTTTAAGTTGCATTATGGAAATAAACGAACTTTTGCACAATATTCTAATTTTTTGAGTTTCACCTGTACCTTTGAAAGCTCCTTTTTAAGGCTGGGGTAGAAATGATTGATCAGCATCTAAATTGTCCAGTAACGTGGCCAAATTATATAGAACCAATGCAGGAAGTTTCCTATCCCAAAACATAAAATATTAGGAGAAAAACCTGTTTTAAAGTTAAGTTCTTACTTTTCCACTGCTTTCTCTCTGATACTGGATATGACATGACACAAAAAAAGGATCACTGGTTTCTCTAGTGGAAGTGCTTGCTTGTTTGAATCTCATTTCTGGGGTGCCAAAAAAATTGGCACAGCTGGTTGGCAAGCTGACTGCTCTTTGGGGGAATGAGTCCCCTCCTCACTTACAGAACATAAGACATCTCAAAGCTTACCTGCAAAGTTGCAGCATTGCTGGCAATGCTTTACATTATTTAGTTAATCAGCAAATGCAGGTTGGTTGCAGAAGGAAGTTGACATGATGGGATAAATAGACTAGCAGGGAATAAGAAGCCAAGTCAAGTAGTCTTGTCATGCCCTAGCTATCTTCTGTGGTGGCCAACCGAGGAGCAAACAGTGGCACCTGTGATGGTGTCATCATGTGTACCTAGGTCAGTGTTGGGATGCAAATACTAACAGTGGTATTTGCTTAAGGAGAGCATTAGGTATAATATTAATAGCAATGCAGGAATTAGTAGAAAAGCCACTGAATGTACCAAGGACATCAAAAGACCACATAGTGCTTTGGAACCCCCTGATGTGATTCGGTCTTTTGAAGTACATCCCTCCTTCAATTCATGAACCTCTTCACTTTGGAACCTCAATCAAAGTTTCATCAAGTCCAACTATATTTTTTTAAAGAGTGACACAACCCTTTGGTTTTAGTTCTGTAATGCTTTGCATGTACTGAAGTGCATGCCAAATGTGAAGGGAATGTAGTATACTAATAAATAATACAGAAATAAAATGACACATAAAACTTACAAATAACATTGGTGTTGGTGTGGGCATGTATGTATATCTAGACAGACAGACAGATCAATTCAATTATTAGAGACCCTCCATATCTGAAATATTTGTTTATATATTTTTCTTGTTAAATAAGGATAAAAAAGTTTATAACTATTTACAGACCTATTAGTCAAGTCAAGTAAGTTTATTACATTATGTAAGACAAGGTTGTTAAATTGGTGGCCCACAGGCCAGATGTGTCATGCACTGACCACCCCAGCCCCATTTTAGTGAAGGGGAAAAAAGTTGTGATATGTCATGTGACAACAATGTGACGCCGCGAGTTTGACACCCCTGATGTAAGAGGAGGAAAATTTATCAGTTTTTAAAAAATTTTCTTTTCAGCATCCAGCCAGGGTAAATTTTTTTAAATATTTAATGTTGGAAGTTTGGGTCATTTTTTTCTTTTTTTGTACACATTTTTGTTGTTGTTTTGTTACTGTTGGATGTATGTTTTTTTCCTGTTTTCTTTCTGTTTTGTATTTTATTCTCATTGATGAAACATAATAACTATATACATTAACATAAGAGGTAGAAAAAAGATAGCCAGACAGGCAGAGATATATTTATAGGTAGATAGATATAGATATATAATGATATTGGGCCTCAGTACATCTGAACTGCCAATGTTTGGGAAAAGATTTAGAACAATGATGAGAAGGCAAATGATTTGGTGCAAGAGAGATTTATTAACCAGCAGGATTCCAAGTTCCCCATTGTACTGAAACATAAACTCTCTTTTCAGAGAAAAATGTCTCAATGAATAAACAAATCAATACTCTATTTTGATTGAATTACATTTTGTTCAGCACACTCCTTAAGAATCAATAGACTCATTCAGCCGAAAAGCATTCCATTCAAGTCATGCTTGGCTAACACAAGTTCAGAACACTCTGAGAAAATTTAGAAATCAACTTGTAAATACTTTTTCATGAATTTGTTTTTTCTTTTTCTTTTTGTCTTCTTGACAGAGGCGCTAGAATTTAAAAGATCTCTTTCTGCATCTATAACAGCTGGCAAACTGTGGTCTTTTTCTAAAACAAAACAAAATTCTCGGAGCAAAACAATCTCTTCATCTTTGCTTCTTGGCATTGTAGAATATAAAGTTTTGGTATAATATATGAAATTAGTTTTAAATCTTCAACACTTGAACTGGCACAGAGGAAATAAAAATTGAAGTCTTTTCATTATCTGAAAATAATGAAAAGAAATTGTTTACACAGAGATAATGGTTAATGAATTAAAAAAAGGGATTCCGCAAGGAGATGAGGGGTAATAAGAATATATTTGCAATTACAAAATATTTAGAAAATAGGGAAATATAGATTATCAAAGGAGGGATGGACACTGATATTCTTTACTAGGTGAAAGTATATTGTTATTCTTATCTTTAAAAGAAACGTTAATGTTTATTAAATAAATTGAAATAATTGAAATGAACTGTGAGGATGTTTAAAAATGGGATTAATATCAGTGACCAGGATTAGTTAAATGGATTAAGTGTTTTTCTTTCTTATCTTTGTTTTGAAACTATAAATAAATTCTATGAAATTAAAGCGGGAAAATACGTTGCGGAATCTGATTGAAAAGACATATAATATTATGTAGTTTTTTTATAATAATAATGACTATTATTATAATTAGCTAAAATAAATGTTTATTGGGATTTAAGATGAGGGAATTAGGGTATATTTTAACCACTGAGGTGACACATTCAAATTAGTAAAAGGGGGGGCTTATGTTTTTTTTCTCTTGTGTAAAAGCTTGTATTAATTTAGAACTTATGGAAAGAATATGCGATGAAATTGCAAATCTGACAGATAAAAGAACTATTTAAATGAGAAAAGAGTATTTTGGAAAAGGTAACAATAAAAGTATTTGTAAGTATAAATTAGTCAGTTAATAAGGTAATATAGTTTATTAAGAGGATGGAGGGACATTGATAATTTTTATTAGGCGAATGAATATTGTGATTTTTATTTTTAAAAGAAATATTAATGTTTAAGAAATATATTTGAAATAATTAAAATGAAATGAGAGGATGTTTAGATTGAGACCAATATCAGAGACCAGGATTAATTTGTTTGTTCTTTTCTTCTGTAAAAGTTGGAATGGAAAAGGTAATAATAGAATTAAGTAAAAATTGGATAAGATAGGTAGTTGAATGTAAAAAATGAATATATAACTATTGTCATATTTGCATGTAAAAGTGGTAACCCGGAAATATGTTGTCCACTGAAAAGAGCTTTTTTGTTATGTAATTCATGTGAAAAACTGAATAAAACTTGTTTTTTAAAAAAGTGAAGTCTTTTTCAGCCACAAAACTCAATGAATGACTTTATATACCAGTCACAGTATCTTTTTTTTTAAATTAAAGTTATCTTAAAACATTGAAGGAACCAAATAAATGACTACATAAAAGGAAAAAAAGAATAAATATTAAAAACATAGTGGATAGAAAATAAAATCTCAGTAAATGAACAAGAATTTACAATTGTAATATTTAAAATTCATAATTAAATAATGAACTGAATATGTATAACCACTCATTATATTATCTTAATAAATAATTGAAAATCACTAGAAAATTGTATTAATATTTATTTAGATATCATCACTATTTATCATTATTTATATTAAAAAGTGCACATGACCTTGTTGAAAAGAAAAGAAAAATGAATAAATGATAAAGTCGAATTAATAATAAATAAATAAAGAAGAGAAATAAATCAATAAAAACAATTTAAATTCTAAACTATATTCTACTCTGCTTGACTGGTGATTATATCAAATATTAATAAATGTTAAAATTGCTTCTGGTTACCACCTTTACACTGAATATTTCTTCCTTAAAAACCATAATTTAAATGTTTGAAATTGACTTGTTGGGTTATATGTAATATATCGGGAAGCTCTTCTTGCTTAAATTTAGTCAGATCATTAATTTAGCCATTCTAGCATATTTCTCAAGCTTGCTTTCTGATTCTGATATTGTCAACAAGCTATTGTTTTTCCAACGTTCAACCAAATTTGTCTTTGCAGCTATCAGTGTGATCTTAAATCAGTTATGATATTTTGTGTTGATTTATTCTGGAAAGATTCTGGTAGAAAAAAATCAGGGTGCGTGTCAATTCAAATGCTTGTTTTCTTTAAATTCTGAATATTACTGTGTATTCCTTTCCAATATTTGCTAATATGTCTAAAGATAGAGGAGAAATTGAACATCCTTATCTGGTACTTTTACTGATTGAAAAAATATAATGTTCCATTAGCTATGATCTTTGCTCTGTGTCACTGATATATATATTTAACTCAAGCTTTAAATTGTACTGAGGCATTTATTATTCAGTACTGCAACTAAAAATGCCATTCCAAATTCTCAAAAGCTTTTCTGCACCCAGAAAAAATGATTGCTATTTGTTTCCACCTTTTTATTGATAACCTATTGTGTTTTTTATGGATCCACTGCTGTCCTGGCTGATCCTCTTGAGAACATAACCTGTCTGATGCATCTCTATTGTATCACTTCTTTAAGTGATTGCTAACACTGTAGTGAAAATTTTATAATCAATATTCAGTAAGTCCATCTTATTGGTTTCTCTTTTTTATGAATCAAAGTTATATTTACTTTTTCCCATGTATGTGGCATTGCCTTTATCTCTGAGATTTTGTTCATTTTGCAGGGATTCTAGTAGTTCAGTAGTATAGTAAGCCCATCTGGTTCTTTTGCCTTCCTGAGCTTAATTTACTATTTTGGTTTTTTTTTAATAGTTACAAATTCATCCTATGCTGCCTATTAAATTCTTTAAATGCCAAGTCTTAATGTATTTATTCAAAACTATACATGAGAATGGAAATTACAGAACTTGCCTGCATATATATGTGTGTGTAAAGTCTGGTTGTCAAGAAACAAATATTTTTCTTTTTTCTTCTTTAACAGAAATTCATTTCATACACACAAACAAGGCATTTAAAGGTAAATCAGCTAAATGTTGGAAATGTCATCAGACACCCGGGACATATTATCATATGTGGTGGACATGTGTAGAAGCTAAAAGATGTTGGACTGAAATACATACATGGTTGGAAAAGATAATAAAGCAACACATAGATTTAAAACCTGAAATATTTCTATTGAATAGGGATGATACCTGAAACTTATAGTAAAGAAAAAGCATATCTAGTTATACATATATTAACTGCAGCTAGAATAGTATTTGCTCAAAACTGGAAAAGCGAGAAGATTCCGATAGAAGAGAATGTGATTAAGAAAATACTAGAATGTGCAGAAATGAATAGATTAACTTTGGCAATTAAAGAAAAAGAATGAACTGAATATTATATGATATGGGATTTATTTTATCAATGGTTGGAAAATAAAGATTGACAACAATAAGATATATTAGATATAGTAATATAGAGCAAGAATATAGTTGTTGATATAGTAAGAGATTTGTATTAATTATAATTGTAATGTATTGATTATTGCACAAAATGTTTGTACCCAGTCGACACATTGTTTAAATGGAAGATGGATTTGTTGTAAAAATAAAATAAAAATAAAAAAGGCAAACAAGTGAGATGTAAATGATGTAAACATGTAGTCCAAATGCCTGAATACAAAGCACAGGTGTAGTATGAGATTCCCAACACAAGTTTGCTTGTTTGAACTCATTATCCAACAATTTAAAATCCCTTCATCTCTTCTATCCTGCAACTTTAGTGTGTAGTCTTCCCATTATCTGACTGCTTAGGCGAGTGTTCCTCCATATTTTTTCTGAAGTTTCTCAGGAATCTGAATTTAGAAAGAGCAAGATCTTTTTCTTCCAGATGGCAATAGCAGCCAAGATGAAACATTACTTGGACTTTATTTAAGATTGAATTGAATTGAATTCTTTATTGTCATTGTACGTATATACACAGTATACCTACAACGAAATTCACATAACACCCAGAAACTAGACCCAACACGCATACACACATGAAAATCCCCAAACACACCACCACCACCAAAATTCCCCGCCCATAAAAACACACAAGCATCCACAACAAACCAAGTAATACTGTCCAACAGATCACTGATGGTGGTTCTTAAGTTCATTGTTAAGTGCAATTATAACTCTGGGATAAAAACCTGTTCAGAAAACGTGTGGTCTGAGTTTGAATTGTTCTGTATCTTCTGCCAGAAGGCAACATTTTATAAAGATTGTAAGCAGGATGGGAAGAGTCTTTGAGAATGTTGTACAACTTCCTCAAAGAGCAAGATGAGAAGATGTCATCCAGGGCTGGTAACTGGAGCCTGATGATATTCTGGGCAGTTTTAATTATTCTCTGTAGAGCTTTTTTGTCCGCTACAGAGCTGCTCCCATACCATGCAAGAATGCCATATGTCAGGACACTCTCAATGATGCTGTGTAGTAGGATAGAAGTAGATGCTGAGGTAGATTTATCTTCCTGAGCATTCTCAGGAAGTACAGCTCTTCTGTGCCTTCTTCACAAGCATGTTAGCATTCATGGTCCATGAGAAGTCCTCCGAGATATAAGTGCTGAGAAATTTAAAGCTACCAACCCTCTCCACCTTCTCACTATTTATGTACAATGGTAAATGTACATCTCTCTTCCTCCTGAAGTCAGTTATAAGTTCTTTAGTTTTTTTGGTGTTAAGTGTAAAATTATTTTCTTTACACCACAGTGTCAGCCCTTGTACTTCCTTTCTTTAAGCAGACTCATTATTCTTATTAATGAGCCCCACACTGTCGTGTCATCCACAAATTTAATAATTGTGTTGGTGTTATACAATGGGGTGAAGTCATGTGTGTACAAAGAATAAAAGAAGGGGCTTAGCACAAACCCTGGGGGGCTCCTGTGCTTAGTATCAGAGTAGAAGAATGGTGAGATCCCAGCCTTACTGACTGTGGCCTATCTGTCAGAAAATCCTTTATCCACAAACAAATCTTCTGATTTATACCAAAATTGGACATTTTAAGAAACAACCTGTTGAGTAGAATGGTGTTAAAGGCAGAACTATAATCCACAAATAACAGCCTTGCGTATGTTCCCTGTTGTTCCAAATGATTTAATACAGTATGAACAACAATAGACGTAGCATCATCAGTTGTTTTGTTACTCCTATATGCAAATTGGCATGGGTCCAAAGTAGATGGAAGACTAGCCTTAATGTAGTTCAACACCAGTCTCTCAAAACATTTCAGGACAACAGATGTTAAAGCTACTGGTCTATAATCATTGAGAGTTACCACTACTGTCTGCTTAGGGACTGGCACTATAATGGATCTCAACTGATCACAGATAAGGGCTTGAACAACAGCTGTCTTCCTGAATGATAACTTACTCTGTACAATACTATTGATTGCGCATGTCCATGATGGAGGACGGGCGCTGAGACGGCTCCGGGGGGATGAGTTTCCAGTTTGGCAAGGGGTGCCGATGGGGGACTTCCTGGCTGCCCTTTTCCTACCTGGGTTTTGTGAGAGGGTCGGGTGCGGAGCCGGGCTGTTTATGAGCCAGCTGGGCGATCGGCAAGCCGCCTTTTGGGCTTTTGTACTTGCCGACGTCATCCTGGCCTGGAGATGGCGGTTGCCGGCGGCTTTTGGATTGGAGGCCTTGGCGGCCTCGAGGTTTTTTCCAGCGGCTCTCCGGGCGGCTTTCCGGGCGGCGGCGGCGGCGGCAGCGGCTGTAATGTCTTTGCTGACAGCTGCGGCGGCTATAGGAATGTGCCTTGGTGCCTGCGGTGCCTGCGGTGGGTTCAGAGGGGCAGGTCGAGCGGCAGAGATGCGGAGATGCGGAGATGTGGACTCCAGTCTTTTTGTCGGCGGCAGCAGCTGGAGCGGCGGAGGCAGTTGCCTGCCTCGGCGGAGGTTCCGGCTGTGGATCCGTCGGCTGGGATGGCTGCTGCGATGGCGGAGGCTGTGGAGAGGAGAGAGGCAACGGCCAAGGATGGTTCCCGGCTGTGACGCTGAGTCCTGTGGCCTTGGTGGTCTGACTGTTTTCTTGGGCCACGGAGGCTGCACCGGCCGGAACCATGTTGATAAAGGTGGTGGCGAGTTTGTTAGCTACCGCTACGGATTTTGGGCCAACCGGCGAACCCTTGGATTGTTTGCTGCTTTCTGGTGGTCTAGGCCCAGGCCCTTGAATGTTTCTCCTCTTCCTCTTCCTCCTCTTCCAATGGCTGGATTGATTTGGCGGGTCAGGTGGGCTGTGACTGCCTAGCGGGGATGGGATATATACCCCCTGCTGGTTGGCAACTTTCTGTGGCCCTGGACCCTGCCTTCGAGGAACCCGATGTTTTAGGTTCCTTTGGATCTCCTGCCTATCGAACTGGATATCTGACTGCCTGGCTTTTTCTTTATTTCACGGACCTCTGTGGAGATATTCATCACCCTATCCAATGGCCACGGTCCTTAATTACCAACTGGACCTCTCCTTTACCAGGATCCTGAGTGGACAGGCCCCATTGTTGTGGGAGGACGATGGGAGGATTATCTCTCTACTGTGGGAGAGTAGAGATTCAACATCTGATCCTGCAGTTTTGAGATTTTTTTTTTGGTTTCCGCTGTGAGAGGCGGTAGCCATTTATTACCATCTTGGTCTGGGGAGGGGGTGAGAGACCGGTCTGAGACAAACTCTTGGACTACTGTAGCCTGTATTCCTCTGTCTCCATTGGATTTTTAACATCTTCCCGGTTATATAACTGCCATGCTTTTTACTCTGACCCTTTATAATTTTGCCAACTGTTTTATGGGACCTATTCGGCGCTCGGAATTGGGGCACTCAGGACTGCGCCCTTGTCCTTGAGTTGGCCCAGGGGACTATCAACAGCTTACCTTGATGACGGATCTTGGGATCCCGAGTGAGGTGGCATGCTGCAATCAATGGGCCAAATTTAAATTAAGTTCTAAGGGTGAATTTAAAATTTTAATGCTTGTTTTAAAGGGTTAGGGAAGGGGAGGGGGGGTGCAGGGGTCACTTGTAGCCAGTGGGGGGGCGGGGTGTGTGGGGGTGGGGGCCGCGGGGCTCCGGGCCCTGGGGTGGGGGCTCACGATTCCCAGGGTGATCCGGGATTGGAAGGGTCGCCGAGGCATAGGGCCATATCAGGTTAGGGGATGCGCACCCGACATTTAAGGCGGTTGCGAGCTCCGACCCTATGGCCTCCCCCAAGGGGAGCAACGGAACTAGGATCCCAGGCTTAGGTTGGTGTATTTTAATGCCAGGTCGGTGGCTAATAAGTCTTCCCTCCTCCGGGAGATCATTGAGGAGGAGGCTGCACCTGGCTGCATCACTGAGACCTGGTTGGGCCCAGAGGGGGGTGTCCTCTGGTTGATTTATGCCCACCAGGTTTCGGGTTTGACCCGCCACGGGCTCAGGGTAGGGGTGGTGGGGTGGCTGTGGTTGATCCGGGAGACCTTGTTTCCAAGGAGGTCTCTGTTGCAGAGATAGGGGGGAGTGAGATCCTTCTCCTGAGATGGGGGCCTAATGGGGGGGGCTTGCTGCTAGCATACCTTTCCCCAGCTATGTGGCAGCGGCCCTGCCTGGGCTTCTCGATCTCCTCTCCGGGGTGGCGGTGGAGCTTCCGGACCTTATGGTTCTGGGGACTTCAACCTGCCTTCCTTTGGGGGGGTCGGGTTTGGCCCAGGAATTCATGGCTTCCATGGAGGCCATGGGCCTGACCCATTGATTCAAGGCCCTACTCATGGAGGAAACACTCTTGACCTAGTTTTGTCTCTGAACAGTGGCGGGAGTGACAGAGGGCAGGTCTCTGCCTGTTCCATGGTCTGATCACTATCTCCTACGGCTGGTCTTCCAACAGGCCGTCCCCCACTGCTGGGATGAGGAGCCACCTAGATGGTTCAGCCCAGGCGCCTAATGGACCCTGAGAGGTTCCAGGCAGAACTGGGGTTTTCCTTCTTCCCTTGCTCACAGCTCTGCGAGGATCTGGCAGTAGCCTGGCATCGGGCTGCATCGGAAGCCCTCGACAGAGTTGTCCCCATCGTCCCCTTGTGCGCCGTGGATCCCGGTTGGCTCCTTGGTATACTGAGGAGCTCCAGGGGATGAAGCGCCGTCGAAGGGGTTTAGAGAGCAGGTGGAGGTCTACGTTCCCAATCCGACCGAGCCCAGTTGAGAACCTTTATTAGGACTTACCTGGTAGCTATGAGAGAAGCGGAAGATCTTATCTCTCCGCTCTCATAGCGTCCGAATAATCGCCCGGCCGCCCTGTTTGGTTACTCGCTCCCTCCTGCAGTTGGGGGGGTCGGACCCGTTGTGGGGTAAGGCTGAGGAATTTGTGCAATATCTGTCGGATAAGATTGCTCGTATTGGACGGGTTGTCCTCCGATTTGCAGTGGTCTGAGGAAGGGGGTGCAGGAGTCTGGCTATTGTTATCTGGGATGAGTTCGATCCGGTTTCGAGGATGAAGTGGACAGGATTATGCGGCGAATGAGTTCCACCACCTGTTTGTTGGACCCGTGTCCCTCCTGGCTGGCTTATGCCGCCAGGGAGGCCACTGCGTTGGCTCCGGGCAGTTATCAACGCTTCTTTAAGGGAGGTGTCTTTCCACCACCTGAAAGAGGCGGTGGTGAGACCCCTCCTGAAGAAGCCTGCCTTGGACCCGACTGTGTTAGACAACTTTCGTCCAGTCTCCAACCTTAGTTTTTGGCGAAGGTTGTTGAGAGTGTGGTGGCTCAACAGGTTCCGCTTTTCCTGGATGAAGCGGACTACCTAGATCCGTATCAATCGGGCTTCCGACCCGGGTACAGCACGGAGCGGCATTGGTCGCGCTGATGGATGATCTCTGGAGGGCTCGGGATAGGGTTTTTCCTCTGTCCTGGTCCTATTAGACCTCTCAGCGGCTTTCGATACCATCGACCATGGTATCCTTTTGCGTCGCCTTGAGGGGTTGGGAGTGGGAGGCACCGTTTCGGTGGTTCTCCTCCTACCTCTCGGTGATGCGGCGCATCGGTGTGGCGGGGGGTCAGGTCGTCCCCTAGGATCCTCCCTTGTGGGGTCCCTCAGGGGTCGGTCCTTTCCCCCCTTTTATTTAACATCTACATGAAGCCGCTGGGTGAGATCATCCGTGGTTTTGGGGTGAAATTCCATCAGTACGCTGATGATACTCAGCTGTACATTTCCACCCCAGGCCAGATCAGTGATGCCCTCTCCCTGATGACTTGGTGTTTGGATGCGGTACGGAACTGGATGAGCGGGAACATGCTTCGACTCAACCCGGCCAAGACTGAGTGGCTGTGCATACCGGCGTCCCGGCCCAGTCAAGATTATCCATCTTTGGCCATAGGGGGAGAGGTGTTGCCCCCTGTGGATAGGGCGCGGAATCTGGGGGTCCTCCTGGATGTACGGCTCCGGTTGGAGGAGCAGTTGGGGGTTGCCAGGGGCCTTTGCCCAGCTCCGCCTGGTTCGACAACTTCGCCCTTTCTGGACCGGGACGCCCTGCGCACGGTCACTCATGCCCTTGTTACCTCCAGGCTCGACTACTGCAACGCTCTCTATTTGGGACTGCCCTTGCATACCATCCGGAGATTGCAGCTGGTGCAGAATGCGGCGGCGGGTGGTGATGGGAGTTACCCGGTTCTCCCATGTGACCCCCCTGCGGGCCTGCATTGGTTGCCGGTTGCGCTCGGTGAGATTCAAGGTTTTACTGTTAACATACAAAGTCCTTCACGACATGGGTCCTCAGTATTTAAGGGAGGCGTCTTCTTCCAATGTCGAATACCGATCGCCCTGTGCGCTCATAGGCAAGGACTCCTCGGGGTCCCGTCGGCGGGTCAATGCCGCCTGGCGGTTCCCCGACGACAGCCTTTTCTGTCGCGGCCCCTGACCTTGGAATCAACTGCCTTTGGAGCTCCGCTGGCCCTGACCTCCGCACCTTTCGCGCGAGTTGAAGACCTGGTTATTTGACCAACCTGGGCTATGACCCTTTGGGGAGGGTTGTTTTAATTATTTTATAAATGTTTGAACTTATAATTTAATTTAATTGTTTTTTAATGTATTTATTGCCTCTTGTTTTTAGTTGTAAGCCGCCCCGAGTCTTCGGAGATGGGGCGGCATATAAGTTCAAATAATAAATAAATAAATAAATAAATTTGTGCAGTAAAATCTCCAGTGCCTTGGTTCTGCTGAATCTATCACATGACTTCAATTATCTGTGTGTAATTAAGCCCTAGTTGGCTTTTTTGGTGTCCTCAGTGAGGCCAAAACACTTTTATAGAGGACCAGCCTCAGATGAACCATTAAGCTTCATGTTCAGGGCACCAATGGAAGGGGGGCACCACAACTATCATGCTGTTAACTCTTTCATTGTTACCCTTAGTTTTACTGGGTTTTAATATCCTGTCAATCAAGCAATGGAAATAGTGAAGGGCATCATGGTTGGGCTGTGCTTATGGCATCTGTTATGTATGCAGGTTTGAATGTCATTGGTTTAGTTTGAACTGTTCTTGTAAAATGTCAAATATGATTGGTTTAAAAAGTGCGGGAAAAACCCTGCATTCTGATTGGCTGGCAACTGTGGCTGCTGGCTATAAGTAGCAGCCGCAGCCCAGCCAAATCGGGTCTGTTATGAGCTGTAGTCACTAATAAACTCTTCACTGAAGCACTCCGTGTCTGACTCTTCATGCAAATCTAACACTGGTGACGAAGGTGGGATCCTTCCCGAAGAAAAGACAACGTAGAGAACAAGCTGAGAGAGATGGCTGCACTGAACACCGCCCCAGCCCTGTTCGATCCGATGGCAGAAGACTGGGACTCGTATGCAGATCATTTCCAAATGTATTTGGAGGGAAACGATCTCGCCGACATTTCTGAGAAGCGGAAGAGGGCGGTCTTTCTCACCCACTGCGGTCCGGCTGTTTTCAAGATGGCGAAGGCATTGGCGGGAGCTGCAGACGTGAAGGTAATGGACTGGCCCGACTTAGAAAAGTTATTAAGAGCCCATTACGCACCACAAGTATCGTGCCTCATTAAGAGACACGAATTCTACCGTTGGGATCAAGGGGAAAGTGAAAACATTAATGACTTCGTGGCAAATTTAAGGGACATTGGGGGTGCATGTGAGTTTATCAACTTTGAAGAGGCCATGCGCGATCAATTTGTTCTAGGCCTAAAAGACAAGGTTTTGCAGAGCAAATTATTAATGAAACCTAAGATCACGCTTAAGGAGGCCATAGAAGAAGCTTCTTCAGCGGAAGCTACCAAGTCCTCAGCAGCAGCCATGAAGAAAATTAACAAGGCCGCAAGCCATCCTGATGTGGAAAAATCCACAACAACCCATTGCGAGCAAATAGATTCTGATTCAGACTGTAGTGGGGTGGAGGAAGGAATTTATAGACTCAGAATGGAGAAGAAAAGGAAAGACCTTGGAAGAAAAAGGCAAGAGTTTTATTGCAGAGGTTGTGGGGGGGCACACCCGCTGACTGAATCAAGTTTTTTTGATACCACCTGCCTCCGTTGTGAAAAGAGAGGTCACCTAGCAAGAGTCTGCAAATCATCCAGAACTCCACCAAGCAGAAAGAAGTTTCCTGACAAAGATTTCAAGCCTAACAACTTCAGTGAGAAAATGGGGCGCAACACAGAAGCAAATGGGAAGAATGAAACTCATCAAACAGTCACTAGTGGTCATTCTTCACCCTTAAGAAGCAGAAAAGTACATGTGAAGGTACTTATTGAAGGAAGGCCTTGCCAAATGGAAGTGGACTCAGGCTCCTATTTATCTATGGTGTCATGGGACACTATCACAGGCTACTTCCAAACATTCAGAGAAGAAGCATTTCCAGAAGCAAGCACTGACTCTTAAAGACTACCAAGGGAACAAGATTCCCTGACCATCGTGGACAAAGACCACCCAAGCTTCCTGGGACTTGAGTGGTTCAATCCACTAGGCATCGAGGTGATGGGCATCAATCATGTGAGCAACACTGAATGGGAGGAGGCCTTGAAGTCTGAGTTTCCAGAGGTCTTCAGCGACAGATTGGGCAAGTATATGGGGACCCCTATCACTTTCAACCTAGATCCCAAGGTGCCCCCAATTCATTTAAAGCCCAGAAGGGTCCCATTTGCCTTAAAGGAAAAAAAATGATGCACAATTAGATAAACTAATAGCTCAAGGAGTTTTAGAGCCCACTGATCACTCCAGATGGGAGACACCCATAGTCACACCGGTCAAGACTGATGGGTCAGTAAGAATCTGTGGAGACTATAAGGGGACATTGAACCATGCGCTTCAACAGAGCGCATATCCAGTTCCAGTGATGCATCCCCCTTTGGAGTGGGGGCTTGAGCCACAGGCTTCCCAGCGGGAGGGAAGCCCCTATTGCATTTTACTCTCACACCTTGACCAAAGCAGAGAGGAATTACAGCCAATTGGACAAGGAAGCATTGGCAATTGTTGCAGCTATCAAGAAATTTCATGAGTATTTATATGGGAGAACATTTACCATTGTCACAGATCACAAACCTTTGTTAGGCATTGTGGCAGGAGACAAACCTACACCCACCATCCTGTCACCAAGAATGCTGAGGTGGACTGAATTTCTTGCTGCTTATTCATACAAACTTATCCACAAGCCTGGCAAGGACATTGGACATGCTGATGCCTTGAGTCGTTGCCCTCTTCCTTGTCACAAGGAGGACTTTGAACCTGAGGCACACACCTTCTTCCTAGAAACTGTTGCCAAGCCCGTACACGCTGCTGAAATTGCCAGAGAGACTGCCAAAGACACTTTATTGGCTCCTATTATAGGCTGGATTAAGAAAGGTTGGCCTCTTCAAGATCTACCTCTCCTTGCCCAACCTTTTAAGTCCAGGCAAACTGAATTATCTGTATTAAGAGGATGTATTTTGTGGGGTAACAGGGTGGTTATTCCTGCAAAACTGCAAAGAGAGGTTTTGGAAATGTTACATGAGGGTCATCTGGGAATTGTCAGAATGAAGGGATTGGCCAGGAGTTATGTATGGTGGCCAGGTATTGACAAAATGGTTGAAAACTGGGTTGCATCTTGTCCCAACTGTCAGGTAGTCAGGCCTGCCCCACCTCTCGCCCCCAAACAGGAATGGGAATGTCCTAGGGGCCCATGGTCTAGGATTCACATTGATTTCGCAGGCCCTACCAGAGGGCACACCTTCCTTATTATAGTAGATGCATATTCCAAATGGCTAGAGGTCATCCCTATGGCATCCACCACAACTGATGCTGTCATCAAGCAGCTTTAAAAGCTTTTTGTAACCCACGGGTTACCTGATGTTTTTGTCTCTGACAATGGCCCTCAATTTACATCCAACCTTTTTGAATCCTATCTAGCACAACAGGGTATCAGACATGCCCTGACTGCCCCTGGGCACCCTTCGGCTACCTCAGGAACATCGCAATTGTTCCTCTCTAGTTTCCATACCTAATGCCTTTTCTAGGGGGGGGGAACATGAGGATAATCAGCAAACAAGAATCAACCCCATGTGTAACGAGCCATTACGACAGGAACCATCCCAAAACCTGTCACAATGCCAAAATCCATCCTTACAAGTGGAAGATTGCACATCACTACCTGACTTGGGTGCTGACATTGGGTTGGAGATTGGTTGGGAGGAGAGACCAGATTCTAACAATCAAACGTATATCTCCACCCCAAACCAGATCAGTGATGCCCTCTCCGTGATGACTCACTGTCTGGATGGGGTACGAATCTGGATGGATGGAAACATGCTTTGACTCAACCCGGCCAAGACTGAGTGGTTGCACATACCGGCATACCGGTCCAGCTTGGAATGTCCATCGTTGACCAAAGGGGGAGTGGTGTTGCCCCCTGTGGATAGGGCGAGGAACCTGGGGGTCCTCCTGGATTCACGGCTCCGGTTGGAGGAGCAGGTGGGAGCCGTCGCCAGGGGGGCCTTTGCCCAGGTGCGGCTGGTTCGCCAGCTTCGCCTGTTCCTGGACCGGGATGCCCTGCGTTCGGTCACTCATGCCCTTGTTACTTCGCGACTCGACTACTGCAATGCTCTCTATCTAGGACTGCCCTTGCATACCATCCGGAGATTGCAGCTGGTGCAAAATGCGGCGGCGCGGGCGGTGATGGGAGTTTCCCAGTTCTCCCATGTTAGCCCTCTCCTGCGCTGCCTGCATTGGTTGCCGGTTGCTCTCCGGGTGAGATTCAGGGTTTTAACTTTAACATACAAAGTCCTACATGACATGGGTCCTTATTACTTAAGGGAGCGGCTGCTGCCAACATCGAATACTAACCGCCCTGTGCGAAGTCATAGACAGGGACTCCTTGGGGTCCCATCAGCCGGGCAATGCCAGCTGGCGGTCCCCCGATGACGTGCCTACTCTGTCACGGTCCCTGAACTCTGGAAACAACTTCCCTTGGGGCTCCGCCTGGCCCCCGACCTCCGCACCTTCCACCATGACCTGAAGACCTGGTTATTTGACCAATCCGGGCTGTGACCCATGGGTGGGGTGGTTTTAGATTTTGACGGATTTTAAGTTTTGTATTTGTAACTGTAATTGGGACTAGTTTAATTCTTTTTAAGGATTTATTGTGGTTGTTTTATTGTAAGCCGCCCCGAGTCTTCAGAAATGGGGCGGCATATAAGTCCCATTAATAAATAAATAAACAGGGTCTTCTTTCACAGGAAGTCCAACTAGGGAAATGTCAACAGACACATTTTTTCTCTCACTGGGTGAGAACGTTAAAACTTCTGAACCACGAAGGTCTCAACGTACACATAAGAGCCCCACCTATTTAAAAGAATACATTAGATAGGTTGGGGTTTGAGTATGGACTGAACCTAGTGGGGAGGGGTGTTATGTATGCAGGTTTGAATGTCATTGGTTTAGTTTGAACTGTTCTTGTAAAATGTCAAATATGATTGGTTTAAAAGTGCGGGAAAAACCCTGCACTCTGATTGGCTGGCAACTGCGGCTGCTGGCTATAAGTAGCAGCCACAGCCCAGCCAAATTGGGTCTGTTATGAGCTGTAGTCACTAATAAACTCTTCACTGAAGCACTCCACGTCTGACTCTTCATGCAAATCTAACAGCATCAGTTGGCCTTAATCTGGCCCTGTGGAGTACATTATCTTCAAATTCTATGGACATAAGAGAGCTCTGCTGGATCACACTAAACACCCAGAAAATACTCATTCAGTTCCCAGTACATGAGAAAGAATAACTTGCCTTCTCATGATCTTACAAGGAAAATAGCCACAGAAACAAAGCTGTTAAGTTACTTTGACTTTTGTTATACTGGTGCATTAAAAACAAAAACAAAATAGTTACAGGATGCAGGTAGTGGCCTTATTGGAATCCACAAAATTGTAAATTAGTCAGATTTATTCAATTCTTGTTCAGCAATGGACTTTGCATTAAACTAAAATATCCCCCAAAGGGAGAAAAAGTGCAATGTGGTGTTTTAATTTTAGAATGGTAGGAAATGAAATTGCAGAATTCAAATAGCTGTTTTCCCTTTCTCATAATATAATACATTCTATGAATAGGATTTGTAGGATGAATGCATTGCTGTATTTCATGTGTATTCTGACTCTGAAAAAAAGACTATGATTTTGCCTACAATTTCATAGAAGGAAATCCTATTGTCTCTAGCATCTGAGTATATCAGTGGATATTGATAACCCTACTTACTGGACAAAAACTCTGCTGACTGTTAAGGCATAGCTTCTGGATATTCAATCCAACATCTGGGATATTTGACTATGCAAAGGCAATGTCTGAATGGGGCTAAAGTCACAGCAATAAATCTGCTTGGATTATCCTCCCAGTTGATTCTCAATCACTGGGTGAAGTGGAGAATAAACATCATTCAAAATATTTGTGTGTATGATGTTGGAGGGAATGTTGTCAACTATGTGATCAAGCTATAAATGTTTGAATAGACTAGTATGTTATTAGTATGTTGCATATAACATATTGGAAGGTGGGATATATGAAAAAACATCCTGAACTTTTACCATGACCAATAAAGGCATGTAAAAGCAAAAGCCAATCTTTCTCTTGAGAGTGTAAATCAACAGAATAATCCAGCAACCACAGATTTTATGCAAACCTCATGTTACCCTTGTGTAGCTATTAAGTCCCAATACTTTCATTTTACATGCACAAACTACTTCATTACTCACTCATTCATTGGGCTAGGTGTGGCCTGGGCCAGTTGGGCTTCTAGTGTTTGTGCAAACACTAGCAGGTAATTCTTACCTCATGTACTTTCCCACTAGTAAGATTGAATACAATCCAAGAACCCAAGGCTTGTTTTTACTAGATCCAACCAATATCAGTCTGACTCAGCATCTCATTTCCAACCTCATTAAGACAAACGCCCCTGCTTACTAACATTTGCAGAGGAAGGCTTTCATCTCTCTTTTTATGGTGGCATATAGCATGAGAATTATGTTGAAACCATTAGTCTCTCCAGCTAATTGGCGTTAAGAAAGCCATGCTTTATTAATTTCCACAAGAGAGGTCATAGACAAATCTAAACTCTGTTGGCCTTGTGTAAGGCAATTCTCTTGAGCATATTGCAAATTCTTTCAACTAGTGGCCCCGGGTGTTTCTGTGAACTGTCATTCTTCTACACTACAAAGTTCCATGCAAGTCTGCTCTCCTACAGAAACTGTGGCAACATCTTGATTTCTTTTCCACTGGTCCTGCTTTATCTGATAGAGTAATACCGTGTTTTTCGGAGTATAAGATGCACCGGACTATAAGACACACTTTGGTTTAGAGGAGGAAAATAAGAAAAAATATTTTGCCTCCGTGCGTCCCATTTTTGCCCTTCCCAGTGCCAGGGAGGGCAAAAACAGGAGCCGCAGAGGCCTCCGGAGGCCAAAAACGGGCACGTTTTTGGCCTGCAGAGTGCCTCTGTATGCTGAAGAGGGCAAAAATGAGATGCAAAGAGGCTTTGGGAGGCCACAAATGGGCTCATATTCACTGTATAAGACGCACAGACATTTCCACCCACTTTTGGGGGGAGGGGGGAGTGCGTCTTATACTCCAAAAAATACGGTAGTTAAAAATGGGAGTGGCCAAAAATAAGTACACCTTGGCTTGAGTTTTATTTATTTATCTGTTCGGTAAATTTATATAGTCCCTCATCTCACATATTTTTTTTGACAATGTACCAAGTTAAAGCAGTGAGTTGAAGCTGATAGGCTACATTTTAGAAACAGTGAAAAGGAGGTAACCCACAATTTCTACTGTGGCTGTTAGTCCCACAGCTTCACATTTGTTGTATTTGTGATCCCTCAATACAAGTATTGGTGCAAACTGGTGGAAACCCACTCCTGAGAGCTAGAGCCTCCCATTTAGCTATATATACATTTTGATTCAACTGCATTAGGCTATTGGTGTACATGAGAGAAAAAGATGGAACTCCATACAAGTATGTGGATATATATTGTAGGTATTTTTAACTTCTGCCAAATGTGTTTCAAAACTGCTTGAGAGTTCTCAATATCCTCAGTCCTTGTAACTGTAGAAATACACATTATGTATCAAGAATGTATTCAGGTTGCAGGATATTATAAACTATATTTTATTCTTTATTGTATTTGAATTGTACAATGAGACTGGGCTGAAGGAAGAACATTTGCTTTTCATTTACTGGTTAAAAATGATATACAATGGCATCCAGTTATTTCACAATTCTGACACCTAATATTGTGGTTTAAATTCTCACACCCACAGCATTTTCTTCACAAATAGTGTATAAGACATCTGATTCTCCATTTGTGTTTGGAAGACTGCAAGTATAATGTTCATCTGAAAGCTACTGACAAACTAAATTTGGCCTTTTATAGGAAATATTCCAAAGCAGTAATTGATATTTTCCAGATTCTTACAATCCCTCTAGTGACATCTAGTGGACTTTAGAGAACCAAATACAAATATATATATATTTATATTTGCTTATGCTATAGCAAATCATTATTTGTTAAATAATCCTCTACTTTTAAATAGATTTTGACATATGACATTTTGATTCTATTAAAAAGAGTGATGTAATTAAAATCTCAATTAATTTGATAAACTTTTTGTTTACATGGGAACTTTCACAGTAGTGCAATGTAGCCAAAATTAACAGGCCATTTAAAAGGCAATTTAAGAGGCAACAAGACCCGATTATGGCCAACACGTGATGTGGCTCCATTGTCTTTAGCACCCCTTCATCTCTTTCTTTTTTAGTTCTTTCATAGTTTTAAAAACAACTATTATTATATAATGGGTTTTAAGTAAGGATTGTTTTACATTAATAGGAATTAATTTATTGGATTAGTAGATTGTTATACACAGCCCAGAGTCATTTTCTGTGACATGGCCGGCCATGTAAATTTGATTAATATATAAATAGTTATGAATTATTTTAGAGTGGTGAGAGAATCTGGTTTACTGTGAGCATTAGTGTTTTCTTGTTAAAACAATGGCACTTTGTATCCTGACATTAAGCCTATCATTAAGCTGGCTAAAGGTTATGCGAGGCATAAATCTTCAGTTCTGATCTATAGGCTGGATCCAGTTTTTAAGCAGCTCCACCGACTTGAACAGGAGCTTCAGTTAGGCATGTGGAAAGGCTGGATTCCATCCTATATTGTTTTTATTGATTTTGCTGAATGTTGGAGAGTATGCAAGAGTCAAATAAGTTCAGGCCAACTGACTCCCAAACGGCTTCAATTGCTGATATAGTGTTAACATTGAAAACATTATGAATAATAGGCTATAATTTTGTAATAATAAAAACAAAGGCTTTATTTGTGAGAATATCTGATCTTAAGGACAAACAATAACAGGGTACCACTATTTCAAGTGTAAAATTTGAAAAGCCATAGAGAATTATTGCATGAATTGTAAAGAAGAATTGAACTAGATATTCTTGCATGACACCTAAAACCCATTTATTGATTCTGCAGTGGACATCCCAGAATCAATTGGGCGATCATCCTGGAAGAAAGATTCTTGATTAGATAGACAATTTATCCAAATTATTCTGCTTTTTCTCAGGATCTCATCTAACGGGCTCTTCTTTTAGAATTCCATTAGGCTAAGGACTCTCATTGGAAGCAACAAACAGAAAAAAAAAGAGGAAAAGTGGTCTCACTTTGTATGTGTATGTGTGTCTGTAAGAGTGAGAGAAAGAAAGAAATCAAGATGATGGCCATAGCCACATGATTAAAACATTTGCCCCTTTCTACGTGTCACACATGCATTATCCTGGCAGGGTTGAAAATGTGATCACTCGGCACAAACCTCCATTCTCCATCATAAGCTATGAGAATTAATATGCATGTTTCAGTGAGATGTAAGTTATCAGTCATTGTTTGGTAACATCCAAATGGACAGCTAAAGATAAAGGTAGTTTCTCCTATCCAGTTCTGTCTGACTCTAGAGGGCATTGCACATTTTGGTTTCTTAGCCGAGGGAGCCAGACATCTTTGGCTGAAGACATTTCCATGGTCATGTGGCCAGCATGTCTATACTCTGAGGAGCACAGAATGCTATTACCTTCCCACCAAAGTGATACCTATTTATCTACCTGCATTTGCATGCTTTCCAACTGCTAGGTGGGCAGGAGCTGGGGCAAGTAACGGGAGCTCACTCCATCATGTGGTGCTCGGGTCTCAAACCTGGGCGGTCAGCTTTGCAGCTGACAAGCTCAGGGTCTTTAACTGCTGAGTCATTGAGTCCCCTACCATTTTTAATCTAAGATTTACAAATCATTAATTCAGACAACACCAAGACCATTTCAAACATTTTACTAAATCAATCCACACAAGTTCCAAATTGCAAATATAATTAAGGGCAATGGGATATTTTTCTCCTTGGATTCATCATTAAGACATGAAATAAACACAAATTAGATATGTAGCATTTTTTCCTTCTTTAAAGAGAACGGAATGCCACCTGATAAGAGCACCACAACACTGTTACAAAATAGGATCTGCCAGTTTCTTTCACAAATAAAAGACTATGTACTGCTAACAACTTTCCAATCAATCCATAATTCATTAAAATAAAACTATAAAATCTCCTAGATTACACTAAATTCAGATAATGCCTGTAATACAGTGCATTGAACAGCAGTAATGTCAACTATCAGTGCCAACATAAAACATTTTTAAAAGTAAAAAAAAGCCCATCTTTATTCCCTAGATGAATGAAATTTAAAATAAGGGGCTCTCTGCTTTACAGTGAGGATTTTAAGGAGAGGGGCTGGATAAAGAGGCAAGTATCATTTGCTTTCTCGACTTAGTTGGCATCTAACTTGGCCATTTCTTGCACATAAATCCCTATACTCTCACTATCAAAGAGAACAAAATAGACTGTCTTGATTGAAGAGGACATCGTTGATACAAAATAGCTGGAAATGGCTTTCAGGATCAGCTGAGCAGCAGTCTGCTTTGGGAAACCATTCCTATTCAAAGAATTTTGGAGACAAAAGATAATTACAATTTGTTTAATAAAAGTTGAAAGTGGCATAGGAATCTCATTACATGTTTCAAAAATGTGACAAAATCCTCATGAGGCTTGTAACAAAAAGTAGTTTTCTAGTACCAAAGGTCCTATGAGTTAATTTTATAGTGACGTTTATAATGAATTCCTGTATCTGCATGTTTGGGAGTATGTCCACTGAAATCTCTGAGTAGACATATATACTATATTATATATTATACAGACATGTGCTGTGCATCTTGCAGAAGCTTGAAGGAAGAATATATGGGGTGAGATTCAAAAGGAAATGAGGCAGACCTTGGTTCTTTTTTCACTTATCTGAAGAGTAGAGACAAATACAAATGGCAGCCTTTTCCTTTCTATCTTCTCTTTGTAGTCTGGCTTCTTAAACCACATGGCTTGTAAAGCAGCCATTGCTAATAACCAAACATAAGCTATGGAAAAGCTTGGAAAAGCTGGGCTCAATTCTACTTAGGCAGCAATATATAATAAGTGGATTTCTAGAAATTTATGGTCAAACCCCCTTCCAAACCTACTCCAAATGTTCTCAATAAATGGTAATCTTTAACGTGACAGAAGGGGAAAATATTCTAAACTAAATTTTAATTAACTGTATTTAATGTCATGTGCATTAATTTGAAACAAATTATTATTTTTTTGCTGGATTTATTTGGGGGTTGCAGAGTCAACAGTATGTTCTTATCCCCTTGGTCTAAAAATGTTATGTACCGTTATGCTACAGTAATTGTTGAACTTATGGTTGGAAACAACTTATGTAAGTTTTTGCATATTTTCAGGGAATCCCTAACTTACTGAGTGATTGCAAATCCTAAGGAACAAGCAGCGGAGAAAGGGGATTCTTGAGCAGTTCCAACATGAATAGATGAAAAGGCAAGCTTTAAGGGACTTTGAAGATATGCTCTGAAGTCTATATTTAAACAATGGTACTTATTGCTTTAGAGAAGAGTATATAGAATTTTGAACTTTTAAAATGTCATTCTACAAATTTGGTTTTGCTGAAATTAGACATTGCAGAACATCTGGCATAACGATTATAGATTGCCCATTGTGCCTCCTCCCCTTTTCCCTGTTTTCTTGAAATACACACACTTATAATGAATCACCCCATGTAAATTCATGTTTTATCCATAAAATTGGACAGAACTGTTTATACAGCTTTAACGAGTAATGTCTGGTTGACAGATGCCTGTCCTGGAACAGCTGTGTACATGTGTTGGGACTGAGAGAAAATGCTGCTCTTAAAAAACATTTTTATGTTTTAAGATTCTTATTTACTCTTCTTCAGATTTGTTGAACTGAACTGACAAGATGAGTATGCTATTCTTTAAAGGAACACGTTTTCACTTGGAATATCAATCCGATTCAATACTATTAAACACCCCTCTATATACATAAATAGCCCCACACAAGAGAACTTTATCAAACAGTAAACATTTTTTCATGCTGTAAACAATTAATACATTTCTCTTACTGGACATTTGGGACAATTTCTTTAAAAATAATACTTTCAGGGATGAGAGAGAGAGAGAGAGAAAATTAATTCCATTCATCAAGGAAGCAATATAGTATTGTTTTATAGATATTTTACCTGAAAAAAGTTTTTCATAATATTGGCTTTTTAACTGCACCATTTCCTAAAATTCTAGTCATGGCTAAAATGTTACCAAGGTGATAGGTCTGACCTCACTAGAGATTGTAGACAGAAATGAATGGCATCATTATTGTTTGCGCTGCAAAAGACAAAGAGTGGCACTGCTGAGTCACCCAGCTTAATTATTTGTCTCACTAAGGGGCCGTTCAAAAGCACAGCGAAGCCAACATTAAAGAGTAGTGTATAGTAAGCTGTAACATATAAACTGCAAGGATTTAATCATTTTGCAATGTAGCATTTATTGAGATACAGAAGCCACTATAATGGATCGTCATCGCTATGGCACATTTGTATGGATTTGGGTTTTATAGAAAAGAAAAGTATCTTTTAGCTCTAAGTTTGGAAACTGTAAGGACTTCATCTTAAATCAACAGAAGGAAATGGTGGCTTAATATATTCCATGGTGGTTAGCAATCAGAAGCAAGCAGAACAGCCAGGGATCATATTGATACTAAATCACGGTTTGCTGAATTTTATAGTATAAGTAATTTATCATGCTAAAACACAATCCTTGTCTTACAAACCACAATTTTGCCAAGCCACAAAATAATCACTTTATTGCCTAGCATGTTGTATGAATATAGATTTGGGACAAACTGGATGAATTCCAGGTTTACCTGCCACTTCCAATGGAAGGAAATGCAATTGACTTCAGCTTCTTTTCATCTGCCAGCGCTAAGCAGTTTTTCACTGTCTTTTCCAACAATTCCTCACATTTGTCTGAACCCCAACTGGGGCTGTTGCAGTGGATGACAAATTTTGCAGGCAATCCATGTCCTGAACTGACAACAGCTGGTTGAGGAAAAAAATAAGAGTGTATTTAACATTTTGGAAAATACTATTGGAACAGCATAATTTGGCAATGAAGGATACATATAGTTTTTTACTCCAATGGATCACCTATACTGCACAATGAATGTGACTGTATTTATGCCGGGTAGTAAATTTGGACATAACATTAAACTATAATTTGATTGGGGGGGGCAAACATGCCCTGTACTCCACATACTTATACTCTTTGGTTGTATTCACATGAGTTAGGTCAATTGTGAAATACAAATTCAATACAAATTCACACTGATTTTCCCCTCAAATGATATAATGCTTACCATTAATATATAGATAATACTATGTAAGCAAGCTCTACTTAGGTAGTTTTTGATTACCTAGGATTCTATACTCCTTCAAGGCTCACATTTCCACATGCAGTTGACTTGCTATATGCCTCTAATTTTTTTTTAAATTTTACAAATATAGCAGTTTGAATTAGTGCATATGCTAGTAGCGATTTGAAATTGAATGTATGCATAGTTTATTTCCTTTTCCCCATTTCTCTTGTTTTATTATTTTCAATGTAGTGTTAATGCCTTCTTATAAACCCAAGTCTGAAGGCCTTTTTGACACAATCCTCGTCAATGACATGCTGAGGACATTCTGGTTAATTAAAAGAATCCAAGTTACATTGAACTACCATCTATGGTACACATAGATAAAATGTTCCCCATTTCCCAAGGATTTAAACTGCACCTCCTGCCGTGTCCAATGGCCCGTTCTTTTTGCGAACTTCAACAACAGCCTCCAGGAATTCTTTTCCACCCCGCTTCTCCAATGTGCTCCCTGTGCAAGAACAGAGCGGTGACTGTTCCACATCCAACAGAGCATTTATCACTTCAGGTGGCTACACATCACAGATTTCTCTGAGCAAAAAAATGGGGGTGGGGGTGGGGGACTGCAAAGTAAGATCTAAACCTTTGAGGACTGGTCCATAAGTAACAATTCCCTCTTGATCGCCATCTTTTTAAAAATTCACCCTCCCACAGGATTTATCCCAATGCAATTTGCAATGCCAACCAGCAGGGCAGTGACATATCATGCTGCTGCTTCCACAGAACCACTGGTAGACATGCCTTCCGGAGAACGGGCTAATGCAATGAGACTTGACTGTTGTACCAACGCTTTCCCATGGAGGGCAAGGTCCCCCTTTCTGTTACAGACTGCTTTAAAGACAAAGTTGCCATAAGAAGAACTTGAAACTCACCTCATCTTCATCCCTGACCCCAACAGGTGGCCCCCGGGAGTGTAACAGTCTTGTGAGTGCAACTGGCTGCTTTACTTGACAACTGCCCGGCTTGTTGAACCACCTTTAACCAAGAGGAAGAGCCTCAGAAATAAGGAGATTCTCTAGGGTACCCACTTCCCTCCACTGAATTGCTTCACTACAGCTACGGAAGTGTAACAAATGCTGCTCGAGTTAGGAAGGGAGCTGCATCATTTCCATTACGGGCTGAGGTTTGCGCAAAGGCAGTCCACCATGAACTGGTTTAGATCTTATTTTGCAGCTTTACTTTAATACAGAGGAAATAGAACGTAGCTGGAAAAGGTTCATTCCTAACGAAGCACCCAAATCACACTGCATTTGTTCCATGATTGTACAAGGAGCGTGACAAAGAAACAGTGACGTGACACTGGATTAACTCTGGATTAAAGCAGTAACTTTGCAAATTGATCCCTGCAGCCTAATCATAAACATATTTACCAAGTAAGTAACTTGGGGCTTATTTCAAGAGAATTTTGTGATGATACGTAGGAACAATGCCTCAGGTTGCAACCTGTGCCAAATTCAGCAAAGCTTACTTCCAGGTAAACATGCGTAAGGTCAGGCTTTTGGTACTTTAGTACAATATTTCCAAAATGAATTCACTCAAATGATACAGGGGAGAGGGCTGTAATTTCTAATGGAAGTCCACATATTATATGCCCGTTGAAAAATACTTCTTAACTTGGTAGTACGTATTGAAACCAAGTATCTAAAACTACTGGAAATCTATTGTGCTTTACTTGATATCACAGCCTAATCTTTATTGGTTTTATTTTGGCTGGCTGGGGAATTCTGGGAATTGAACTGACAAGTTTGAAAACACTGATTTAATACATGCATTTTCCTGCCTTCCTTCTATCACAAGACCCATTCTATCATTAAGGAGGGTCCCAAGTGTTTTCTTCTCCAAACATGGATGAGAGTCACACATCCTCAGTTCCTGGAAAACTGACCTTAGGAGCAGCAAAATCAAATTATTGAATGAAAAGAATATAAATGACTCACACGTTTTAAAAACAATTAATTATGAGTCCACAGTCCAAAAGTTGTGGCTCCTGATCCTTTTTGTTTGTTTGCACTGCTTCTCAGTTCCACAGGAGTTATATTGCTGAACTACAAGTAGGAAACTCCAGATCAACAGATTGACTCCAGAGTCACCTTACAGGTAAAATAGGCAGCATAAAAATTTAATAAATAAATAATAAGCAGGTTCTTGAGTTTCAAACTATTTTTGCAGTAGTAACAGCAGATAGAAATGAGGGCTGCCTGTCATATGATAAGGCATATGTTTTGCATGTAAAAGCTTCCATGCTTTTCTCCTAATAACTGAAAAGACAGGGACAGCCAAAGATATGAAATGTGTGAAGCTGCTGACACTCATTTTAAATGAAATGGTCTGACTCAACCCAAGCTGATTCAGCTTCAGTAAACTTGACAGAAATGTTTCTGGGAACAGTGACCATTAATTAGGAAGTGGTCACACTGGCTATAAAGGAACTATGTCCTGTAAGTTCCTCAAAGGTGACTGAAAATACTCCTGGGAAGATGCTATCTTGGCCAAATGCAAACATTCACAGGAATTGGTTTTGAAAGTCTGAAATGATTTTAAAGAAAATATATTTTCACTTTTCTTTTGTTAAGTTTGGGAGGGTTGCTGATTGGAGAAATGTGGAAAGGCTTTTATCGATTTCCTAAGGCTATTTTTATACACATAGTTTGCCAATTAAGGCTGGGCTAACAAAAAATGTTAAGTTATCTTTCAAAAATCTTCCTTGGAGCTACATTTTTCATATGACTTTAAGACCTATGAGAATTTTTTTTTAGTATTGATGGGTATATAATGGTATTGCAGAAGCATTAACTTGTATTTAAGGAATGAAATCCTGTCTCCATTTTACATTAGAAGGGTGGTGTCATTCTCTTTTCATCATGCTCTACAGCTTTCAGCTGAGTGGCTCTTTGCTCAACGCAAGTATAAATATATGTGAAACTCCCATAGAATAATGTCACTATTTCATGCTGTCAAAGCAGGCATTGGTATAACGGTGACAACAGCAGATGTCTATAAAATTTGTGAAATATTTCCCCAATATACACTGCAGTTAGAAAGGTCTTTATAGAAATAAAAGTTAATCATTTGAAGCTAAGCATGTATGCACTTCTATTCTTTCTTCCAGCAGCCACAGGCAATTAGAAGACCATATGTTATACTGAATGAAATAATTCCACTCTTCCCCTCCCAAATCAAATATTGATACTGAAGCACATCTTGCTATTTTTAGAATTTATGGGTTCTGCAAGTCAAAATAAAGGACATATTGCATATGTAAATTTTTCCATCAATTTCAATGGAAATAAGAACTATTAAGGAAGAATGGATCAAACCATTACTTTAAAATGTGTATGGTTTCTGATCTATGATATTCCATGTGAAATTCTGCACACAATTTAGTTTTGGACATTTTCCTAGTTATTGGCATTCAAAAACTAATGTTATTGTATCTTGATCTTATAGTGGTTCCTAGTATTTCCAGGAGGGATATTTTACATCATTGTAATTTGCTAGGCTATGAATCCTTGCCTCCCAAATATCATTATTTTAATATTGACGGTCCCTTAATTTGATAATATATTGGTAGGCTGTCATTCCATGCTTCCCACAGGTCCATTACAGAATTAATATGTGTCGATTAATACCTCTGTATACAGTATTAATAATTAATATTTGTGTCAGTTAATACCTATGTGTGGTCTTTAAGGGTCCATACCAAATTGATGTCACATAATCAAATAATCAAAATTGGATTTATGCTTGTGAAATTAGCATTTCTTTCCAAAAACTACACTTTGGTGAAATGCCTCTATTAAATGGTGCCTTTCTTAAGTGTTCCACATGTAGCTCTAGTTTTAGGGCAAGGAGGTCTCTTAAGTTGTATGCTCAGAGACTTAACTCTTCTTACTACACAATGAGGCAGAATCACTGTTTATGTAATAAAGGTAAAGTTGAAACCTCCCAAAATTAATAAATTAATGATTAGTAACTACAAGAACACACTTGGATTTTCTTGCCGTGTTTTTTCTAGAACTCTTTATTATTATTAACTTGCCAGTTTATTGTAGAGAATTGTGGATTTCAGATGGATTTGCATCTAGGCACCAACCATGTCCAACCTTGGTTAGGTTTTTTCCCCCGCAAGATCAGTCAAGGTTGACTTGTATTGATCAAAGAGCTTTTTCACTTAACCATTTGGAATTTGCTGTGGAATTGAGGTGGATTGCTGGAAGTGAGAAAAGAATGCAGCCCTGCAGAGCAGGGACAAGATTGCTGCTGCTGATTGGTCATGCATACACACACAAAGTCTGCAGCACTGAACTCTCCATTACCTACTTCACCACCGGTGTAGAAGTCAGAATTTGTCGGGTGAACGACAGCATCACTGTCGATTGTGGCAATGTCAGCCTGAACAACTTGCAACTACAACAGGTAAACAAATGTGTATCAACCATGTTGGTCAAAGACCCGGAACAGGATCTACATTTATGTACATACCAACATCCTTCTTTATCCTACCTTTTGGGCTCCAAAATATGTGTAATAAACCATCACAATAAAACCTAAGAGCCTGTGTACAGGTGTGGGCTGAGAAAAGGGAGAATGAAAGGAGAAGGTAGAGAAACATCAAATACATAACTTTTACTATTTGACCAATAGGTCAAAGACACTGCATTTCAGGAAGGAAATAAAAAGAACAGCTAGCATCTTCTTGGTTTTGCAGAACCTGTAAAAATGTAATCTTAAAAAAAACATTATGATAACTCCATCCAATCTGGTTCATCAAATCTGACAAAGCAACTGTTTCTCCATTCTGATATACTATCTTTACAATATTCCTTGATTTTTATAAATATTCCCAACATGATTTTATTAATCATGTTGGGAATATTTATGCATTAAGACCTACAGAAATCAATGTGTAGTTTAACTCCCCAGAGGTTCTGGGAGCATTTTCAGCTTGCAATGCTATAACTACTTACTGAATATGTAACCCCATTGAAAGGGGCAGATATCCTGAATGGCATGGGGGTAAGGGATGAAATGAAACATAGCCTTTTGCTTTGATAGTCCTTCAGGCTCATTTTGGCCTGAACAAGCAATGGCCATGTTATCCTGAGGCAAAATTCTTAAATTCTCCCTCTGAAACTAATAATAGGAAACTATATGACCAAGTGCTGGGTTTTTGAAGGATGTAAATAATTTGCAAACAATAGATTATAAGTTGCCTTTACTCTAGAGTTCCCAGTAGTAGACTTATGACTAAGGAACTGAAGATTCAAGAATGAATATATGTAGAGATTTCAGCATAATATTTGTTCTATAAGTTCTAAATAAACAGAAACATAGGACAGTATGGAATTCACCATGGTAGTTGTTCTTTTTAATGAGAAAAAAGTGCTAATTTCATAATTTAAGTTCCAAAATGTGATACTTTTATATTTTAATTATTTGTGTTTAATTTTACCATGCCTCTCCTAAGTTTATTTTTAAGTTAAATTAAGAATAAGAAATATTTTAACCCTATGTTCTGGAGATTAATATACATGGTAGTATTTCAGTAAATTTGTTAAGTAGTTAACATTGATTTCACATCCTCATTATAATTTCGATCAGGATATACAATAATATGTACTTGATTGTCCTTGGCAATGAATGGGAGATGGCTTAAAAAAAACACCAAATATCAACGATTTAGGAACAATATTCTGAAATGGAGTGCTCCAACCATAGAATGCAATCTCTTATTCAAAATGGTAAACATGCTTGAAGAAATTATTCATAAAACACCTAAATCGAAGCAAACTATTGTACTATTTTCACTTTAATCAACTTCCATATAATGTGGGAATTAAATACTATTCTCTCTCTCACCTCGTTCTCATATTAAAAAAAAGAAATCTGTGTGCCTGGTAACTTCTCTTTGATAAAATGATACTTAAAACTATAATTAACATAGATCATTTTAACATTAAAAAAGCTGTAACATAGCTGATAAGGCAACTGCCTGGAGAAAAACTCCAGAAGGATCCAGAGCTTATAGTGTCTATCCTAACCGATTGCTTCAGCGTACGCAAATGTAAGAATAAAAAAAATATTTTAATCCTATGTTCTGCAGATTAATATACATGGTAGCATTTCAGAAAAATTAAGAGTCCATGTATAGGTGTGTGCTGAGAAAAGGGAGAATGAAAGGAGAAGGTACAGGAACATCAAATACATAACTTTTAGTACTTCTGTGTATGCACAAACAATTCTCATTGTATTCAATGGAGATTTTTCCCGTGTAAGTCTGTGTAGGACTCTGCATCCTTAACTATCTATGTCTATCCATTTCTGTCTTTAGCTAAAACAAGGAAAATAGAAAACTGAAATCAGAATGGAGAAACTGCTTAGTTTGAAGCCAACGATGATATAAAGTGCTATTTCAGTCCTCACAGAATTTATATGCAAAATATTCCCAAGGGAACCAACAGTCACATCTGATTATTATGGAACAACATTTAAATGATTTCAGAGTTACTCAGAGAGTCATTTTCATGCAAGTAGTATCTGGAGAATGCTACACATATTAATAGTCTTTCTATTATGTATTTTGAGTACTAAAGATGCACTCCTCTATCTTACCTGTGTTAAGTCCCCCTGCAATCAAATGGAATTTGTATCCGAGGTACATGCATTGAGTTGCACGATAAAATATCAAATTTATTACATGAAAATAATCTGCAAATTCCATAATTTTCATGTGACTGTTAGTTATAGCCACCCATTCCCCATTTACCTAGATCATCTTTAAGGTCAATGTCAGCATTGGTGGGATTGATAATGGCCTCCACTTCGAAGCCGGCTAAATTACTGATTTCACTGTGAATTAGGTTCAGCTGAAAAGAAAAGCATGAGGTAGGAAATAACAACAGGACAGTTGGGAAATTACAGAGAAGCTGCAATAAAAGTAAGCTTTGCAACATAGATGAGGATAGCATCTCTGAAAGCAAATGTGCAAAAATAAACAGCAGGTCATAAAGAAAGTTGCTTATAATGAAATATGTTTCAAACTCTAGAAACTAACACGATTCTCCATATGGGAAGTCAAAATTTGACAGAACATGTCTTAGTTTACAAATTGTAATGCCAGACGAGGAAGGGTCTCCAAAAGCCCAAGGATGCTAAATTGCTAGGTATTGCTACAACAACTTTGGGCTTCTTGCTCATGCAATCCAGGGGCATCTCTTGATCATAATAGCTGGAATTACGCACAGCATCCATTTAAATTGACGTGAAAATAGCCTTCCTTCACATTGTTCATGTTCTGTTTTTTGTGATTGGTAGAGAGATCATTCTTGTTCAAATTTTTGGCAGAGTTGCATGAGTACAACTAGGTAGTTTTGAGTTAAACAATAAAAGCATCTGAAAACTCAAGAGTAATTTCAGCTGAAGCCAGTAGGATGCAGTCCTTGGAGGATATGGTATGGACTGCACTGCAAACAATTCAGAGATGGCCTGAAAAGTTTGACTGTATGTAGTACTTCCACTCTAAAATTTTACTTTTGTATTAAGATGAATGCTATAAATATCCATTCTGATACATCACCAGAGATATGGCAAATTATTTTATTCATTTCTAATGTTTTCTGGGTTTTTTCATGTTCTGTTGTTTGAAACTTGTACTAAGATTGCCAATAATAATAATAATAATAATAATAATAATAATAATAATAATAATTGGGGAAGAGGTAGGAGAAGAAAAAAACCAGACTCATCTAAAAAGAAAATGAAATATTAATGAAGGAAGGGTTCATGCTGTTTTATATATATATATATATATATATGTACAAATTCTGGCTGGCTTATAGTCTTTATTATTATTTTAATATTTCATTTGTAACTAAATGAGAGGCAAAATACTATAGCGGATTTGCCCAAAGCAAAGAAAGCATGGAAATGCTAATTCCAGTCATCTATTCCTGCTTTCTGAACTTCAGTTAAATCAACACACATTATGTCTGAATCAATCCATTGCTTATATTCCACTGTTTTCAAAATGCCATAAGTAATAAGCATATACTGGAAGACAGCCTACTGTACAAATCCAGGAAGAGAAAGAACTTAATTTGAAAATAAATTTCCAATTATGCATTTAGACTCAATAAAAAAAGACAGAGGAAAAGAAAACGTATTTAGCCTGTTGTATGTCTACTGGAGGCTTTGCACACTTAAGCTTGTAAACAACAAATTGTATTTTGTGCAAAACAATTCTTTTCTCAAAGGAAATGTTCAGTGAGTACATAAACATTTCCCTGCCCTCCCCCCATTAAACAGCAGAACATTTATTTGCCTGCTTGTTGAAAGGAGTTATTTTGAATGAAAGCATAGCAGATGGCAATATTGTCCCTTAGGCTTCCCCCACTGTCACAAAAGACATTTTTCTCTTCAATATTAATATAAATTTATACTGTACAGCACATGATAGCTATATGGATTGATGATGTCATGGATAAACATTAGCTGAAACCAGTCTGCACATGATATAATTCCAATTATACAACAACTTAAAAAAGAGAGGTATTTCTATTATTATCTGCTGCCACCATTTCAGATTACCAAGAGCCATACATTTCTTAGATTTCTTAAGGCTTCCACATATGTTACTAGCAGCTTGTGAAACGAATGTGGTTAGAACACCATGACATTAACAGGATTAAGAGGGCTGAGATTAAGAATGCTCCACATAATAGTCTTTTGGCATCACTTTCATTTAACCACCATTAATACATAACATATATTTTTTGGCCTCACACAGATTAATAAAGTAATAAAATGATAATAATATATAAATAGTATAATAAATATAATATAATATAAAAATGTTTTAGCTCAGTATTCAGAGCTTGTGATAACAAACAATAATACTTAGAATAGCAATAAGTCATGGAAAGTTTAGGGTTAAATTTTGTAAATATGGCTAAATATATACCCAAAGCCTTCTTAGGTACAAAAACATTCTCTAACTGTATATATGGTATTTCTCCATACATCGTTATTTATAAACCAATATTTATTGTTCAACCTTTAGCAAATAGTTCTTAATATTTATGGATGTATCTTGACAAAAGAATTTCAATTATCATCATGCCAGTAGAGTAGAATAATATGATTAGAAGCCATATTCATATAAATTGTGTTAAAAGACAATTGTTTTTGTACATATTTACAATCTTCTCTATTTGGGTGAAAAATTTTCTCTGGTGGTTTCTTGTATGTATATCAAACTCAACTAGTTCAATGCAATATAATTAGCAAATGAAATGTGACACTATGACACCAGAAGAAATCTGTGTACAATTTTTTAACCAAACATAGCACACTTTATTTTAAATCACTTAATCTTGATGTAATTCAGGTTGGAGAAAATGGGCCTTAAATTTTCAACTGCAAGAAAAACATGTAGCAACATGTGAATGCTCAAATAAGCAGTTTTTAAGTCCACATATGCCTTGAAAAACCTAGGAAGTGGGGAGATCAGGTATAAAGAACTGCTTAATGTTTTTCTCACCCACCGATCTCTCCAATGTTTTCCCTAATTCTTTCTTTCCTTAGATCATACAGTGTATGAGTTGGGATTGGCTTAAGCCTATGTAAAAGTTCTTTGGATTGTGACTGTAGAATCCTCTTGCAATGTCCCCTTACCAGTCTTTTACTGTTTTAGAAACTGATGCATATTTCTTTTATAATATAAATTATTCTATTTGTATTAATTTGTGACTCTGACTTACTATGTCAATCGCCTTCTGTCTCTATGGATGTTTGCAATTTATTTCCAGGAAGATAACCTTAATTCTAAGCTTGATTTCGCCCACTTTCCTCTTTCTTTCTGCTGTGCTAAATTATTGCTACTCTGGACTACTGGAACCTTTTCCTTACAATTATAATTTAAGGTTTTTATCTCTATTAAATCACTACCAAAATTTTTCAGTTTTATGAATCATTTATTTGGCCAAATGGTGTTGCTCATCAACATCCTTTACAAGATTCTCATTCTGTTTTACATCAAAATAAATGCCATGTCCTTACTTCTTCATGGCTGTATTTTCATCTATTTAAAAAAAAAACCTTTCTGCCTAGCCTTTGGTTCCTTCTAATCTGCCAGGGTAATCTACTTGAAGACTACCTTCCTGTCTCTTCTTGGGTTGCTCAATAAATATAAGGCACTATGTCTTTCACTTTCGAATGCCTATTGCCCCCAACCTTTTGGGTGCCAAGGACCGGTTCCATGGAGAGCATTTTTCTGTGGACCGTTTCACATGCTGCCTGGATCCCTCATTTGCGTACACGAGGCTTCACTCACTAGCGCAGCCCAATTCTTGACAGGCTGAGTACCAGTGCTGGTCCACAGCCTGAGGATTGGAGAAGCCTAGCCCTGGAGACCTGTCTTTTCTGAGACTATTGGACTAACCCCCAAATCATTATTCCCAATTGTAAGCGAGTTCCAAGTATGCATAACTGTATTCGTTCATATTTATTATTAAACTTATGTCTGTTTAAATTTTACTCTCTTTCAGAGTGGGGCCTTTTTAAAAATCCACTGCAGTTTATAAATTGATGGCATCCTGTACTTTATATCATTTATAAATGTTTGTAAAATAACTTGAGGATATTCATAGAAATATATCTCCAGGTTCAATTAACACACATGCGTGCGCACACACATAAAATCTTTTGAATAAATGCACAAACCTACCTTTTGCCCAAGAAATAAACTTTTCGTGGATAAGACAGTGAAACCATCTGTTGGGGTGCCTTCTGTTGTGCTGTCAGCACTTGCTGATTTACTGACTTCTCCCTGTTTCTTTTCACATATAAATCAGTTAACCAATCAGTCTATTAGCAAATCCAAGTTTAAAGAAACATTACAAAACTAATATACATATACACACGTGTGTATATATGTATGTATGTATGAATATATATGTGTGTGTCTGTATGTGAGAGAGAGAGAAAGAGAGGGAGAGGGAGAGAGAGACACAGAGAAAGAGAGACAGAGAAAAAGAAAGAAAGAAAGAAAGAAAAGAAAGAAAGAAAGAAAGAAAGAAAGAAAGAAAGAAAGAAAGAAAGAAAGAAAGAAAGAAAGAAACCATATGCTGGGATGAGCAGATTTCAGAGAGGAAAGAAATAGCAAAACCTTGTTTTTTAGAACTTAAATGCTAAAGTCAGGTCATCCCTCCTACATCTTTTTTTTTTCAAGAGCAGCACCTATTTTCTTATGTTAAAAAATAAATAGTAATTGGTATAACACCACCAAAAACAGCTGGCTTTTTGGTCTCTATAGCTAAAAATGAATGTGCAGATAAATCAGAATTGAAAATGTAACTGCACAGCCCTATAGTCTATCTATACATCTAAATCTATAAAAGAAGCTGAATTGTTATTACTATGTATCTGAAAAGTCGATATTTCACATATCCACTCTTGAAATACCTAGATCTAATGTAGGTATTCTTATGAATCAGAATAATTCTGTGCAATTGCCTTTTACTTTACGTTAGATTGGTGATACATTTTACTAGTCATCTAGCAACTTAATTACTGTATTTCTGAGCAAAAATGCATAAGACTGGCAAAAAAATTGTAGCTATACCTTAGACTTTCTTGCTACTTTCTTTGTGCTTGCTTTCTTTGTTGTGGTTTTCTTCTGTGATGGTGACTTTGCTTTTTTAGCTGGGGGTGGAGTGATGATTGCTTCCAATTTTCCTTTTGAACCCCGCTTTTTGGCCAACAACTCTGGGTGAATATTTGGTAATACACCACCACTGGCTATGGTGACACCTTTCAACAGCTTAAAAGGAAGTGGAACAAAAAGGTATCTCTGAGGGGTTTTAAAACTTGAAGAAACTAAAACTTTTGATTCTGAAGAAAAGGATAATGAAATACCCAAATTATGAGTTGCGTCCATATTGAGTGATGGAACTCTATGGCAATTTCAGAGTTAACCGCTGCTGATATATTTTCTAAAGATATAATTCAACTGAAGCAATTTTGACTTATTTAACAGATTATGAGTTACTTTTTAGACAGAATAAGTAGGAATTTAAAAAAGAAAGAAAAATAAACCCCTAAAGCCATGGAATATATTTTCACCTGATTTAATTCTTCATCATTTGCTACAGCCAGCAAGATATGTCTAGGGGTAACACGGCCTTTCTTGTTATCTCGTGCTGCGTTTCCAGCCAATTCAAGAATTTCCGCTGCCAAGAAAGATAAAATTGATTCTTCTTTCTTATTTTCAAAATAGAACGCATAAACTTATCCAGGAATTTAAAAAATGCAATCCTAAAATCAGTAAAAGCACTATAAGTCTTAAAACAATATTAAGGATAAATAAATGGGGAAATAATTAATTGCACATAATCTGGTAACATTTTATTTCAGCATAGAGATAGAAGACAATATCTATGTGACATCAGTGGTATTCATCTGTGCTAGTTTTCTCCAAAGATGTTCTCCAAAAAAAATACTTTCATGACGTATTTTAAATGTATTTAACACATCTGACAGTCTTGAACAAGGGTCTTCAAACTTGGCAAGTTTAAGACTTGTGAACTTCAACTCATAGAATTTCTGAGCTAACATGACTGGAGGAAGAATTCTGGGAGTTGAAGTCCACAAGTCTTAAAGCTGTCAAGTTTGAAGACCCCTGGTCTTGAACATCAACCAGATTTTTAAGGGTTTTGCTAATAATAACTTGATCTGGAAAAAGTTAACAACTGTGCACAGAAATGATATATAACATATGTAAGGGAAGAGCAAGAATTAGCTGTCCAGCTAAGTAAACAATGAAAATACCCAAATATTCTATGTTTTGTGGCAATGTACACAAAAAACAACTGCAGGTAAAGGAAGCAAGAAGATTTAAATGGAAAGAGCCACACAGATGATTATAAAGGTAGTGAATAGATAAAGGATGCAAAATCAGCAAGTAGAATATTCAGTGGATATAGATGATTTAATAAATAAAGTATGCATACTGTATACATAAACATATTTAGTTACTGGTATATTTAAAAACAATAATAGATTTTGTTTAAACAACTTCAAGTAAGCATCTTTTCCACAGAAATTCTGTTAATTATTTTAATGGCTCATTTTAATGTTGCTTTTAATTATATCAGCTTTCTGGTATCTTAAACTTATTTTCATTGTCAGCTGCTTCAGCATTGGAATATATGAAAATTCAGGTATAAGTTCAGTAATAAATGAATATGGAATACATTTAACAATGTCAGAGCATGTACACAACTATCAGATACTTTTTGGATTTTTTTTACAAATAATCTGGTCATTAAAGTTTATTGGGAAATATGTGACTACTTTTAGACAAGCTGTGGATATATTTAATTATTAACAAAATAATTTTTCAATGTTTTTTTTAAAAAGGGCAGCAATGAATACTATTAAAAACTTGATGGACACAGTCAAAATGATGACAATCTTACTAATTTTATCTTGCACCTAATTCACGCACCACTGTACTTGTTATCAATATCCATTAAGATGAATTGCACTGCTCAGTTTGGGGATGGGATTCTCTTCCATAACTATATTAATAATTACATGCTAGCGACCAATTCCATTCATTGCCTTTATTAGAGTCTAGAAATAGATTTTCACTTAACAGATGATATAAACATACAAAAAGTCATATCCTACACTCTATAAGTATTCTCTGAAATTCTACAAGAATTATTTTTTGTCCTTCACCCATCTCTTCAGATTTTCTACGGTTACCTCTGTAAAAAGGATCCCCCATCCCAAATAATCATTTCAAGATCTTTAGCTATCTCAATCTCTTGTCAGATACAAGATGCAAATATGCTTAGAGAGTTTAAATTGGAGATATAGCAAACAGAATATAAGTACAGAAGAGGAACACATGCATTCCATTCTTACAGTCCTTGACTGACACAATATAACAACAGTACATTTTTCCATCTAGTTTGGGGAATTTTACAGAGGAACTTTTTTTTCAATACAAGAAGTTATATTTTACAAAAAGCAAACCAAACCTGCAACCCACTACTTAAAAACCTGAACCCCCAAGCCAGCAACTTCTCCAAGATAGGAAACAGACACACAGAACTTTTCCAGCTTGTAGCAAACAGGAAACTTCACATGTAACTTACACCTGCAACTGTTTGACTGGTTCTCATGAAACCTTCTGGTTTTTATACCAGATTTCCATTAATATAGTTTGACACAGGGCTAGCCCAATTTGAAAGTATGCACAGTATTAAATATCAGAGCAGGGAAAGCCTACATGATTTAAAATTCCAAGGTTTAATAGGGGTATATTGGATCACAGGGAAAAAGATATACTGTACACTTACAAGACATTGTTCTGCAACACATGCCTAAGAATTTTTCAACAACATGCCTAACACTTGCTGGGAATTATCATTTCCCTATAAGTTCTTTTTCCTTGCCCAATTCTGAGGAGTTTTATCTTGTTTGGGGCTCTTGAAGGGAACACAATTAACCAGATCAAATTTGAAGAAAGTCAGTAACAACAGCATTACAGTAGTAAGTTCAGTCAAATGCTCGTATCCAGGGAGACACAAAAATCCAAAACCATAGTCATGGTCAATTCTCAAATAAATAATCAGGGTTAAGCACAAACTTGAGATCCAAGCTACTAGCAACATACTAGGGGAAGGCAAGGCTACCAGAAAATGTTTGAAATGTAGATATTTCCCAATTTCACTTAAAACTCAACTGGAGAGCTTCCTACTCAGGATTTATTTATTTAGTGTATGGCACATACATGGACTGGACATTAACATTTGAACCACTATAAGGACAGGGTGGTCTATATTGAAAAAATCAGACATTGGGACAGTGTAAGCTCTTGATGGACATTTGGACATAACGGGATGGATATTTTGTCGAGGAGCACCAAAGTCACATTGAGGGGTAGAGACAAGACCCCATTTAAACAATGAGTCCTGGCAGACACCAGAGGTGGTATTCAGCAGGTTCTGACCAGTTCTGGAGAACTGGTAGCGGGAATTTTGGGTAGTTCGGAGAACTGGCAAATACCACCACCTCTGACTGGCCCTGCCTTATCTATTCTCTGCTTCCCGAGTCACAGCTGATCAGCTGGGTCTTCTTTTGTTGCCCTGCACAGGAGAACGGAGCTGGAAAGCAGGTTAGTGGGGTGGGGAGGGTAAAAATTTTTGAATCCCACCACTGGCAGACACCATGCTGGGTACACATCCTGCTCAGAGTTGAGCAATGCTGGTGAGGAAGGTCAAAACTTGGCACCTTTTGTGTAGGGTCATCTATGTACCTGCCAGTATCTGGGCGTTCAGCAGCCCATTTGGCTTTCCATTCAGGAATCAGATAACAATGTCACAATTTTAAGGATTCCATTTTAAAAGGGTTAAAGTTTGTTAAGAATTCCATGCCTCCTCTTTTAGATGCTAACCTGTTTTTTTTGGTCTGTCACAGTTTTATTTATTGTTTTAAAAATTAAATAGAAAGTACAAAGTGGACATAATCATAATTTGGAAAATTCTGAATTTTCTAAGAAGAGTAGTACTTTTCACAATAACCATGCTCTTATTATTTCTTATGGTCTCAGTCAGCTGGGGAAATAGGCATTTTCTAGCAACTTTGGTTACAAACCCCATAAATCTGTGATCTTTGTGAACATTTTTACATACACAATAGATTTCTAATGAGCTTGATGATATATGGCATTAACCAAGGTCAGAGCTCTGAACAAACTCCATTCATTCTTTTTTGTAATGGTGTTCCAAATACTGTAGAACTCCCATGATGTTTTAAAACAGAGTCTTACATATAAAAACATCAGTACTGAAATGGAAGTAACTGATCAAACTCAAAGTTTAATGTATATTATGGAAATTTATATGGAATGATTCTGCAATTTCATACATTTGAAATTTAAATGTAGGTTAAATGTCAGCTCTCAGATCAAATCTGTTGTTCATTATACAACACAAGTTAAATGCTAAATTTGCATGATGGTTTCTTTTCTCAATACTTAGTTCAAGCAAAAAGTCCTTGGTAATTGCCAGGTGTTCAGGACCTGGGCTTTTGCTATGCAAATGTGAATATACCTGACAGCTAGGAATTCTGACTTCATCCAAAGTCTGATTAGATTTTGTTTCCTCTTCTGGGTAGAAATTTTATGTCTTGAGTAAAACCATTTCTCTGATTTCAAAAACATTTTCCTTTCTTTATTTCACTGCAATGAAGTCATCATGTAGAAAATTTAGTTTGTAACAGCTAACAGATGACATACTGAACAATTGCCAGCATTTCCATCACCCCCAAAAGCCAAAAGAGAAAAGCCTAAAAAGTGTGTGAAACTCAACCCTTCAGCCAAAAAGAAATCTGAGAAAAACTCCAGAAACTAAGAGAGGGACATTAGCATTCAGAATTTAAAAAAAAAACTGTAATAAGGAAACCATAAATAAACAATTTCTAAGCCATACAGGTACTTCATTTTTATTTCCTTTCTGTTACACACATATATAAATCAGTCTTCTATAAGTGACCAATTGATTAAATCATCTTATAATTTTGAATTATTTTAACAGAATTAGCATTGTTTTTCTTGAACAGTTCTTTTATTTTGAAAAAAAATATTTCTTTTCTCTAAAAATACTTCTTTAAAAAATGTCAGGCTTACCTTTGCCATAATTTAGAGACAACAATGATCACGGATGTATCTTGACAAACTTGTTCATCCAGTTAATTGCTTGTGCATTATATGTTTAAGGGACAGCTTTTAACCATGCAGCTGACTGAACCGTGTTTAATGGAATTTATATTTTCACTTTAGAAACCTCTCAGAATTAAAATCCCCCCAAGCCAAATTTCTATTTCATCCTTTCCTTCAACATTGCAGGTGCTTATAAAAGGTAGCCGTCCAGAAAGCAAAAAGGAAGGTAAAGGAAGAACATGTTATTTTTTTAAGGCTGTGCTACAGAAATCAGATAAGTGTTTAATAAAACATGTTGATGTGACCAAAGTGCTTCCCTTTGAAGCATAAAGTAGTATCTGTGAAAGCACACATGCAAACCCATCAGGGGTAGCTTTTGAAGCAGCCATATAAGCCATAAAAGAACACAGTTGGTTTAATGCTTCAAAGATAGAGCTTTCTTCAGGATAAAGTACTTCTTGAAGCACCTCTTTCAAATTCTTTGCTCAGCCATTTTCTTCTTTCCATCTTAAGTAGCTATAGAAGAAGTGGTGGAAAAAACATTAAGTGGAAATCTATTTTAGGTTTCTTATGTGAATCTTGTGTCACTAGGACACAAACACTCCTGTGAACTTCCAACAATAAGCAAGGACAAGCACATGTAGAAGCATCGCACCAATTTTGTTGGAATCTCAAACTGTATTTGATATGTCTGATGCTGGGTCTTAATAACTTTACAACAGGAGTGTGACCCTATTTAGGCATTCAATTTATTGCATTTCTATCACATTTTTATCAGAAATCACAATAGTATACAGAAATTTCAAATCCTGTTCTTATCCTCACAACAACCTAGTGTGGTAAATTGGGTTTAGAGAGATCAATTGGCTAAAGTCATCCAAATGGGAATGTGAGTATTAAACACCATATTACTTTAGCTCTTAATGGAGTTGAGTGGAGCTTCTTTTTTCATAAATTAATTTTGAACTGTAGCTACAAGAAATATGTAATGTAGCTATACTGCATTAGTGATGGCACATTTAGAATACTGAGTCCAGTTCTGGTCACCATGATACAAAAAGATGCTGAGTCCTTAGAAAGAGTGTAGAGAAGAGCAACGAAGATGATAAGGGGTCTGGAGGTTCATACAATGAACAGCTAAGGGAACTAGGTAGGTTTAACTTAAAAAGAAAAAATTCATAAGAGACATGATAGCAGTCTTCCAATACTTGAGGGGCTATCAACAGAGACGAGAGTGTTGATTTATTCTCCATAGCACCTAAAAAGCAGGACAAGAAGCAATGGGTGGAAGCTCATTGGATTCAACCTGGAAATAAGGAGGAATTTTCTGACAGTAACAACAATTAATCAACTCCTAGAGTTGCGAGTGCTCCATTATTGGAGGCTTTCAACAAAAGATTGGACGATCATTTATCTATGATGGTATAAGGACTCCTGCCTTGGGCAGGGGATTGGACTAAAAACCTCTTGTAGCCCTACAGTTCTATGATTTTAAGAAGATGCTTAAAAAAAACAGAACTGAAAGAAAGACCAAAACCTGATTAACAAATGTAAATATAAGTTGTTTTTTATAAACCCTAATAGAAGGAAGTCAAAATCTTTATCCTTTCATACCGGCTTCCTCTGACCCCATTCTTTCTTTTTCCTTCTCTCAATTAGTCTGTAAAATGGTGTTTCCTTTGCCTACCAGTTTACACTTCATTGTTACTCTTTAACAGTTTACACATGCCTTTCCCCCCTTTTAAACACATCTAAACATGATTAGACTAAGAACTGCCAGATGTTGCTTGAGTAAAAGCAGTATGCGAGTTTTGGCTCAACTAGTTTACAACTCAAGACAGGTCTTGTGCTCTTAAATTTGCTCTTGGCTTACATCTTTAAGTTCCAAGGGCACTTGTTATAAACTAGTAATTACACAAATTAGACACCAATCACATTGCATGTGTGTCCCCTGTATGCATTAACATAAATGATTACAAAGTACTAATTTCTTTGGATACAACATTGAACAAGTCCTTGTAGCAGAGGGTTACCTCTTTCACACTTGCTTAAGGGAACATTTACAGGTAGGAAAGAAAGTGAGGCCTAACTTTAGCCATAGTTGGGCGTTCCTATAGGAACGACCGACTATGTGCTTATTCCATGATTTGAACAAATTAACAAATCTCCCAGTAACAGATTTGCCATCACACAATTGGGAATAGCTGGATTTGTATTACAATGGCAAGATTTTTCAATAATCTAAGTTTCCTAAAGAAAAGCTAGATTTTGAGCTTCACTTTATTTTCCTTTCTCCCCAATTGAAAAAAAACAATAGTAGTTACCAGTGGCACAGTTATGGTTGCTGGCACCACAGGAAGGTCTGGGGGAACCTTACCCACTTCTAACCTCAAGAATTTCATAGGAATAGGGCTTATGAGTGATTTCTTTACCTTAAGGATCCAGGCTAATTAAAAAGCAGCAGAAACAAAACATTGAAATGTGTGGTTGTGAGGCAGATTTGTGTGGGAGGGAGGGAGAGAGAGAGATTTGTCCCACAGCCTATTCAATTTTTGTAAAACTGAGTACAGAGAAGAAAAAAACAACTACAGCATAAAATATACTACTAAAATATATATTTAAAAGTTATCAAATAAAAGTTTATTTTAATAATCAATAGTAACGCATTGCTAAAAGACCCAAGAGTATGTTATTAAATTCAAGTATAGTGCTAAAATATCAAATCAGAAAAAATATCAAATTGAAATCAGTCTTATAAAGGCGTGTGTGTGTGTGTGTGTGTGTTCTGCAAGATAGATTTTTTTTTAAATATGATGGATACAATGGAAGGAACCTAACATTTAACTATAGAGATGTTCTGATACTGAATGCAAAATGTTGCTGGTTTAGATAGCAAGGAACATTTTAATCTCAAATATTTATATTGTCTATTAACCCTGCTGCCAAAGTGATCATGAGACATTGGCAAGCCATTATGTTTTCCAAACACCCTCAATGCAGCATCCATCAGCATTTATATGTTGCAACCGCAGAATTAAATACTGCTTTTTAGATGGGATAAATAGTTGTTGAAAAGACAGGAGGAAAATTAGGGGAAAGATGAAAACAAATACAAGAATTAGAACTGAAAATCAAACAAGCGAAGCATAATTAGGTGATAGAAAAGTAATTATTAAAACAAACTGTAAAGCTCTTTTTTTGTGCATTTTTAAAGCTGTAAATGCACCTAATCCATACTTTCTCACTGGCTTTCACTTCAAAGGAACAATAATGGAATACAGATAGTTTTCAATTTACAACCACAACTGCACCCAAAATTTCCACTGCTAAGTGAGACAGTTGTTAAGTGAGTTTTGCTCCATTTTAAGACTTTTCTCACCACAGTTTTAAGCGAATCATTGCAGTTAAGTTATTAACGTAATTGTAAAGTGAATCTGGCTTCCCCATTGACTTGGCTTGTCAGAAGGTAGCAAAAGGTGGTCAAATGATCCTGGGACATTGCAACTGTCATAAATATGACAAAATTTGAATGTTGTTCGCATGTTTATGGGGATGCTGCAACAGTCATAAGGGTGAAAAATGGTCATAAGTCACAGTTTTCAGTGCCGCTGTAACTTTGAATGCTCACTAAATGATCCTAGGGTCCTTTTCCAAAAGGCAAGTGGGCTTTCTTGGTTTTTTTTCTTGAAAATGTTTTGCTTCCCATCCACTAAACGAACTATTGTAAGTCAAGGACTACCTACAATGGTCTTCAAAGACCAGGTACATGACTCCTTTTTCAAAGACAGCAGCAAATCAACTTTAAAAATTTTGACTATAAAAATGTTTTGCTTATTCTTGCCACATTAGAGAACAGCATACAGAGCCAACAGTTCCACAATGGCAATTCTTGCCTAGAGGCGCTGCATCATCCCAATTTCACTTCTTCATCACCTTTTGTAATTTCCTCCTAATTTCTCTGCCTGTTCTGCTCTCTGTGCCGGCTTGATTTATGTGATTTCCTTCAAAACAGGTGGATCATCTGACTACGGTGAAAAGCCTTCTGGATGGGGGGTCACCAATTCTGAGCTCAGAGATTTCAGTCCTTCAACAACATTGCCTGTCACATATAATATGGAACCCATTTTTAGTCTTTTGCTATCAGAAAAATATCCTTGCTGCTTATGAAGGGGTTCGTTGGCTGTATCAATCTGAGAATGTTTCAAGTAAGTATATTTTGTTTTCGGTATTAGTTGATCCATTTAACTTGGACACGCATAACATAAATAGAAATCATACCACACAACATATGCAGGAACAACACGTATTCAAAAGGATACTGTCATTTTTCACTGAAAACTTTTTATTCCCTCTTAGGATGCATTTTAAGTAATATTCAAAACTTTTAAATGTTATTCATCAAATCAAATTAGTTTTACACATCACAGAGGTTGCAATAAACATCCTTTAAAAATTATGTTTTATTACTCCGATACAATTGTCCCATGTTTTTAAATTACTTCAATTTTTCCAGAGAAGGAAAAAAGTAACATTGTGGGTTAAGTGAGTTCAAGATAATGACTTCTGACAACCAACATAATAAGGACTTAAAATGACAAGTAAAACAAACTGGCAAGAGAGAGCTTTATTGTTCAAGCATTCAATGACTTAGCATAAGTCTCCATCCTATTAATGAATTATGATTCAACAGAAATCTGATTTTGTACTATCTGAAACTTCTTGAGGATTTTGGTGATGCCATAACACACAAGAACAAACCCTCAAAATCAGCAACTCCAAGGAGAAGTTACAATCCTGGGATTTTTTTTTTTTTGCATTGTTTGTTTTAAATTTATAAAATGCATGCACTGGCAATTCATTTCCAATTCAGGAAAATGTTAATGGGCGAAACAGACATTTCTAGGATTCTTCCTACTGCACTTTTCTAGCAAACTACATCCAAGTATATTAGAGAAATGTATGTTTTGTACATCACTTGCAGTTTTATAAACTCCATTCTTTCTCTGTTGTAGTTTTCTTCAACTCAGTACACCAATAAATTAACAGAAATTTCCATAAAGTTCATTTCTGTTGTCTTTAAACTTTCTCTACAAGATTTTTCTGCTTTCTGTCTGCATTTAAAAAAAAAGTTTTACAAACACATTGGGGGGGATGTCTACCATAAATGGAACTACATTAATATAGTACAGCATTCTAAAACTCCTGTAAAGTAATTTTAGTTCAAAGAAAAAAGCAAAAACAGCATCATGTTTGATTTATTCATGAATATAGTATGTCACAAATCCATTCATCGTGAACTAATGGCTCTAAGGGCATCTACATTTTGTTAATGTTCTAGAATTACAATAATCTTAGAAGAAACAGAAAAGGGCATTAGAATTTAAGAATAATTTAGTCTTAATCTAAGCTCTTAGTCTAAGCTCTTCTTTGAACAAAACTTAAATATTCTGTAACTGTCATGAGTTCTCAGGTCAAAGATATATATATATATAAGATCTTTACAATCACCTATTCTTATTTCTTGAATTCTTTCAATGTTTTGAATTTTTAAAAATCTTACATTTACAAGCATCTTAACATGTTCATTAAAATTTGCTTCTTTGGTTAAGGTGCTGGACTAGAAATAGAGAAGTCCAGATTCCTATTTATTCTCAGTGATAAAGGACTGGTTGACTATGGGACAGTCACTATCTCCGAGTTGTCCTACTTCACAAGGTTATTGTTAGTTTAAAATCATGAGCACCTTCCCATGTGGAAAGCTGTGGTATAGATGCAGTAAACAATAATTGAATAATTAAATGAATATACATAGGCTGCCCAACTTCAGATGGCTACTAGATAACAAAAAGACTTACAGAAAGCTCGAATTGCCAAATAGGGTTAAGCTGGTGCAAAGAGGTCTTTTGGTGCGCTGCAGCTCTGGGGCAAAAAGCAATCCCTAAGCCACAGCATAGTACAAAACCCAGCCCCAGCGTGACTCAGCAACCAAGCTAGGCATGCCTCAGCAGCTACAGGAGCAAAACAAAACAAAAAACAAAGGTGAACTGGGGCAACAGAGTAGAGAGTAGCAGGGGTCCCCTAGCACTTGGTGATGAAGGTGATTGGGACTGGCTGGGTGGCTGCAGCTTCCATGGTATGGCAAGCAGCCCCAGAGCCAAACAGTTCTCACAGTGGCCAAAAGGACAGAGATAGGAAGGAGTTGGAGGCAGTTCTTTATCTTACTGGGGCTTAAGACTGGGAGGAACTAAGTTTGGAATGCCTTAGATTGGGATGGTTCTTAACTAAAGACCAATAACTCTTGCTTAATGACTGCAGTGGGAGTTCCCTAGATTACAGTAGTTCAGTCATCTTGTTCACCTGATATTTTGCTTTACGACCGCAACCAAAATTCTGGTACCAACTGTGGTCATAAGTTGAGGACTACCCTTAAGAACTCAAAATGCATCATCATTGAGAGCAAGTAACAACCAATTCTTCCCCCCAGATAAAAAATGAACATCCCTCCTCTATCATCCAATCCCAAGGCCTGCAAAAAAAGCCATGGTTCTAATGCTCTTTTAAAGGCTGCTGGGGTGGTGGTCCTGTAAACCTCTGAGGGAATGCTGTTCCAGAGGACACATGCTGCAACAGAGAATGCTTGCTTGCTTACTTACTGCTAGAAAACATTGCTTAATTACAGGGAACAGAAGCTGTAGATGAATTTTACTTGATCATTTAGACTAGTTTCTCAATCTTGACAATTTGAAGATCTGTGGACTTCAACTCCCAGAATTCTCCAGCCAGCATTCAGATGGGCATTGATTCTGGGAACTGAAGTCTATGCATCTTAAATTTGTCAAGGTTGAAACACAGTGCTCTAGTCACCAACTGGTGTCCATGGACCACTGGTGGTCCACAAGAAATTTTTGGTAGTCCACAGAAAAATTATTTGCATTTTTTATATTGCATTAAATCAGGGGTTCTCAAACTACGTCCCCTGGGTCTGGTACGTGCAATGAATGTTTGTGTTGTTGCAGAGTCTCCCCCTTTGGGGTCTTTTTGTGTGGGTCGCAGGGTGGAGAAATTCCGACTTGAGGTCTGCTTCAGCCTACTGGTGTGGGGCTTTGGGTGAAGGCTAGAGGGAATGCTGACGGTGGCAATGAGCCAGAAGGGATTGTTTCAGTGGGACTGCATCATGGCCTAGAACTGGCTGACTGTCTCAGCCTGCTAAGCTTCCAGGTGCCAGTACCTGGCCTTGCACTTCCGGAGGTCTTCCCTCTGCTTGGAAAGCCTATGTAGAGGCTGGCAAGGTCCTCCTCAACGTAAGTGACATTAAGTTGGCCATGCCCACCCAGTCACATGACTATCTAGCCACACCCACCCAGCCAGTCATTAGGCAGATCATATTATTGTTCTGTGAGATTTAAAATTATGAATTAGTGATCCCTGAGGTCTGAAAGGTTGGTGCCCTAAACTGACATTTTCAAAGGACCATGAAATGGAATACTTCTTGTTTGCTTGTATCATAAAAGCAAATGACACATTCCCACTGCAAATAAACATCTTCACTTTTGATCATAATGCATTTTAAATGGGCACAGCCATCAGAGTAATCAGTCAAATGAAAGTGTCTTTTTCTGAACTTTGCTTGTTTAAAAAAATTAGTTAAACAGAAAAACCATGCAGGCAATTAAAAGAAAACATGTGCAGGAATACAAGCACAGAGTAATCACAGTTCCTCATAATGGAACTAATTAGAAGTAGACAATGCCTTCTTCTCAGTTCTTTCTATAATACCTTCCTTAGTGATTACAGACCATGTTTACAAATTCCCAAGTTGCCGGATTCTTCTACACCACCACCCCATCCTTGCCAACCCCCACATTTGATCTTCATGCTTCATTTTATTTCTCTGCTCAAGATACTTCAGCTGACAGAAATGAGGAAAACAGTTACATAATTGGAGGCATGTGTTGCACATAAACATTTCTAGCAATACATGTTGTTGCAAGTCGTTCTTTTAAATAAGACACACGGCAAAGATTATTTTGTAAAAGGATATGCAGTTTTGAATATTTTGATTTAGATTTCATGTCTGATAGTATTCCTTTTACTCCCAAGAAAAATGCATAATGATACAAATTTAGATATTTAGATTACAATAATATACTAACTCAAGAATACACTACTTTGATCTCAAATATTTAGAGACTATCAGAAGGCCTGGCAGTCTTAACAAGTGGCAATTTCTAGATGACCATGGTTGGTCTTGAAAAGTTAAGCAGGGTCAAACCTGATTAGTAATTGGATAAAAAAGTAAGGAAATGTCAGGTCTGAAAAAAATTGGGGGGGAAATCCAAAGGCGATGATGGCAATAAAATTTCCATATTTTATCAAGAAACAATATGGATGTATCCATGTAATCAGTAATTGAGTTAGACTTAAGGGCACATAAATTGAATAGTAGAAATACTTTAGCTTTATATTGATATTATTTAATATTAATCTATTTAATATTTAAAAGCAGCTCAGTATTACATCTTTTTAAAAATAAACATAATTCAGTTTTCGTAAAGTTGTATGTTTAACTTTTTACAAGTTTACAAAGAACAAAGAAGCTGAATCCTGCTAACCCTAGCTACCTATACCTCACAAGAATTTAGCCCAAGTGAAATTAACAAAATTTCATGAAGATACTTACAATAATTTTTCACTACAGTATGTTTTAAAAAGATAGGGTTTTTAAAATATTACCTTAGTTGCTTCTATTTTAAAAAGTTGACTTAAATTTCTACTCATGGTCTTTTTCTTTTGTAAAATCAAATTATGAGCAGAAACTTTATATGCATTAAACATCACTGTTACACTCTGACCTTGATTCTTATTAGAAGCTTACATACTGTAAGGGTGCATGGGTATTTAAACATTACAAACGATTATTCAAAAGCTACAAATCTTCAGAGAAATCTATTGTAAATTCAATTAAAAAAACATTTACAACTGCTCACATTTTATGGTATTGTACTTCCAAGAATTAGAAAAAAGAAACCTGGATTAAAACTTGACAAACTGGATTATGTGGATAATGTTTCTAAACCAAACCTCCTCCTCACTTTGTTCATGAATTCCTTTTATGATTATTTTATATTTTTATTGCTTTCTCACTATTGTCTTATTAAAATTAACTTACCAGTCAAGTATTCAAGTACTGCTGCCATATATACTGGAGCACCGACCCCAATTCTGTATTTTGGATGACCTTTCTTTATATAACGAAGCATTCGTCCAACAGGGAATATGACCCCAGCCTTTGCTGAGCGAGATGTTTTGGTTGACTTTTTCTTTCCACCCCTGCTGGACATTTTTTTTCAAGGGGGTCTGGATCAGCACACTAAAAATAAAGAAGAAAGTAAGACTACCCATAGGTTCCATAATATTTATTCCAAATAAGAAATAAAACCTGAGTATTACAAAATATTAACAAATAAATAAGGTCCATGATTTCTAACTGCACTGTGCAATTTCAATTGCCACATTATCACAAATACAGGATATTTACTGTATTTCAACAATGGTAATGGAATTAATCATTATTAGTATCAGTGGTGGGATTCAATTTTTTTTACTACCGGTTCTGTGGACGTGGCTTGGTGGGTGTGGCAGGGGAAGGATACTGTAAAATCTCCAGTCAGAGGTGGTATTTGCCGGTTCTTCAAACTACTCAAAATTTCCGCTACCGGTTCTCCAGAACTGGTCAGAACCTGCTGAATACCATCTCTGGTTAGTATATAAGCAAAATCAGCTTCCAAAATAAACAATATTTCACTGCATGATGCAACTTTTTGGATAATAGATTTGTTTAGGTTATGTGACAAAGAAGATATAATAAAAGAAAGATTAAAAAGGCCTGATAAAATCTCTAAAGCAAAAGTAAAGTTTAATTCAAAATTCTCAAAAAAACAAACTTACACACCTATGTGTATACATGTGCATCAAATACATAAAACCTGCCTGGGGTTTGGACAATGTGCCAATAACATTCCCAACTAATTTCCAGATCAGAAAAACCTGTTGATACAACAACACTAATTTTCCCTAGCCTATTTTTCCACCTATTAGTTGTTTCTAGAAATGGGTAATTTTGCTTCCTGTTTTTATAAAGACATGAAAACTTCCTCTACTAATTATTGCAAGATAGGGAGGGAGGGAGAAAAAGATAGGATATACAGTATGGTTCTGGTTAGTCCCACTTGAATAAAGTTTGCTATAGGCACTTTTCACATGAAAGTACACTAGTCTTCAATATATCTTTTAAGTTTTTGGACTGACCTTTAAAGCAAATTCCAAGGCTAGCAAGGCCTACTTCTTACTAAGCCCTGTAAACAACACTTGCATATACAATATATAGTCCTTTTATCTTTTTGGAAAGGATAAAGAGTTGCAATTAAATTCCTGGAATGTGGAATGGTGGAATTCATCTCCTTACCAACCAGACTTTTATGCCATTCCCCAGATGGAGTTTCATAAACTTCAGTCTGACAACTACTTTCCACAAACCTAATTGCACTTGACACCCATGAAGGATGGCCAAAACCTGCAAGTTAATTTACTACCACGCACAACCTTTTTATGGATAATTCTGCGGAGTGCCTGTAATTTTTACCTTGCATTTTTCTAAGAGTATGGGCATTACCATAAAATGCTAAAAAGCTCCATGGGGAGGTGTAGCTTACAAACTGTGGCTCTGCTGGGAACTGGTGGTTTTTTTTAAAAAAAATCTTTCCAAAGACTTAAACTTTTGATTTCGTGTTGTGGCTTTTTTCCTTTACCGGTGTGGAGATAGACAGTTCCATAAACAAAATTTTATAAGCCAAAGGAAAACCTGTTGGCATTTATTGACCTTCTCAGGCAAAATTGATCTGACATCAAATGAAATTATTTCACAGTAATTCTTCTCACTCTTTCTTTTCCCTTCCCTGTTATTAAATCATGATATCTCTGTTTTGAATTTTTGATTTGCTTGCTCTCCATTCTTTTTTGTCCCCACTTGGTTCAATTTCACTCACTATCTCTTTTTTGTGTATTTGTAACCAAGATCTATCAAAACACAAGTATAGGCATTTCCAAATAAAATAGTTTATCCAGATTGATCCAATATTTAACTATTTCAATATTTAACTATTTCTATGAATGTTTTCATACAAGGCTGTAATGTCAGACAGATTGTAGTTAAACTTTTAATTATTCCATATATAGAAATTTGTTTGTATTTCAGAACAGACATACTATTTCAACTGAGGCTATCATGACAGCCCTAACTGAATATAGTATCTTATCACAGCAACAACAATTGTTCAGAAACTTAATGAAGCATTGTAAAAAGTTAAGAAGCTTCACCCCATTCCATTATTTTTTATTTTGGAATTAAAACAAAAATGAAAACTGGCATGTAACTAACAAAACATCTGGTGAATTCTGGCTCTTCCACCAGTCTTTTAAAAACAATAGATGCCTCAGTCACTCTGGAAATTGAGCATTATAAAACCATTCACAACTAAATAATAGTAATGGATATTTTTCATATTTTGTATTGAAATGTCAATCTAAACCATTTAAAACAACTTTAAAATTACATCTATTGAATTTTTAAAATCTACCAGTTATTGAGAAGAGGCTGATTTATTAATAACAGTTACAAATTGAGATGCCACCTGAAGTTAAATTGTTTGACATATTTTCTTAAAGTTAATATACATATCACTGTAATTTGACAATTTCCATAAAGCTGTCCAATCTACCATTTTCCAACAGAATCACAGAATTGGAACAAGCCATTTTAATCAACTAAATTCAAATAATATGCTAAATAAGATGCTAAACTTATGTTAGTAGATCAGAAATGAAGACAGGAGAAAAAAGTCATTTCTGATCAGAAGTGTTCCAATTTCACTGGGTGTGCTACAATGTTGTATCCACATCAGATAGCATGCAACTGATCTTAAAAAGCTAAGCAGAATTGAACTAGGTTAGGACTTGAATACCTCATGAATTACTAAGACTGCAAGTCAGATTGGGGAAAAATCTTGAAGAAAATATTATTATTGCCACAATATGGCAAGACCATGAAGTCACCAGAAATCAAGCTCAACTAGAAGGATGTCAGCCCTGCAAGGTAGTTCAGACCAGGAACAGTAGTTCTATGTTTATTTTAAGCAAACCAGAAATAGTAGCTCTATGTTTAAGATTATATTAACAATCATGCAAAGAAGTTATTTCTCCCCTCCTTTCCTTTTATTCTCCAGAAAACTAACATGGGTCCCTTCTGAAATATTTCCCATGCCCTCTCTTCCTTGGGCTGATGTAGTTTTTACACACTGACTGTCCAATCTGCAGCTTTCCCACCCCTCTCCCAAGGCCACTTCCACATATCACTACATCACTTCACGGTCTTAACAGATGAAGACTATGCCAATGAGCAAGGTGGGTCACATATTTCACACTGACAAAGCTAGCTTCTGCAGCATATTTGTCAAGAAAGTTAATTTAATAATAGACTGACAGCTGGCCCTCAGAAGATGGGTGTATTTCAGCTGAGTTCATTTTTAATATCTATGTGGCAGTGTGGCAGTGACTTGTTTCTTCTGGGATTCATTTGGACAATGACTTCTTGCATACACATGTCAGATTTTGTTACCTACGGCATTGCTACTAGATAATCATCTCCAAAGGCTGGATAAAAGCCAAGCCGAACTAGAACTACATTTATATCTTCTTGAACAGACAACAGACTGTAAATTCATAGCTATCGGATGGTTACCATTTCAATCTAGGCCATAAGTCATTTCATTCATTTATCTGGCTCTCCAGTAGTGTGAAATGAAGGGGATGCAACTACCGCATGATATCTTCACAAGAACCATGCAAAGTTGACTATGGAAATAAAATATTTCTGCAAACTAAGAGCTAAAATTTAGATTCAGGCCTCTACTGTGTAGCACAGGGTACCTATCTATGATACCACACTGATTTCTCTGCTGTTTTATTCAGCTGAACTGTGTTCCTTTTACAATACACTACTACCAATCAACTTCTGCTGTTCAGAATTTCCTGTTTTTTTCTCCACGGTGTAATGCTGTCTCTTGCACTCTTACTGATAGATAGGATAGAATGCCAGATTAATACTGCACTATAGTTGTGTAACAGCATCAAAAAAATTACTCAGTGTAAAGTGGGGCTTTGTTAAAAAAATGTACATACCATTCATTGTTTCCTTCCTCTTTATTCAGCACTTAAAACACAGTGCTAGCTACAGAGACTATATTAGAAGCTGTCTTTCTACCCAGAATTATGGAACTTGAAACATTCTACCGAGACTGTTCAAGAAAGTTCTACTTCCAACTCTATGCAGAATCATTTGTCTATACTCTACACTGTATATTTAAGACGGTGAAATCAAAGCAACTTTCAAGCCCAATAAACCTTGAATATTCAAATGTCTTATAGAAGCAGTATATTTGGGCCCAACTAATTATTATGACACAGGAAGACCATCATAAATTGGCAATTTCAAAAGAAGATGCACATCTCTTTGGAACTACCCACATGTGAAAGGGTCTCCATCTTTCTCCCTGAACTGTTTAACTAATGAAAAGTAATCACCACTGCTAACATCTTTTTATGTGTTCTTGAGAAAATCAAGTAAGAACAAGCTTTAAAAACATACAGGTTACTCTTGCTGAATCAAACAAAAGACTTATTAGGAATCTTGGTGACCATCTAGACACTAAGTTGAAGGTCACAAACTGAGTACAATAGCAGGCTCTCAGTCCCAAGTCACTGACAACAAGATATATCCAGAATGATAACTAAACACTAGCATGTTTTTCATAAATTCTCTATTTTCTTTTTAAAGTATCTTAGTTTGGTGGAGATTTGTTTCACACACTGTACTTCACAATAAGGTTTGAGTTTAGTTTAGGGTTTTGTGTAAAATCACTATGATTCAGATCAATTGAAAAAGGTCAAGAGTTCCTTAGGCCATCAAGCCCAATCCTTTGTTTAGTGCAGCAAGAATCTTAATTAAAGCATCCCTACTATACAGGCATTAAGCTTCTTCTTGAATTTATGTAATGCCAGGGATCCCACAATTTCTCCAGACAATTGGAGATTATCAATACTCAATCAATATTCAAACTGACATCTGATCAAGCATTATCTTGATGCCACCCACATTGCATTTGCTTTCGTGCAGCCACATTATACTGCTGACTCATATTTAGTAAGAATTCAGCTGCACTACACATTCCAATAAATCTTTTCTAAGTATTATTTCCAAGCTGAGCAACTTACATCTGAGAATTTGATTTTTTTAAAATGTAAACAGCTAAGCATAAGTCTCCATTACATATTTATTTTGCAATTTCAGCCCATTCTCTATCCTATCAAAATAACCCCAAAATTACTTTTGTCTTTTAATAAATGTATATATCCTAATTTGGTGTCATCTGCAAATTTGTTAATTTGTGTTGCTTTTAAAGTGCTCACACATAAATCTTTTCGTAATCTGGTCTAGAATCTTCCCAAGTATTCATGTGAGCCTATATTTTGAGGTAGGCCAAGTTATGAAACAGTGCAAGGATTAGAGGAATTGTACTGAATCTTGAAAATTTTGGCAGAATTTCCCTCTTTCCCATCTTATACCCAACAGAATCAAAGTAGGGTTATTTTGAGTTTCTTTCTCACATTTTCCCCTTTTCCAGAATTGAGTTGTCTTTTATTTTTCCTTACTTCTTCCCACATATTTTCTTCAATTTGTAGTACACAGTTTGGAATTCTACCAGTAGCATTGCATTTTAAGACAACAGGAAATGAAAGTGGCATGCCACTTAAGAATTGAAAGAAAAGTGTCTATGTGCCTCTAAGCACATTATAGTTCCCCCTTTTTCCTGATTTTGAAGACAGAGCTTTATACTTTTCCATTTATCTGGTATTCACCACTTTTGCAGATTTTTGAAACATATTATGTAACATTTCAGCCAGACTATCAACATTCCTTCAGTATCCTAGGATGCACTGAGATTTAAATACATTCAAAAGAAACATTCTCTACCCATGGCTCTGTCAACCTCAATTTTAATTCCTGTTCTTCAGCTTCCTGATGGAACATAAATTCTCTTTGTTGAAAAAAACTGAACCAAAAACAAATCAGTTTAAATACCCTCATCTTAATTTCCCTTAAAATCAATAAACCATAGTTGAACAGACTTACCCTTGATACTCAACCTAGCCATTGATTCTATTACAGTGTATACATAAAGCTCTTAGCATTCATTCTTTTTTTAAAAGAATGAATGTGTAAAGTACTTATAGCCTTCTCACAATCTTTTTTTAAGCTGAGTATAAATCTGCTTTTTTGAAGCTATTAACAAAGCATTAACGACATACACACATGGAGTCCGGAAAGCATATTTGGTGGAATAACAAAGGTTTGGTTTACAACACAGACAAGTGGAACTGGGCCTTTCCATTTCATTGCTCTCTGCTGAAGGGAAAACATATTATGCTAATAAACATAACCAAGTATAATCAGGGAGGCAAAGTGAAAGAAAATGTTGATGTGGTTGGCAGTATTTATGGTTGTAATATATATGCTATGTACTTCCTCATTCTGCAATGTTTTTGTATTTTTCTGTAACAGTGTCATAAAACTGCTCTAACTGAAGATATATGTTGGCTACTTGCTTACTTATGTATGCACTTCTTTTAGTCTGAGATTTTGCTTACATATACTCTCAGCACAAGACAACATAAATACACAGAATGCAGGAAAAAGCTTAGCACAATGACAGTTATTCTATAGCCATTCATCCTCCTCCTTGAGTTTGTCAAGTGGTTTTTATTAAATCGTTTGATATTCTGGGATGGTGCTTTCATGCACATACACACTTTTGTTTCAATTCTTAAATGGTACACCACTTTTATTTCCAATTATCTTCTTTTACAGTCTACTAATGTGACTGGCAGATTAATTATACACAAAGTATAGGCATTACTGCACATTTCCTATTTGTAGAATCTGGTTAGAGAAAGAAAGAAAAGTATAGTTTTAGTTAAATCTAAAGAAAGATTTAGTCAAATAAAAAAATGGCTGAATATGTGTCAAGAATAAAATATACTGCAAATCCACAACAGAAATTTCTTAGTAAATTAATGTATTATCAAATATCAGTAACTACTATTCTGGTTTCTGACTGTCTTAAATACTAGGGTTATGCCATGCTTTGGATATGATTCCAAAAAACTGCTTTGGATTATGAGGATGCATGAATGTAATACCTATCACAATTCTTTAAAGCAGTCACATCTTTTCCAGGGTTCATATAGCAGTTACAGAGAACAGCCCTGCAATACCAGAAGAAAATGCAGCTTCTTCAAAAAGTTGCACACAGATGCTATATTTACTCCTCTGTTTGCTCCAAATGGCAATTTTCAAATCAAATTTAAAGTATATAGAATCCTACTAAAGATTTCTCTTTAGTACCCAGGCATTTCTTGCCTGATTGAAAGAATGACTGACTTTGGGGCTTGCTCTTTTCAAACCCTAAGAAACAGAAGAAACATGTAAGCTAGAGTAGTCCCTGTACACCTGTTGCTAAGTAACATTCTCCCAATAGGCGTTAAGGCATAAATATTAATACTCTAGTGAGATGAACAAAATCTCCAATTGTGAAAAACTGATACAACTCAACACTGCTAAAATCTACATATGGAGTTATGTATTAAGTCAGGGTACAATTTGGTCCCCAAAACTGAAAATGACAACATACGTTTTTGCCAGGAAGTTTGAAATTTCATGCATGTACACTTCAGAGAAATATCCAAATTAGTAAGAAGTGTACTTCATACTTTGAACAGATTCAAACTGTATCTTATTAATATTGGGGGCCACACGTAAACAAGCAGAGCTACCTCAATTTGGACTTTATTCTCTTGGATGGGCTATGACTGGCTTTGATTCTTAATTCTTATTTCCACAATTCATCTTCTTCTAAAGTCTTTTTATAAACTGAATGTCATAATTCAAGAAACAGCTCTTCTAAACACATTTGTTATTCATTTTATTATGGCTGCCCGCTCCAGAAGACAGGGTAAATCTTGCAGCTTCAGCATCACAGCTTTGGTTCAGATTTCTAAAATACTTTCTTAGATGTGTTTTGGTGTGTGTGTGTGTGTGTGTGTGTGTGTGTCCTTTCCTGACATGGTATTTTCTGCTACGTTATTTCATTCATCCCTTTGTTAATAAGCTACTTTAAAAAGCTACTTTTGAGCAAAGTATTTTGGGCCAGGAGCATCCTTTGCCCTGAAACTGGGAACATGACCCCCATTAACTCCCCACCCCCAGCATTTCTATTTGCAATCCCTGTTCGTTATCTGTTCGTGTCCAATGATCCAAGGTGAGATGAAAGAGGAAAGTGAAGGACGGTCGGAGGGAGGGAGGAGAAACGCAACCGGAGCAAGCCAAACCATTTTTGTTTAATTGTTTAACACTGGGGTGCAACAGAGCTGTTTTCCTCGGGATTTGCGGATCGCTTCCCAATCCGACCCTGCTCGAGCTGAAGTCAAAATGAGAACAGATGCAACGAGAGAGAGAGTTTATTTCCTGGTTCTCTTTTAAGGGCATAGCGGGGAAGTCTTCCAGCTCTCTCTTAACCCTGTCGATCCCGGCGGATCGAGAGAGAGGTCTTTTCTCTCCCATGCCCCACCCCCTACTGAGAGCCCAGCTGCCAAAAAAAGTCGCGGCTGAGCTCTCCCAAAGATCGCCCAAGAGCCGAACTTGGCGGCGACTGCCGGGCAGGCAAGACAGGTGCTGCTGTCTGCAAAACGGACACCTCCGGGGCTGCAACGGCAAGAGAAAGAGAACGAAGAGCCAGTCGTTTCCCAACCCCACCTTCCCAAGCGACCGAGAGAAGAGCGGCGAGCATACAAAGAACAAGCCCCGCCGCCCGGCAGCGTTCGCGTCCTGGAGGCTCCGGGCAAGAAACACGGCGTGGATCACTTACGGCGCAGCGGGGTCGGCGGCAGCGGCAGCAATACGTCCCCCCCTCCCGGCTTCTCCCGCTCCCCTCTGAGCTCCGTCGCGCATGAACTGGAACGACTCGGGCGAACGTGATCGCAGCGCGTGATTCCTCGACTCGTGGCGCGGTGATGGCGCATTCTTTTCATCTTCCTCTCGTCCTCCTTCCTTCTTCCTCCATTCTTCTTCCTTCCATTTGATTTCCTCGATTCCTTCCTTCCTTTCCTTCCTTCCCCTCCTCTTTCCCCTTTCATTTCTTCTTCCTATCTTCCTCCTTTCCTTTCCCTTGCTTTGTCCTCCTCCTTCACCTGCCTCTCTCCCACCTGGGCCCCCTTCCATTGCTTGCCCTCTGTCTGGTCATGGGCCAGCAGGGGAATGGATCACAGCCAGTGGCAAGGAGGCACTGCTGCCAGGCCTCCACACTGAGAGGACCGCAGGTAAATCCCCTGCAATGCCACCTGCTGGGTCCCCCTTGACCTCTGCCTCCCTGGCCCTCAGCAGCCGCCTGCCGAGATGCATTTGGGCAGAGGAGGGAGGAGCCATCGAGATGGTGGAAGCTAGAGTACATCACTGGGGAAAAGGTTGCCATCTGAGATGCAAAGCACATGTATGCATTTTCTCTCTGCTACAGATTTTCCTGAATCTTTTATTTCCTGAAGGATCTAGGCTGTTTTCTGGAGGATTCTGCTTCCCAGGCCCTTAATTGGTTCCAGCCCTTCTTGGCTTTGAGTTCTCTTTCAGAATTAGACCTCTTGAACAGCTGTCAAACTTTCAGGGCATTAGGACTGGTTCATAAGAGCCATGTTTAATGGCAGTGATATTTTGTAGAAGCAGTTTATTTCATCCCATTTTACTATGATATGATTACATTCCCTGTAGGATTTCTTCCTACCACAGCATCTGTGTGTTTGGGATCAGTAATAGAAATTCAGAAACACAATAAATGGCCCTGACCTGAAATAGCTGATCTAACATCTCTGTCCTGAGGACAGAGCACAATATCAAGATTCTGAGTTTAGATTTATGTTGCTACTATTGCAACAAATGAGCATATCCTAAAATTGTCTCAATATTAAATTGTATACAGTTTAAAAATCCATTTTATACCTATCTAGCTGAAATATATAAACAGTACTGATCATTCTGTTAAGTATGAATGTTTCTAATTTGGTAAGACTTTCAGGTGCTTCTTTGCTCACAGGCAGCAGCAGCAGCTCCTGTTATTGAGTGAGAATGCAGGAAATAATAAAATCCAAGAAATAAAAACTTACAATGTGGATCCATGGATACTTCCAGGATTTCATTTATGGTAACTTTCAGCAAAGAATAAAGCCCATTAAGAGTCTATTTATTTATTGATAGACTTGGAGGAACAAGCATCAGCATCATCAGAACAAAGGCCAAGCAAATGAAGGGCCAAAACAAACAAACAAACTCCATTTAAGGTAAAGAAACATCCTGTACTGGAAGTATTAGCTGATTGGAAGCTAACGAAGAAAGTTTTGAATAGAGTCCTAAGGGGACTTGGATGTGATAATAACGTTCTAGGAGTTGTAAAGTACAAACTTTTATCATGCCTAGTGAGAAGAGATGAAAGGTAAGGATATTCCAAATAAGGAGATGAAAGCATGGAAGAGGTATGATATGTTTAGAAGTGAGACATCTCTCCCCACCCTCCACCCCATGTATTAATCATGAATATAGGTTCCATGCAATTAAAGAAGATGGTACTGGGGTCCTGCCAATTCTTTTTTTTAATAACAAAAACAAAAAAATAAAACCATCTTTCAGTTATATATAGTGTGTCATCTGGGTACATATATCTTGTGCATATATTAATATTTGTATACATTGGTTCTGCCAATTCTGATAGCTTCCCCAGCCTCTGATGTTCTTAGAAGGAAGATTATTCATGTAACGCTTTTTGTTCATAGACACACACTTCAGTGAAGTGGAGCTTCTTTATGCTATTTTAAGAGGTCATAAAGACCAGTCAGGCTCTTTATTATGTTTTAAGAGTGATGTCTTTTGACTTCATTGTTGTGTTTGCTTATAGTTTTAGATAGACTAATAAACATCATAAAACTATGTTACTTTTTCTTTTTTTAATTGTGTACCTTATTCTGTTGTTACCCACTTTAGGCCAGATTACAGGTTGGAAATGTGCAGAAACCAAATGAACTCCTCAAAATAAAAGATTCAGGATATATAGGATTAAAAAAAGAGTTGATACTAAATCTGAATTGGATATTACATTTATATAAAGTAACAATATGTGTTTCAAAATAAATATAATACAGGTAGTCCTCAACTTACGACCACCATTCAGCCTAAAATGTTAGTTGCTAAGTGAGACAGTTGTTAAATGAATTTTGCCCCATTTCACGACCTTCCCTGCCATAGTTGTTAAGTGAACAACCACAGTTGTTACGTTAGTAACACAGTTGTTAAGTGAATCCGGCTTCCCCACTGACTTTGCTTGTCAGAAGATTTGCAAAAGTTATCACATGACTCCAGGACCCCGTGGCTGTCATAAATATGAGTCAGCTGCCAAATGTCTGAATTTTGATCACATGACCATGGGGATGTTGCAATGGTTGTAAGCGTGAAAAATGGTCATAAGTCAGCTTTTTCAGGGTGGTTGTAACTCAAAGAACTGTTGTAAGCTGAGGTTTACCTGTACACAATATGCTATGTAAAAGACTCCTTTATTCTTGAAAGGGGAAATGCTAGCAGAAATGGTGCAGTTATTATTTTCAACCAGTAGAGGGCACTGTGCACACTTGCATATATCATTAGAAAGTGTTTCCCCCCCACCTTCTAATAACAGAATAACAAAGTTAGAAAAGATCTTGGAAGTATTCTAGTCTAACCCCTGCTCAAGCAGGAGATCTTATACCATTCCAACAAGTGAAACAAAATACTTTTTTTTTAAATTACATTTATATGCCGCCCTTCTCCGGAGACTCAGGGTGGCTTACAATTTTTGGGATGCAACCCAGTGTGCTCAGCAATAGCCTTCATTCCATTGTATATGCCTGCTTATTACTAAGCGGCATTTTTACAAGGTCAGCTAATTGCCCCCAACAATCTTGGGTCCTCAATTAACCTACCCTGAGAGGATGGAAGGCTGAGTCAACCTTGAGCCTGGTGGGATTCGAGCCTACAGCAGTTGTAGGCAGCTGGATCTTAAGTGCAGGCAATTAACAGCCTGAGCCACCAAGGCTCTTTTTTAAAAATACAACAGATTTTAAAAAAACATATAATAAACTAGAATGTAATATTGCCCACAAAAGAAATTTATAATCCAGACTAAATTTGTATTAGAAACGTAATAAGACTTTCAACAATTACTTGCTAGGTTTCATGCACTGTATGGATTTTCTTAAAGTGCTTCAGTATTTTGTTACTTAGCACTAATTAATTTTTTTCTACCAGTAGATTTTTCCATAAACTGCCAAATTTTTGGTGTTGTGGTGTAACAAATAAAAGGCCACCCCTTTGCATTTAAAATGACACAATGGTGTTGTGATAAAGAAGAAAACATGTAAGTAAAAAGTTCATTATTGTGTTAACTCTTGTACAAAAAAACAGCACCTGAAACAAAAATTAAGTGGATATGGGGAACCTTTCAGTTATAGCACTTGAGTTCAGGATACAATTTGCTTTATAGGAAGTAAAAAGGAACAAAAAAAAGCAAAACCAGAAGAAAATAGAAAAATGTTGAGAAACAGCCAAAGACATCACTAACCGAAAGCTATTGTGTACTGCACTCAAACCACGCATCATGATCTGGTTGTTGCAATTTGCGTAGATGACACTGACTGATGCCTTTCATTTATCACTGACTGGAGAAACCCTGCACAATAAGTTCAGCTTCCCATTTGTCTCCAGGTGATGAAATGGAAAAGATATTAAAGAGACTGCTGGAACAAAATTGAAAAACTGCAACGTGGACATTGCTACTAAACTGAACATTCTTTCTAAAAGAAAAACAAGTGTGCGTGACTGTGTTCTGGATCAGTTAATACTTGTGAGTGGTTTTCAAGCCTGTGTAGAGCTGCAATCCAACTGGAAATGGCTAAGGTGTGAGTGATGGTGAGCAAGACCTCTTGATCCAAGAATGGGTGCAATTGGCACAAAAGATGTACCTGTGCAAATGCCCCCTAGCGGCAGCCTCTTCCTCAGGCAAGAGCTCTTGAGTCTAGGCGCACCCCAATTTTTGCACAGGCTCAGTACCAGGTAATGTTACCCTTTCCAGTAGGCAGTATGCAAGCAACTGTAATCAATGCCTTTCCATTCATATTTTCTTCCCCCTTATCATTTCCATGAATGTTGATGAGTAGAAGAGGATGTATACTAAGTTTGGTGCTAAATAACTCTAGAGAAAGTCACAATTATTCAAGCAAGCAAAACATAGGCGGTTTTGGTTCACATTTCATTTCTGTTCACACAGAAATGGTGGCCCAGGAAACTGGTGTTAATAATTAGGGGGTTCTGCACAAAAACTCTGAAAACACAAAGGAGGGGCAGATGAATGGTTTGAATAAAAGTAACTTAGAAGAAATCATGTGCAGATTAGAATTTAATTTTGAAAATACTATCATTGCTACAGTGCATTGGCCATTTATTTTGATTGACTGGGGCTTTCTTTCACCTTTTTTTAACTACCTGAGGAAATTAAAGCTGAGCAGCAGCAGGAAATTCCATGCACCCAGGTGTTTTCAGTTATCCAACAAATAATTCCTTTATAGAAGAGTCAAAGTGCCTTGGAATCTATGTGGTAGCTTGTAGCTTAGTATAATACATCAAATGCTTACATTCTGATTTTTTTTAAAGTTTTTAATTCAGTTTGCAATTATTCTGCTGGGCTGAACAAAAGATGTATAAAATGAACAATTTAAGGGAAAACACTAAACTTTGGTTCATTGAAAAGTTGTCCTTTCCAAACTTAGTGAAGAAGCCACTCATTCTAGGGAGGGTCTTCTACATTACATAGTGGGCTTCTGTGATTTGATCCACTGGCCAAATCCACAGATAATATAATTATAAACTACATTATATGGAACAAGCTATAGGCCTTGTTTAAACAACAATAAAACAAAACAAATTTTATGGTTCAGCATTATGTGTTGGTCAGTCAACATTTGATCATTTCTGCCCATTATGGAATGGAACTGAACAATGAATTACAAAACAATTCTATTTCTCTGAAAAAGCAAAGGAAATCTCAACATACTTGACTGTCTTCTTTTGTTATAGACTTATTGAATTGACTTGTTAGATTTTGACATTGTAGGAATGTAAGCACCGTGCTGCGCAAACTATGCTTTATGAATTCAAATTGCAGGGGATGCATTCTCGTAAAACCAAATGATAGTTCAACAATTTAACCAAGCCCAGGAAATTACAGTTTATTCAAAAAGTCATGAAAAAAAGCAATTAGGATATGTACTGTTGTGGATTAGAAGTACATTTCCCCTCTGGGTTAGGGTCTAGAGACCATCATCATTCATGGGGGGCAGAGGGGATTGGAATATGTTTGGAAAAGGACAAAATATTAGTCATTGCATTGCAAGTAAAGCCCCTGCTCCTATGTTGCCACCATTTTGCCTGTTTTGACCCTCCCTTTGCAGAAAGTGTTCCTGGAGGCTCAAGGGGGCATCACAGCTAGTGATGTTTAACATTCGATTCAGTGACTAGCTGTCTGGAGTTTGATGAACTACAGTTCATTATCTAGAAAACAAAAGGTTATGGAAGATTATCCAGGTCTTCTGATACAGAACAAAAGATCTCCCAGAGAAAATACGTATTTGTTGCATTTTGTGTTTTGAATTACCACTGGGATTTTTTTTAACTGTCAAGTTGAAGCCAATGAAAATGCAGATAATTCAACTTAAAATTATCATTTTGCTGAAGGGTTTCAGAAAATTAGCCCTATCTTCATGAACTGCTTGATTCTCTATTTTTTTATAATTCCTTAGATATCTAGAAATGGTGACTCCAGCCCAGTAAAGTTAAAAAAAATCTTTCATTTTTAAGCAATCTCCAACTTGAAATGAAAATACAATTGCCTGTAAAGTCAATTAAATAAAAGGACCACTTAAGCTGTACAATGTGGAAATGTAATTTGTAGCCTTGTATCAATTGAGAAGGCATTTTATGGCATATAAGCTAATTTTGCCAGCCACATGGAAACACTTTTAACATTTACCAACAAAGGTGATGACTGTTAGAGATTATGGGAAATGTGCAATTTAGTCTTTAACCTCAAATACCAGCCATATCAAGACATATTAAAAGGTTTTGGAGTGCTTAATAATGCTAGAACTTCACTGCAGTAATTTTTGTGTATAATTAGACGTTGGGACAGGGTGAAGAGGTGCTGTAATGGAGAGATTTCAATAAACCAGCTGATATTTTATTTGCAGTACTACATTATGACTGATTATAAGAAAATAGTGTTGCATTTGCTACAAATCGTCATTAAAATGTATGGAATAAATCTGCACATTTTCCCGTTTTTATACATATACATATATTTATTTATTTATTTATTTATTCGACTTATATGCCACCCTCTCTCCAAAAAGGACTCGGGGCAGCTCACAGCTAAAAATACAACGATAAATTAATTAATTAAAAGTATATTAAACAAGTTAAGCCGAATTGAAAATTAAAACCCATAGTTAAAATAGGACCAACCCCAGAGAATCAGCACAGCCCAGATTGTAAAAAGAGCCAAGTCTTCAAATCGTGGGCAGAAGGTGCGAAGATTGGGGGCCAGGCGGAGCTCCAGTGGAAGAAGATTCCACAGAGTGGGAGTCGCCACAGAGTAGGCCCTCCCGGTCGCCAAGCGACATTGAGTCGCAGACGGCACCCGAGGAGACCCTGTCTGTGAGCCCGCACAGGGCAGTTAGTATTTGATGTTGGGAGGAGCTGTTCTCGTAAATAACCTGGACCCATGCCATGCTGGACTTTGAATGTTAATACCAGAACCTTGAATCTCACCCGGAGGGCAACCGGAAGCCAATGCAGGTCGCGCAGGAGGGGTGTAACATGGGAGTATTGGAAGCTCCCATCACTACCCTGCCGCATTCTGCACCAGCTGAAGCCTCCGAGTGGTACGCAAGGCAGTCCTAGGTAGAGAGCGTTACAGTAGTCGGTCGGGAAATAACGAGCCTGAGTGACTGTGCGCAGGGCATCTCGGTCCAGGAATGGGCGTAACTGGCGAACCAGCCGGATCTGGGCAAAGGCCCCCCTGGCCACGGCCCCCACCTGCTCCTCCAATTTGAGCCGTGAGTCCAGGAGGACCCCAGGTTCCGTGCCCTGTCCACGGGGGCAACACCTCCTCCCCATGACCAAAGATGGAACATCCAAACTGGACCGAGATGTCGGTATGCACAGCCACTCTGTCTTGGCTGGATTGAGTCGAAGCATGTTCCTGTCCATCCAGATCCGTACCGCCTCCAGACAACGGGACATCACGGAGAGAGCATCACTGATGTGGCCTGGGGTGGAGATGTATAACTGCGTATCATCAGCATACTGATGATAACTCACCCCAAAGCCACGGATGATCTCACCCAGCGGCTTCATATAAATGTTGAACAGGAGGGGCGAGAGGACTGAGCCCTGGGGCACCCCACAAGTGAGATACCTTGGAGTCGACCTCTGCCCCCCTGCCAACACTGTTTGCGAATGTCCCGAGAGGAAGGAGGAGAACCACTGTAAAACAGTGCCTCCCACTCCCAACCCCCCGAGCCGCTGCAACAGGATACCATGGTCGATGGTATCGAAAGCCGCTGAGAGATCTAACAGGACCAGGACAGAGGAAAAACCCCTGTCCCGAGCCCTAGATCAGCGCGACCAATGCTGTCTCCGTGCTGTACCCAGGCCAGAAGCCCGATTGGTATGGATCCAGGTAGTCCGCTTCCTCCAGGAAAAGTGGCAATTGCTGGGCCACCACACTCTCAACAACCTTCGCTAAAAAGCGAAGGTTGGAGACCGGACGAAAGTTGTTCAACGCGGCTGGGTCAAGGGCAGGCTTCTTCAGAAGGGGCCTCACCACCGCCTCTTTCAAAGCGGCAGGGAACAGCCCCTCCCTTAACGAAGCGTTGACCACTGCCCGAGAGCCAGACGTGACCTCCCTGGAGGCATAAACCAACCAGGAAGGGCACGGGTCCAATAAACATGTGGTGGAGCTCAGCCGCTGCATAATCCTGTCCACTTCATCCTCAGAAACAGGATCGAACTCAGTCCAGATAACATTGGCCAAACCACTCACATCCCCATCCTCAGGCCACTGCAAGTCCGAGAACCCTTCCCGGATCTGAGCGATTTTATCCTGCAGATACTGGCCAAATTCCTCAGCTCTGCCCCGCAAAGGGTCCACCACCCCCCCAGCTGGAGGAGGGAGCGAGCGACCCCAAACAGGGCGGCCGGCGGTTATTCTGCGGATGCTATGAGGGCGAGAAATAAGATCTTCTCGCCCTCACCGCCACCAGGTAAGTCCTAATATGGGCTCTTAGCTGGGCTCGGTCAGATCCAGAATGGGTCGCCCTCCACCTGCTCTCTAGTCCCCTCCTGCGACGCTTCATCTCCCGGAGCCCCTCGGTATACCAGGGGGCTGACCGGGATCTGCGCCAGTAAGGGGACGCATGGGGACAACCCTGTCGAGAGCCCCCACAGCCGACTGTTGCCAGGTAGCCACAAGGACCTCGGCAGGGCTGTGGGTAAGGGATGCAGGAAAAACCCCAGCTCTGCCTGGAACCTCTCAGGGTCCATCAGGCCCTGGGGCGGAACCATCTAAGTGGCTCCTCATCCCAGCGGTGTGGGGCAGCTTGATGGAAGACCAGCCGCAGGAGATAGTGGTCTGACCATGAAACGGGGTGGGTAACTATGTCACCACCCCCAGACCACTCCGCCACTGCTCGAGACAAAACCAGGTCGAGCATGTTACCCCCCCATGAGTCGGGCCATCAATTATCTGGGTCAGGCCCATGGCCTCCATGGAGGCCATGAACTCCTGGGCCAAACCTGACGCCAGTCCCAAGGAAGGCAGGTTGAAGTCACCCAGAACTATAAGCTCTGGAAACTCCACCGCCACCCCGAGACGGCATCAAGAAGCCCAGGCAGGGCAGCTGAGACATAGCTGGGGACAGGTATGTAAGCAGCATGCCCATCCGACCTGCAGGCCCACACCTCAGGAGGAGGGATTCACACCCCTATCTCCGGGGCAGGGACCTCCCTTGGAAACAGGGTCTCCCGAATGACAATAGCCACCCCACCCCCTTCCTGGGGTCGTGACTGGTGCAGCACCTGAAAACCTGGGGGCAGATGTCAACCAGAGGGACTCCACCCTCCGGCCCCAACCAGGTCTCGGTGATACAAGCCAGGTCCGCGGCCTCCTCCTCAATCACATCACGGAGGAGTGGTGCCTTATTAACCACGGACCTGGCATTAAAGTACACCAGTCTGAGCCCAGGGGTCCTGGATCCCAAAACCCCAGGGGATGAGAAGAAGCTAAGGGGTCGGAGCGCGCCACAGCTTGGACATAGCGGGGGTGTGCTCCCCTAACATGATATGGCCTCCCGCCTCATCGGCTCCTATCCATTCCAACCACCCTGGGGATCATGGCCCCCACTATTCCGCCCGAGTCCCACAGGCCCCTCATGCACCCCCAACCACAGCCCTGTTTCAGGCTGCACTGAACTCCTGTAATAAGACCCCCACCCCTCCCACCCTTCCCTAACCTCCTAAGAAACCGAAATAAAAATTTTAACAGAGAAGCCCTGGGTCCTTTTTCCTTATCCCTCCCGAGCCCGCCCTACCCTTTCATGCATGCCATCTCTCTGGATTCCAGAATCCGTCCTCAAGATAGGCTGATGATAAACCAGTGGGCCAAACCCAAGAGAGGGAGAATTCCTCAGAGCCCACAATTCAGCTGCCCGAAAAGTCCATATGTTGGTACATGTCCCATCAACAAAGGGAGGAGCGGCCCTAGATGTAAGTGGTATGTCCTCATAAAATCTTATAGTCTAACCATTGGCATAATTCAAAACCACTGAGTTGCCTCCATCCCTGGATGCCCTCTCACGGCATTCCAGGGGCTGTTGGTCGAGCATCTAAGGCTGGCCACTGCTCTCTCCGCCGTGGCCCCCAGTGATTAAAAGAGATGTTGCACCGCAGTTGAAGTTAGCTGGGGAGGTGGTACAACCCATCCCATTGTTCTCTCACAACAGTGGGTGGGTGAGCCAACAAAGTTCCATCACCCTCGCCAATGAAGACTAATGAGGGCGGAGAGAGGTAACCCCACAGCACGGAGGAGACAAGAGTTCTGGATGGCAGATGGATAAAACGGTTCGATAGTTCACATTCCAGATGGAAACAGGGAGAGTCTTCTTGCCCCTCGGCATCACATCAATTGGTGCCAACAAACCCTTGTGGCGCCAACAACCCAGTCATTCATCCCAGATGTTCAAGGAGTCAGAATTAAAGAAGGCAAAGGGGGCGGAGAAGATCAACCGGGGGCAGCATCCAACGGTGCAGCTGCCCTTATCTTCATCAGTGCCTACCTCCCGGCCAGGGGCAGCCTCCGGGCTCACCTCCAACATCCACGCCCAGTTCTGGCAACCACACTGGCCTTGGGTCCACACCGCCGCCGTGACCGCTGTTGCCACCGTCGCCACCAGAGCAGGGTCCCAGCCAACAAAAGCCATATCCTGTCCACCCCAGCTGGGGGGGGTACAGCCATCATAGCCAGGGTCGCGACCTTCAACCAACCCCCCAGCCAAGATGTAATTCGCCAGGCCCGCAAGATGTTCCAACCGCTAAGGCCTCTGGCGCTGCTCCCAGTGACTCCGGGGCCAGAATGAAACACAAGTTCGTTATAGATGTTATAGCAGCTGCGGATGCCAAAACGCCCGCCCGCTGCTTCCTCGGAGGCCTCTGAGAGTGGGCTGGTTGCTGGCGAAGTTGCTGCTTCTGGGGCGGCGCCCATAATTTTGCCCCCGTCATTCCAGCCGCAAGCCCACGCCAGAGATCGTCGCGTTTAACACGCGCGACTCTCCCGATGGGGCTGGATCGTTCTGGCCCCCCTATATGTACACACACACACACACATTTTGTTTTCGTAGATTTTCACGGGTAAAGGTATGTTATCTTTACCAATCTTACACGGGACAAGACCTTGGGGCCTTGGTGGCTCAGGCTGTTAAATACCTGCACTTAAGATCCAGCTGCCTACAATTACTGTAGGCTCGAATCCCACCAGGCTCAAGGTTGACTCAGCCTTCCATCCTCTCGGGGTAGGTAAATTGAGGACCCAAGATTGTTGGGGGCAATAAGCTGACTTTGTAAAAATGCCGCTTAGTAATAAGCAGGCATATACAATGGAATGAAGGCTATTGCTGAGCACACTGGGTTGTATCCCAAAAATTGTAAGCCGCCCTGAGTCTTCGGAGAAGGGCAGCATATAAATGTAATTAAAAAAAAAAAAAGACCCGAATACACCAAGACACACACACACACACACACACACACACACACACACACACATGCTTTCCAAACTCTTCTCTACTGGGGCAACTTTCTTCTTTCCCCCATTATATAATAGCAGTCCACTTTCATTTTCTAGGTTACTTCATGATTCAGCTAGATGACAGTTGGAATCCTGCATCCAATACTAGTCACCATAGTACCAAAAAAAGATGTTGAAACCCTAGAAAGAATGCAGAAAAGAACAACAAAGATAAGACATCTGGAGGCTAAACCGTATGACAAACAATTGAGAGAAACAAGTATTTCTAATCTAATGAAGAGAATGACTAGTGTTGATATGGTAGCAGCCTTCAGTACTTAAGGGGCTGTCACAGAGAAGTAATTGAGGGGCTGTCACAGAGTAGAGGAGGTCAACCTATTCTGCAAAACACTTGAGGGCAGGACAAGAAGCAACTGTTGAAAACTTATCAAAGAGAGATCCAATCTACAACTAAGAAAAAATTCCTGACAGTGAGAACAATTGAACAGTGGAATGCCTCCAGAAGTAGTGGGTGCTCCATCACTGGAGGCTTTCAAGAAGACACTGGACAGCCATTTCTCTGGAATCGTATAGGAACTCCTGCCATGGCTAGGGAATTAGACTAGAAGGGACTTCCAAGGTTCCATTCAACCCTATTATTCTATGTTTTATGTTCTTAAATAAGTACATAGTGCATAGATGTAATAATTTACTTATTTACCCCAACATGCTTTGACCAGGAATGGCTTGCCTTTTCTTGAACAAGGGATCACTGTTAAAGATTTGAATGTAACAAAGAATGATGTAGCTCTGTTTGATGTGTAACTCAAAACAGACTATGAGAATAGCAGAACTGACTAGAAGATAGTTTTTGTCAGTTACATGCTTTTTAAAAAAATATATACTGGCATCTGTCTAAGATCAAGCAATGGGAAAGAATATATAATATTAACTAGTTAGAATCAATTTTACCTTTAAAAAAAGTCTTAAACTATCTCAGTTACCACTGAAATGGTTACTGTTACCAAGCTTGCAAATTTGGATTTTGTAAATTTGGTCATCTCAAGGGCATGTATTGTTTGATACACATGTTATTTTCTTACAGATTGTTCAAAAAAATTTGTATGATGGAAATTCTAATAAAATAATGATCACATTTGTACAATATCCTCTAAAAAGTTCAGCTAATGAATATGTTGCTATTTTCTATCTTTCCCCATCAAATATGCTGTTTAATAGATTTTTATGATTTATCACATTGTTAGATCTTGAAATGGATGCCATTCTGAGTTTGCAAAAACAGGCATTTGTAACCTGTGACAAACTGTAAATAAAAACCCAATTTGTCAAAATCTAGAATAATGATCATTTAAGCAACATTAAAGATCCACCTGTGACGTAATCAATTTTTTTTTAGTTTAGCATGTTATGAGAATACATCCAGCATATTGACCTTTTTCTGGATCTATACAGGATTAAATATAATGATTTAGTTTAATGTGTTGCAACTGATCCTCGCTACAATATAAGCATGTGGACAACCGAAACTGCTCCAATTTATTCTCTAGAATGCAGCATTCTCTATTGGAACTGGCAATGGCACTTGAAGTTTTTTGAGTGAGATGTTCCCTGACCCTACTACCTAAATGTCAATTTAGGTGTGATATAATTGATATTGACAGATAGCTGAGTTTGACTGACATTATGAAATCCTACCAGTAACTGGAAGGGGCTAATTCAGGTCATCAACATGTGACATATCAGGACTTTGCTAAACCGGGCATGGGCATGGCCAGCAAGTGACGCATCTGGCCCATGGGCCGGGAGTTTGACTGGGCTAGACTAAAAGACATCATTGAGGCAGTGATCATTGCTGTACAAGAACAGGCACTAAGTTCCATAGAAACAAGTATCTATCACACTAGACAGGATCTGAAATGCAGGCTGTGCAGGAACAACATACACTGAACAGCACAGCGAAGCAGCTGGCATTGTGTACAAGGGCATCTGAACAGTACATGGGCTAGAGTAGACTCTCAAATCCAGATAGGAAATTCCACAAAAGGTCCTGAAGAATAACAGGGCTAGTTTTCTGTGGAACTTCTGGTCCAGATGGACGGGCAAGTACTGGCCAGTCAACCAGACATCGTAGTAGTAGACAAGGACCAGAAGACTGGTGAAGATGTAGCAGTGCTAAGTGACAACTACATCAAGACCAGTTTGAGAAACTTGAGAAGTACTGGAGCCTGAAGGAGAACTAGAGAGGATGTGGAAAGCGAAGGCTAAAGTGGTTCCAGTGGTAGAAGGGATACTTGGCGCCATGACACCTAAACTGGGAGAATGGATCCAACAGATTCCAGGAACAACATCAGAGTTCTCTGTCCAGAAAAGTACAGTGCTAGGAAGGCCCATCCCTTTATGTGTACATCAACCTTACATGCACATATAATGGACTGAGACTACTATGCACTACTGAAACAAGTACCTTGACTTTTTTTTTAACTGTCTCCATTTGTTTGATGGTTTGTTTGTTTGTGCTTGTATCCCACTCCAATCCCAAAACTCTCTGGATAGCATGCAATATCAACACCATATTAAATATGCAGTTTTATAATGAATATTAAGCTGCTGACATGTTCCTAAACACACGGTATCTGGAAATACTTTGCTCTTAATTTGTTCGCTATCCCAAATTTTGGGCTGAACAACCATTGTATTATCTTGAAATTATCTGAGAAACTGGAATATTTCAGAATCTTGGTGGCATTTAGTGCATTCAATAATAAATACCTTCAGTCAAAACTAGAAATCCTTTAAATTAATAAATAAATAAGTTATAATAACAGAAGGGAATTCTGCTGCACCAGGGACCTCATTTATTCAATAACAAGGTAGCAAAAATTGACATCTAGGAAGGAAGGTCTAGGTGAAAGAAAGCCCTGCATATGGTTCCAATTATTAGTCATTGGTATAAAAATTTCCCACCATGATCCAGGATAATGATCTGCACATAGATGCATAATGGAAAAAACCCAGGGTGCAAGCACCTAATGGTATTAATTTATCTTGTGAAATTTTATCCAAACTCTCCATTATGCCTAATCTTCTGTATTTATGATCCATCAACCTTCAATAAATTATAGCAAATAAAAATGTACCTTCAAATTATTTTTTTAAACTCTGAATGTCGTGTCTTTGCCTGTCTATGTACATGTGAAGATTTACCTTCATATGCTGCTGTGCAATACTGATGGAGAGAAAGTATATTTATTTCAATTGCATTCACACACTCAAGTTGTCCTTTTCCCCCCCTACCTTTCTGAATATCTAACCATATAGCAAATTCTATTCCATTCTAATAAAAACTAGGATATAATGGTTCCATGTAGAGCCTTTTTAGCCCAACATATCCTTAGCAAAGAGTTGAAACTGATTTTGAAAATAGACAAGCCATTGATTGGATTGAAGCCATTACCCTGTTATCTGTCATTGCTGAATCCACCAATTCCTCTGGAAGTCCAGGAAAGTCAGAAAGCTAAGAGAGAAGAGCTGAGGGGGAAAAATACAAGACATGAGGTTCTTGCTTAATTTTTGTTTAATGGCAATAGGGAGTTCTGGGATTGCCATCAGTAAGCAATGGAATCACATGACATCACACTTTGTGACCACATGACATAGGGATGGAAATTCCAATTATCTTCATTAAGCAAGGATTATCTGTAATAGTATCTCTTCTGATGAGGTTTACATCTGTCCATGAGGGATACTCAGGAACTCAGTTGAGAGAATGATCCATCTAGCTCATTATTTTAACTCCAATATAGACTGGCAATATTTGAAGGTTCGAAGTCTTGCCCTTTGCCCCATCACCTGCCCTTATTGCCTTAGGGGAAAATGGATTCCAATAATGCATATAGCTGTATAATTCTGAAGAGGGGAAACATATTTGTCTTCCCGTACAAAAGGTATCTAGAATAGGTGCTATGTTATTGCTTTAAGATAAAGCTCTTTTATTAATCAGTGCAAATGCCAAATAGATTCTGCCTCTAGTGAGTAGTCTGTAATCTTTTTTTTCTACTTAAAATATCACCTATCCTAAAGTTCTTATACTCTTTTCTTGGCCCTTAGTTACTCTCTGCTACTCCATTAGTGCTCCATTATGTAGTTTGTAAACCGTATTGCCTTTTAAAGCACATTTTAATTATATTATCAACCAAAGGATATTTTTTTAAGCCTGTGAAGTTATTCCTATTTTCACAGAAAACTCTCAATGTTATAAATCATTTTGTCACAAAGATGAAAATGTATGTTCTAAAATTAGTAGTGTCTTGACAGTACTCTGGAACAGCAATTGAACTGGAGTATATGAATCTTTCTTCAATTTCTTTTATGTCCTATCATTATTTGACATATTCTTTTATAGCCTTAACCGTTCTTGATCTTTTTCAAACTAGTGAATATCCTGACCTTTAAAAAATGGGGCAATTTTATGTACAAGTTTAAAAACAAAAACAAAAAAAACACTATCCAACTTCCAGAAATGTGAAGCTTGCACGTACATAATCCGGAGCTGCTTTGACAACTCTCTACAGGATCCTTTCCCCTTTTCTCACCTATTGTTTTACACTCTTTCTGTCCTTGTTGACCCTGCTAATCAAAAGTTAATTATTCCCAGTGGCAAAATCAGCCATCAAAATTCCTGCTTCCCATGGTGTGACTGACAGACCAGCTGCTGTAGTGCTTGTCATAATAAAGGCAACAAAGGCTACGGCTGGATCACTCATTTTCATTGTTCAGGCTTAATGCCACTGAAATATTTAATTTTGTTTACAGAGATCAAAATGATATTGCTTAGGTGAGCTCAGAAGAGGAAGTACTGAAGAAAGCCAAAAATCTTTACTATAGTTGTCAGCCCTGCTCAGCAATGTACCAATGCTGTTATTTTAAAATACAGTATTATGTAAACAAAGTCTTTTGCCGATACTCATAAGAAAAATGATTCCTGTTTTAGGTTATCCGTTATTTCCTTCATTTGTTTAAAACATTTACGCACCATACCAACTGATCCCAGATCGGTAAAAAGAGGGAGGTTGTACTTCCATCTAATCTATAATTGCAAAATATACAAATAACTAGAGAAGTATGAGACAATCAACAACATTATCTAAACCAGAAGACTAGCAGAGTGCATCCACAAACACCAACTAGCTGCTTTATTCTGAAAAACATGACTATTGTAATAATCTGCTACAACAGCAAATTCTATTGGAATACTTTGAGAGATAGGATAAAGTGGATAAGAAGGTATGCCAAGTTGTTAAGAGACTATAATTCTAATATTTAAGAGTCAAGTATTCCATCAAATTTCTTTCTGAGAGAAAGGAGATTCTGTGGTAAGAAGAAAGTAGCAGATAGGGTACACTTTCTGTCAGTGTTGTCAAGTTCTTCATTATTTTGCAAAGTGCATTTTTCTGCTTGTCCTGAAGTGTAGAGGACCACTGGAAGGAGATTGTCACAGCTATGTAGAAACTTTTACTTTCCCTTAAACAGAGCATCTGTAGTGCTCAAGTATTTTGGCTCTCCATTATCCATAGGCTTGAGAGGATGTGTACTAAATCATTTTTGGAAAAGCACAATACTAAAGCATTTTGGTGAATAGGTTTCAAACTTAAAACCTGCTCAGCAACTTTATGTGAAGAAAATGTTCTTATTGCTTGGTGTGAATTGTATTTATAGGATAGGTAATTAGTCCTGGGTAACCAGGCACAAGGGTAACCAGTGGCACAAGGAATGAATAATATGGAGAAAGAAATCCTTTGAGTCAAGTTAGATAACTAGATTTGGATTATTAAGAACACTAGCTTATTTTTAATCATGGTGTAAATGCCAGACAAAATTATTTGCCCCTTTCAGAAGGCAGCAAAAACTGTACTTGACAGATTGTCAGCTTTCAGGTTTTCTACTTTATTGTTTAAATACTGTCCTTAAGTTGGTTTAAGTCAGTAGGCATGCTGTGATTTCCCTGTTCGGCTTGTTAAACTAAGCCTCTGGGTTGAATTGACTTAGGACTGATTACTAGCTTTTTGGCTTTCTTATCCTTGAGTTTGAGCTTATCTTTTCTATGATCATTTTCTTTATCAAGAATAGGTATCATTTAAAAAAAGATTTATCTTCCTCATTAATTTGCAAGAGTTTTACACTTCATGATTTATTTTAAACTTCCTGAAGTTCTTACTTGATCCACTATTTGTTGTTCAGACATTCCATCGTTAATGATGGAGTCAGTGAAAGAGTAGTCTTGACTGGTACCCTTGCTCCATTTTTCACAAGATATGTGTCAATGGATCACCTTTTTGTAGCCATCTCAGCTACAAAGGCTAGCAAAGCTCTGCGTTCTGCCAGACAAGACTTTATCGGTGGGTTTTCCAGGTCCCAAATTGAAACAAGTCCCTTAATACTTGTCTGTTGCTTCCCTATATACTGGTATGGCAGATGAACCATAAACATAATTGTTATGCATGTTGTTCTTCAGACTGAAGAGGCTCAATTACAGACTCCAAGGGCTTATTTTCTAGTTCATCTGTCTTATTCTGTTCATTATTCATTATTCTATCTTGCAGCCAGCTCATTAGAGCCAGGCAATGCTAGGCAAGATGATCCTTAAAGTATAGAGAAGGGTAAAATACAAGGCTGACAAGGTGCTGCCTCCCTCATCATCACTTTACCAGGAGTTTCTATTTTCCAGTAGATAAAATATTATTTGGCAAAGTTTTTGAGCAAAGAGAACTAGCATGAGTAATGAAGAACAAAGCTATTCAATTTAATTTCACTTAAGGTATTATAAAAGGAGGAATACCCCTGTAAAGAATTAAACCATACAATGCACATCAAAAGAAGAAAAAAAACCAGAAGAAAACATTAAAATGATAACAGAAAAATTCAATATTACAAAAATGCTGTGCAATTAAATTTTTGAAATTTTATGAATTTTAAGTTTCTATGAAACTTAATATCATGTTAACTTTTGCCTTCAGTTTCCCCTGTGGGATAAACGCATGATTATTATTATTTCTTTGGGGTTTTTTTGTCCATATGTGTTATTTTGGGAATATGGCAGAGAGGATCTGTCATGCTGCCTCCTATTTCTGTTGGGAAACAGATAAGAAACAAATAATATGATTCAAATAAATAAATAACCTTTCACATCTTTTGTGGAGTACTATCTTGAAAATTAATTAAGCCACCAATAAGCCTAAAATAGGATCCCATAGCAAAAGAGAAAAGAGAAGCTATTTTATCATATAGTCTCATATTTGATTCTTCTGGTTGCTATTTTCTTTTCTGAACCTGTGGGAGTGTTTCTATATAAGAAACCTGTATCAGCTTTAATCTCAATCGACTCTTAAGAAAACAATGATTCAACCATAAAATAAACAATGGTACAATAGAATAGAGTACAATAAATATTCGCTCTCTGTGCATGCATACAGGTACAGACACATAGAGACACATATCCTGACAGCTAAGAGAAATAGGAACTGAACTCCATGGAAACTTCAACTGCCATAAATAATGCTAAAAGGAATTTTGGCTGCTGCAAAACTCCTTTTGCATTAATCACACTGCTGTTAAGTATTTGATTGTGCACTTTAGAGCTATATGTACAAGGCTAATCCTAGAAAACGCAACAGGTGCCCATAAGTAAACTAGGTACAATTGTATTGTTTCCAAAGGGTGTATTTCCAACACCTCTGGAGGTCATATATTTGGAATACCAAAAAGAAAAAGAAAAAAAGGCAGCCAGAGATCTTAAGGGACAGCAATTAGTACCGGCTTTTGACCTCTCTGACTCCGTTATCAAAAAGGGTCATCCCTGCAAGCAGTTGCTATTAAAGGGGAGGCACAGGGACAGGAAGGAGCACGACCTTGTCCATTAAAGGAAGGCACTTGCCTAAAGATCAAGGGAAGATTCTGAATCTTTAGTTGTCAGCCTGTCTGATTGTTGATGTTACCATTAGGAAGAAATTCTACTCCAAAGATGAAACATGGATCACATGCTGAGGTCTGTATAAAAAATAAAATAAATTGCATTATTGCTGCCAAGAATCTAGTGGTCTCTTTTTAGCTAGCCAGGTGGTTAAAAATATTGAAAGTGCTGAAATTTTAGAGAGGTAGAACTTTCCAGTCTTCAATGTCATAAGAAAAATTGCTATCCAAGGGGAAGCGGAATGAAACTGCTAGATTTATATCTCTCCTTCTGATCCTTTTACTCTTGTTAAATTTTGACCCTTTTTAGTTTTTAAGATATTTCATTTAAGGCAGGGGTCGCCAACCTTTTGGACCTCAGGGACCACCAAACTCATAATTTTAAATCCCAGGGACCACTAACTGGTTCTGTGGGCATGGCCTAATTTGTGGGTGTGGCTTATGTGATGGCTGGGCATGGCTTGTATGTAAATATTATAAATACTTATATAAATATTGAATTTTTTATTAAAAAAGAGCAACTTTTACCCAAAATCAGGCAAAGCAGGCAGGCAGATTGAGCTGCTCACAGAATCACAGATTAATTCAGAGATCTATCTATCTGCCATTGGCTAGCTCAGTCTGTCACATAAAATTTGCTTGCAAGCAAACTCACAAAATTAATTCACAACACACCATGTATGTAAATATTGAATTTTTTATTTTTAAAAAAAGAGCAACTTTTACCCAAAATCAGGCAAAGCAGGTAGACAGATTGAGTTGCTCACAGAATCATTCAGTGATCTATCTGCCATCGGCTAGCTCAGTCTCTCAAATTTGCTTGCCGTGAATCTGCACTGAATAATAGAACCTTCAGTCCTAAGGGAGGTTCGGCTATGCTTAAAAGCAGAGCTGAAGATCTAAAGCTAGCTAGAAAGCAAGAAATCCAACCATTTCCTGCTTCCTAGCTAATCTAAATCTCCTGGCACAGCAGAACAGCTGATGGGCGGAAAAAGGAAAAATAGCAACTTAGCAGGCAAGTTTGCCAGATAAGGAGTGAGAGGGCAGGGAGGGTTCCTGTGGACCACGTGGGCAGCGCAGCCTTGTGTTCCCGTGCAGCCTGGATTAATTGCTTTGGGGGGGGTGCTCTGGGGGTGAGATTTCTCTGCGGCCCACCAAAATTTTCTCACGGCCCACCAGTGGGCCATGACCCACTGGTTGGCAACCGCTGATTTAAGGTACCAATGTCCTTCCTTTGACAGAAAGCCTAATAAGAAATTAGCTCATTTCTCCTATGTATTTCACAATCTGTTCCACACATATCTCCATTCTTATGATACAAAGGTCCATAAATAGATACCTATAACAGGTAAAGTTATGGCCTCTGGTATATATACTAGTTAATACTAGTATATATGAGGCTTTTCTTAAAGCACACAAAGAACAGTCTTATATCTACTAATGTTAATCCAGAGGACATAACTTGAATTCTCAACCCCTTATCAATTATAGATATCTGAGCCAGTTAATGTCCAGCTCCATCTAATCTCCCCCACTTTACCCCAAATTAAGTGATTATGGGATCATAAAAGGGAGTTCTTAAGGCTTTTTAAAAAATGAAATGGGACGATGGACACCTCCTTTTCAATCCAATGTATCTCACATTCTATGTCATAGACAGCATAGATAAGAATGTGGACCAGAGAGGAATGAAGTTATAACTATTCAGAAGTTGTGGGTGCTCCATCACTTGAGGTTTGTAAGAAGAGATTAGACAACCATTTGTCTGAAATGTTATAGGGTCTCCTGCTTGAGCAGGAGGTTAGACTAGAAGACCTCCAAGGTCTCTTCCAATTCTGATATTCTGCTATTCTATTATATCTGTAGATTCTTGGTATGGATGTGCACTCTATATAGATGTATGTCCTTTTGGATTCATCTGGACAGAGCAGTTCTATTGAATGGTTCAAATAACTCCAGTCTTCAATGGAACAAACGCTGTTGAGAAATATGTTGAAGTCAGAGAGGAGGGTTTTATTCACTACTCTTTCTGCCCTTTCCTCCAAAGAAAGTCCTCAGGTCTAGTCCAGATTTCTCCCCTGGATTATAGGCTTCCACAATGTAAGGCTGGAAAGTCTTGGGCTCCTTCAGATGTACTACCTTTCCTATTTCTATTTATGTTAGTATCCCTGTTTCCCCTTCTTCTCCTCGCTGATACTGTTGGAGAGCTGACGTTGTAATGGACAGAAGGAATAGCTTTGAGGGGCAGAAGGAAGAACCACTCAAGCCAACACTTGGATAAAAGAAATCTGAGTCCAGAATAGAAATGTAATTTGAGAAAGCATCTCAGACATAGCCCACCCTATTTCTGATGAAGATATAGGAAAGTGAGGAGACACAGAATTACAAGATTCTGCTACTGTAACCATATAATAAAAACAACACCAGCATTGATAACTTTGCTTTTCTAGTCTGGTCTACCTTGAAGGGCTGACCAATATGAAGAAAGGTTTTAGAAAAGCTTCCATCTCTAAATTTTCCAAGATCACTTAAAAATAAATCAGCCTTGGAGAAAAAAAATCTGATCTATCCTGTGGCCCCTGGGACAAAATGATGGTTGTCTTTAAGACCCAAGGTGAAATTAATAATTTAAAACACAGGCAGTCCTCAACCTATGACTGTGTGAGCCTGGAATTACAGTTGTAAGTCATTGTGGTTATAAACTGAGGCATCACATGCCTGGACCCAAAATTGGGACATTTTTTTCTGATGATTATTAAATGAACACCATGGTCATTATGCAAATCTATTTTACCAGTGGGTGGCTTTTTGGGCCCAAACCAAATGTAAGCTCTGTAAATCACCAAAGCATGTCAAAAATTGTGGTCATGTACAGTGGTGGGATTCAAATAATTTTAACAACCAGTTCTCTGCCCTAATGAATTCTTCCAACAACCAGTTCGCCAAACTACTCAGGAAGTTAACAACTGGTTCTCCCAAAGTGGTACGAACTGGCTGAATCCCACCACTGGTCATGTGACCTGAGATGCTGCAAACAGCCACAAAGGTGAGTCAGTTGCCAAGTACCCAAAATGCCATCATGTGATTGCAGGTGTCTATGTGCAGCCATCAAAGCTTCAAAATTGGGTTATAAGTAGCTTTCTTTCTAACTTTGAATAGTCTCTAAGTGATGGCTTATAAGTCAAGAGCTATCTGCATTAATTCCATTCTGATTTAGCATTCAGTGCTTATTTTGTTTTTATTATTATTTTGTTTTTATTTAAAAAATTATTATAAATTATTCTTTGAGCTTGAACAAAGCAGTCAGAAAGTTTTGCTTGATTTTTCATGATTATTTTGTCAAAACAATGTTTATTGTCTCATTCCCTTTTCAATTCATTAGGAGCAACTCTATACAATCTTACTTTTTAAACATCTAAATATCTAATTCATGATTTAAATTATAGGGACGAACATGAAATTAGACATATGCAACTACAACATCTAGAATGATAGTCCGTATATTTTAGAGGCAGGTTTCATTATCTCTCATCCCTGACACTAAATGATGATGGTTTTGCACACCAAAAATAACACTAACAGTTATAGCTATGGATGATATGAACACAAGATTCATTGGAGCACCATTCTTATTGGGATATGGCATGTGGTTTGCTTTTTTTGCAACAAAAATAAAGCATACGGCATTAGGGGTTCTCCCTGATATTGGCAGAATATTTGTGCATAATTTTTGGTCCTGCATTAGGTCTGTGCTTTAATTTTGGTCCAGATTAGTATCTAGTGGAATGTCATATTCTAGATGCCCTTTGTTTCATTGCAACCAAGTTTTGCAAGACCACATATCATTATAGAAGAGTACAGTTAGTCCTCAATTTATGACCATAATTGAGCCCAAAATTTCTGTTGCTATGCGAGGCATATGTGCCTCCTTTTACAACCTTTTTTTTCATTCTTGTTAAGCAAATCACTGCAGTTGTCAAGGGAATCATATGGTTGTTAAGCAAATCTGATTTCCCCCACTGACTTTTGCCTGTTGGAAGCCAGTTGGGAAGGTTACAAATGATGGTTGCATGACTCTGGGATGCTGTAACTGTCACAGATACATGCCAGTTGCCAAGCACCTGAATGTTGATCATGTGATTGTGGAGATGCTGCAATGGTTATGTGAAAAAAGGCACAAGTCACTTTTTTCAGAGCAGTTGTAACTTTGAACAGTCACTAAATGAATGATTGTAAGTTGAGGACTACTTGCATGGTCATTGCCATCGCCAAGACTTCTGTGGTATGTCATTGAGTAATCTCTCTCTGTCTCTCTGTCTCTGTCTCTGTCTCTCTCTCTCCCTCTCCCTCTCCTCCCTCCCTCCCTCCCTCTCCCTCCCTCCCTCCCTTGGAAAGTAAGCAGCTGAGGTTCTAAATGCTCCATTTTCAGTGCTACGCGCATGCACACTCACCAAGCTGGTTGCTAAACAAGCAGCATCCCACAACACGATGGAACCTTCAACCACTAACTAAACATGGCTTTGATCTGCATTTATTTTTGTTATCTCTGTAGAATTGATATTATGAGGTATATTGTACTAATAATGTCACACTGGCTTTATTGAGATAGTACAAAAAGTGGGTAGCATTTATTTGAATTTTTGGGGAAAAGATAAAAGCATAGTAGTCCTGCCTTTTACATCACCCTTTGCATGTAAAAGTGACCATCTATGCCCAGCTTTTCTGTGTAATATTGGACCCAAAATTTAGGAATTCACTTAAAATATCCCCCAGCCTTTTAAGATATATAAAATTTGATGATCAGTTTTAATTTTTTTTCACCCTTTTTCACCTTCAGATTCTTTATCAAAATGAAAGATTCGGAGTTAGTTATGTCTCCAGCCTTGTTAAGTAGTTGATTATTTGAAAAACAAGAAAATAACTATCAATGAGGACCTTCTGAGACCTTACAAGTGGATTTAAAGCCTTGCATTTTCTCCCATTCGGAAAGATCAGATTTAGCAGCTACCAAAAGCAGGTGTCATTAATGACTCCATGTATATGAACTGTTGTGTCCAAAGGACATTTCAGTGTCTAACAGATGGCATGGGGAGTGGCATGCCAGCAGCAATGGGGAGTGTGGTGGGGGCAGCTGACCCCAAGTGGGTGAGCTTATAAATCAAATTAAACGGAGTGGACATTCCCATTAAGGCAGTTGGACTCCAAACACTGCACACACACACACACACACACATCATCATTAACACTTCTCTAAAAAACAGTTTGTGCTCACAGATTCCTCCCATATAAGAACTGTTTTGTTTTTTAAGGTCACTGTATAAAGTGGACTATATAAAATAAAGCCTGATAGGTACTCTACCTTTCCTGCCACCCCCCTATTCTTGCATGCTTCTCCTTTATGTCTTGTCTAATATGTTTCCTCTCTTTGCTAATTTGTGGTATAGATATACTTAAAGAAAACATTGTTCATTTTTTGCCCTTGGCGTTTTGCTACTCAAACCGTTCCACAAAGGGACACACATTCTTTTGCATTTACATTTGGACAAGATATCTACATTATTATTTCACCAAACTAAAGAAACAAACAATTGTCTTCACAAATAATTTAAGAAATGTTTTAATCTAATTGACATCATAGGTTTTCCCTGAAAATTGTTTTGCGGCTTCCAAGCTTTAGTTCTTATTTCTAATATTTCAACCATTTAACTACACCAGCATTTTTTGTTGGCTATGGAATACTTGGCATGCTGGCAAGATATGTAATACTCGGATGAAAAGAAGTCTTCTTCCAGATAGGTGGAAGAAGTTATTTAGAATACTGTTTTCCTAGTGTGCCATTGCTTCTCGGTGTTTGCTTTCATCTTTTTTAACCAAAAAATGTTCACTGATTGAACTGTAATCCAGATATACCCTAGTATAAGTAGTCCTCTACTTACGACCGCAATTGAACCCAAAGTTTCTGCGCTAAACAAGGCAGTTAAGTGAGTTTTGCTCCATTTTATGACCTTTTCTCCACAGCTGTTAAGCAAATCACTGCAATTAAGTGAATCAAGTAGTCCTTAAATGAATTTGGCTTCTCCCATTGACCTTACTTGTCAGAAGCTGGCTGGGAAAGTTACAGTTAGTGATCACATGATCCTGGGACAGTGCAACCGTCATAAATACGTGCCAGTTGCCAAGCACCTGAATTTTGATCATGTGACCATGGGGAATGCTGCAATGGTATGAAAGTATGAAAATCACTCATAAGTCACTTTTTCAATGCCTTTATAACTTTGAATGGTCACTAAAAGAACAGTTGTAAATTGAGGGTTACCTCTGTGCCCAATACCCAACTTTATTATTAAATATCTTTACAAATTCTTATAATAGATGCTACATAATTGGTTTACCTGGTTTTCCTTGACAGCCTCTGAAAGTGGCTCTGTTTATGATGATCTTTAAAGCAGAAGTGAATATAAGAAGTTTATTATTGTGACATTGATTCATAAATTGTTTTGCTTACTTATTGGCTCCATCTGCTGGAATAGGTTAAAAGGAAACTAGAGTATAACATTCCCCACCAAACCTCAAATATTTTCCCCCTTCATAATAATCTCTTCCTTTCTTTCAATCTGCAGATGCAAATTATCTCCTAAGACTTAAACACATAAGCATATGTGTCAATTTTCTTTTTTTCTGTTTATTAAATTTTATTTAGTTTTCAAAATTTAAAAACATAAAATAAAACTTTATACATCATTATATCAACATCAAGGCATCTTTTACATTTCTTTATCATCTTTCTATATACACATTTCTTTCATTATACAATTTCAACTTAATATATAAATAAATATAGATAGATATTTTCATTTAACTGGTAGCAATATTGTTTGATCTTTGTAAAACAAAACCATGACCAACAATCACAAAGGACTGGCCTTTATTTTAATCAAAAACTTTTACATTGGTTAAAACCAAATCAACAGAATTTTTTTTTCCAAAGTGGTAATTTTGTTTAATGCAAAACAATGCAATGTCCATTAGAGCAAACATGTTCCATATATATGCTGATGGTAATTTTCATAAAAAGAAAATTCCAGGTGGGAAATTAGCTCGTAAGAACTGAGAAAAGAAATAAGTAATGATACCACTGAGAAGCCACAGAAAAAGGATAATCAAAGATTATGATGGGAATAAAAATTAGCTCCAGTCTAAGATGATAAAAGACTTTTGAGATCTTTTACACATTAGCAAATGAGTCAATAAAGATTATAATAGTATAACCAGGGTAATCCAATGAATTTCTATGTTTAGAACTTTGAGACTGAACTACTTAACAGAGCACATAGGCTAACTCTAAAACCTATAGTGATATTAACCAGTTGATTTAAAACAAAATTCAACTGATTGTACAAACAATACTTATTAGTTATTATACAGTACATTAGCCTTGTGCAATGCTTTGGATTAAATTTTTAGAAGGTGCTTTGGAAGGCATGGGGTGTGTTAAGATATATAGGTGAAACTCGAAAAATTAGAATATCGTGCAAAAGTTCATTTATTTCTGTAATGCAACTTAAAAGGTGAAACTAATATATGAGATAGACTCATTACATGCAAAACAAGATAGTTCAAGCTGTGATTTGTCATAATTGTGATGATTATGGCTTACAGCTCATGAAAACCCCAAATCCACAATCTCAGAAAATTAGAATATTACATGCAATCAATAAAACAAGGATTGTACATAGAACAATATCGGACCTCTGAAAAGTATAAGCATGCATATGTACTCAGTACTTGGTTTGGGCCCCTTTGCAGCAATTACTGCCTCAATGCGGTGTGGCATGGAAGCTATCATCCTGTGGCACTGCTAAGGTGGAAGACCTTATGGAAGACCAGGATGCTTCAATAGCGGCCTTCAGCTCTTCTGCATTGTTCAGTCTCATGTCTCTCATCTTTCTCTTGGCAATGCCCCATAGATTCTCTATGGGGTTCAGGTCAGGTGAGTTTGCTGGCCAATCAAGCACAGTAATCTCATGGTCATTGAACCAGGTTTTGGTGCTTTTGGCAGTGTGGGCAGGTGCCAAGTCCTGCTGGAAAATGAAGTCAGCATCCCCATAAAGCTTGTCTGCAGAAGGAAGCATGAAGTGCTCCAAAATCTCCTGGTAGATGGCTGCGTTGACCCTGGACTTAATGAAGCACAGTGGACCAATACCAGCAGATGACATGGCTCCCCAAATCAACACAGATTGTGGAAACTTCACACTGGACTTCAAGCATCTTGCAGTCTGTGCCTCTCCATTCTTCCGCCAGACTCTGGGTCCTTGGTTTCCAAATGAGATGCAAAAGTTGCTCTCATCAGAAAAGAGAACTTTGGACCACTGAGCCCAGGTAAGACGCTTCTGACGACATTTGAAGAGGTAAGACACTTCTGATGACATTTGAAACCCATGTCCAGGATCCGTCTGTGTGTGGTGGCTCTTGATGCACTGATTCCAGCCTCAGTCCACTCCTTGTGAAAGTCCCCAACACTTTTGAATGGCCTTTTCCTGACAATCCTCTCCAGGCTGCGGTCATCCCTGCTGCTTGTGCACCTTTTTCTTCCACACTTTTCTCGTCCACATAACTTTCTGTTAATGTGCTTTGATACAGCACTTTGGGAACATCCAACTTCTTTTGCAATTACCTTTTGAGGCTTTCCCTCCTTATGGAGGGTGTCAATGATGGTTTTCTGCACAACTGTCAGGTCAGCAGTCTTTCCCATGATTGTGATTCCTACTGAACCAGACTGAGAGACCATTTAAAGGCTCAGGAACCCTTTGCAGGTGTTATGGCTTAATTAGCTGATTAGAGTGGGACACTTTGAGCCTAGAATATTGCACCTTTTCACAATATTCTAATTTTCTGAGATTGTGGATTTGGGGTTTTCATGAGCTGTAAGCCATAATCATCACAATTATGACAAATCACGGCTTGACATATCTTGTTTTGCATGTAATGAATCTATCTCATATATTAGTTTCACCTTTTAAGTTGCATTATGGAAATAAATGAAAAGCTACTATGTTTACGCCCTTTGCACTCTTAAGTGTGTATTTGGAACTAAATGTGATGAATTGCACAAACTTAATCTTTATTACATTGTTTACTGGAGACAACATGTCTCTGAGTATTAGTTGATGGGGACCAAGGGCCCATGTCTAGTTTAAGGTTTTCCATTTGCATCTGGTTAGCCACTCTTGGAACCAAGGGTAAGATTGGACAGAAAAATGTGCATTGCCAATGCACTACCTTCTGCAGGTCTTATGTTAGGTGAAGGGGGAAAAAAAGAACTGTTTTTAATTTGAGGAGAAAAGAAAGGATTATACTTAAAGCTGCTTTTGCGGAATATCGAATTTAGCTGTGATTCTATTGCAACAATAAACATTACATAGGGTCTAATGCACAATTGTTACATTTTTTTAAAGCAGATATAAAAGATCCTGAAGAAATCAGGTTGGTTGGGCAACTCGGGCTGCAGATTTGTCTTCTGTTATTTCTCTATTATTGATATTAAAGGGCATATTAACAGTATTATTGCTTAATCATTTTTCTCATCAAGAGGTAAAATTTGAAAAGATAAATGATGATGATTGCTTGGGCACAAAACTTAGGTCACAACATACAGTTAGAAGATTGGGAGAAAATGTGGACCAAGAACTGCAAATTAACTTTATTTATTTATTTATTTATTTATTCGACTTGTATGCCACCCTATTCCCTAAGGACTCAGGGCGGCGAACATTAAAACAGAGAAAAATTTACAATAAAACAGAATTAAACAACTAAACAAGCCAAATAAAGTTAAAATAAAACCCAATCCCCCCCCTGGGTCATTCGAGGCCGGCCCGTTGGAACAACCAAGTCTTCAGGTCCCGGCGGAAGGAGCGGAGGTCAGGGGCCAAACGGAGATCCACGGGGAGCTGATTCCAAAGGGCAGGTGCTCCCACAGAGAAGGCCCCAGCCCTGGGGACCGCCAGCCTACAATATCTGACTGACGGCACCCCAAGGAGGCCCCTCCTATGAGAGCGAACAGGGCGATCGGAGTGATGCTGGCAGGAGGCGTTCCAAGTACCCTGGACCCAAGCCATTAAGGGCTTTATAAGTTGTAACTAATGCCTTGAAGGCGACCCGGGAGGCAACCGGCAACCAATGCAAGCCGCGCAGGAGGGGTGTAACATGGGAGTATCGGGATACCCCCATCACAGCCCGCGCAGCTGCATTCTGCACCAGCTGAAGCCTCCGGACCGTCCGCAAGGGAAGCCCCATGTAGAGAGCATTGCAGTAGTCAATTCTAGAGGTGACGAGCGCATGAGTAACCGTTCGAAGGGCATCTCGGTCCAAATAAGGGCAAAGCTGGCGAACCAGCCGAACCTGGGCAAAGCCCCCTGGCCACAGCTCCACATGCTCCTCCAAACCGAGCTGTGAGTCCAGGAGGACACCCAGGTTTCTCACCCTATCCACGGGGGGCAACACCTCTCCCCCCATGACCAAAGATGGTACATCCAATAAAGACCGAGATGCCGGTAAGAACAGCCACTCCGTCTTGGTGGGGTTGAGCTGAAGCCTGTTACTACCCATCCAGACCCATACCGCCTCCAGGCACCGGGATATCACGGAGAGAGCGTCACTGATCTGGTCTGGGGTGAAGATATAAAGCTGGGTATCATCAGCATTATAAAGCTGGGTATCATAAAGCTGGGTATTATCAACAGTGTATAAAGAAAATCTTATCAAGATGTTTTATAGATGGCATTTGACACCAGCGAGATTGGCCAGGATATACCCGAATATGAACCCACAGTGGAAATGTAAGCTCGTAGATAGAACATACCACCATATGTGGTGGCAATGCCCCAAAGCCAAAAAGTACTGGGAAAAAGTGAGCAGATGAATAAGAGAAATTACAGGGTACAATATTGAATTTAAGCCAGAAAACTTCTTACTGGGGATGATTAAAGGAAATTTGGAGAAACCTACCCAACATGATGTACAAGATGTAATAACAGTGGTGAGAATTGCCTATGCCCAAAGCTGGAAAGTAGATGACACACCTTCTGAAACCATAGTAATTAATAAAATACTTGATTGTGCCAAGATGGACAGGCTTATGAGAAAATTAAAAGGCAAAGAGGAGTCGGAGTTTTATAAAGCTTGGGAAATGTTATATATATGGTTAGGAAAAAGAAAGAAGATTTGATATGAAATAGAATTGCAAATAAAATGTAACACTTGACACAAAACTGTTAAAATTTAAATATACGTGTATTTTGAAAATAAATTTAAAAAAATGAAAAACGAAAAGATAAATGGGTAGATAATCTCAAATAGGTAACATGTAAAACAGATTATATTTACTTATTATCATTCAGGTGTCTTTTCTCCAGGAAATTTAGAGGAATATACTGCATGTGGTTATATTTCTTTTCTGTAAATATTGTACTAGAAATTATACCCAATCTCTTTGTGTTGTGTACTGACAGGCATGTATTTAGAAAGAAATAAGAGAAAACACTTTTTAAAATTAAAAATAATTAAAGTCAAAGATCGACTTTTCTCTAACATGGTGTTTTCCAGGCAACTTGGACTTCAACTCCTGTAACTGTATTGACTCTGATGCCTGGGAGTTATGGAAGTTGAAGTCTAATATACAGGGCTGCACAAATTAGGACAAAGGTATCTTATACAATCTAATTTGTCTGAACTCTCTATTATCTGTCTGCTTGTCTGTCTGTCTGTCTGTCTGTCTGTCTGTCTGTCTGTCTGTCTGTCTATCATCTATCTATCATCTATCTATCATCTATCTATCTATCTATCTATCTATCTATCTATCTATCTATCTATCTATCCTCTTTTCTCTCTCATCTCTCTCTAATCTGTCTAATGTGTTATTTGCCTGCCTGCCTGTTTAATCTGTTTGTCTTCTACGCACCTACCTATCTAGTGCAAAGCAGATAATATAACTAACCCAGAAGGTTTCACATTGTAATTTATTTTTCTGCCACTAAGTGGTGTTCAATCCACATTTTCAGTTCTTTTAATAGCCTTAAATTGAGCTGTTGTTCCAGATGAAAATACTTTTCTCTTGTAAAAAACAGATTGCAACAATGCTAAAATAAAATAAAATAAAGCCATATAGATACAGTAATGCAATTCACAGAGAATAGTTTCATTGTGTGCAAGGAAACTCAAACAAATGGATTATCAAAACAACAACAACAGCAACATTAAAATATTAATCCACAGTTTTCTTTGGAGCATAAATGACCAGATCAAAGTAAAAATGTAATTTTTACTTTTGACACATAGTGTAAATACCCAATTCTCTAGAGAAGACTTCAATGCTGGGAAAAGTGATGGAAACAGAAGAAAAGAATGACAGCAGCAAGGTGTCATCGGATGATCTGAAAGACCAGGTTAGGGAGATTGTCATGGAGAAATTCTATCTATGCGGTTGCTAAGAGTCAACAACAACTTGATGTCAGTCAAAATATTGATGCTTGATTAGACCTCTGCTTGAAGCCAATCATGACATCACAACATGTTAAGCTCTGAAAGTAATGGTATTATCTTCCTCCCCCTGCACATACAAAGTCCTTTACATTATATTGCATTGTTTACTTTAAAATGGAGCAAGGCAACCCTGCTACATTCAAAGGCTTCCCCTAGACTTCCGTCTAAAAGCCTATACTTTCATAGTTGGGAGTAACATATGGTGGTCCAATCTATATAAATTTCACACTCATTATCTAATCTGTGATGACCCAGGGCTTGGCACAAAGGCAACACAGTCACATAAGTAAGAAAAGTCCCTTTAATACATCCATCTTTGCCCCGATGTCCAGGTTACCTTTGGCTGGAGAAAAAACTCTCCCAAGAACAGTCTTTAAGTGGAGGAAATTCAGTCTGAAAACCAAGTACATATAAACTGTAAATAAAAATCCACACAAACCACGCTGCAGCAATTAATTGGACAGGGCAGGATAATGAATTCAAAGGCCAACAAAACACACACAGTTGGGAAGATGCCAGAAACCCAGATAAGCCTCGACAAAACAAGATAATACATGATTCGTTTCCAACAAGTTACTGTACGCAAACTCCCTTTTTAAACACTGTGTTCCCAGCTGCAGCTAATGAAGGGAATCAGGGCCCTTTCCTCCCCTGTAAGCCACGCAATTCATGCTGCTCCCTTCTCCGTTCCTCCCTGCATGCTCTTGGGTTGGCCTGGATCTTCCTCTGAATTCCCTCTGCCTTGCTCTATGTCTCCCCTGCTCTGCCTGGCCAGACTGTGCCCTTCCCCAGTTTCTTCCACAGCCAACGGAGGCACACTTCCACTCCCTGTCAGCTGCTCAGCCTTCCCCTTGGAATCAGATTCCAACAGGGGCATGATATAACCTATGTTCTACTGAGAAGGGTACAAGCTGCAGTATAAGAAGGCCCAGCACCAATATAATATCTCCCAAGCCTGTTTCTATATCATGTCCAGTGATATATATTATTTCACATAATATGATGACTTACCATTCCCTTGCTTCACATTTATGGTTTGTATTCATATGGGCAGGAAAATACATCTGTTCCACAATATCTCATCCAATAAAGTGAAATTCCAAAAATATTTTTTTAAATTATGTCCCATTTATTATGTTCCATTAAATTATGTCCTATTTTGAAAAATATTTCATTTATTATGTGTAGGTATAGCCTAAAATTTCAGAATTATTGGTCCAATCTGAAACAATTTTGTAAGATGGGGCAGTTACTGAATACAACTGACCACAGACAGTTTGTCACTGTAGTTTAGCAAAATTTGAGTATCTATAGGTTCCTCACTCCTATTGCAAGGCCATTTGAACAGAGGGCTGTTTTTCAATGAAAGGAACTTGCACCCCTTTAAAACACTCTTTTAGAGAAGCATGTCTTTAAACTATATGTAGTCTCAGGGAAAGAGTTCGAGTATTTTGTTAGCATTCTGAAAAGCTGTGGCTGGAAAAACGGTACATGCATCTTCGAACAGACAAGTTGCTCATGTATAAATATTTATTTATTAAATTTCAGTAGCTTGAGCTGCAGAAAATATCTATAGGAGCTGTGAGAGATCTGTATCTCATGCACACATTTAGTTATCCAGCATTAGAAAGAGCCTATACATGCCTCTGATTTAGAACGGAGCAGCTGTATTTGTGGGCAACAAGCCACAAAGAGCCATACTATTGTCCACTACCATCCATGAAGATTTTATTCACTGCCCTCTAGTGGTCATAAAGATTATTATGATCCAGAGATGGTAGCCTTAATCACATTGAGCCCCTTATATCGTGCAAAGCATGGGGCCATTCAATTTATGGTTGTCTACATTCACAGGCAGTTATTTTCTTAATTCAGAGATAGGCAGTATACATACTGATCTCTGCCTTACCTGATCCTAAGGCTTTCCAGCTTACCCATGCTTTACTTATACTTAATATTAATAAATGGGAATTTAGCATTCTAGAAAGCAAAGTTTCAGCCTCTAGCATCATCTTTAATTACAGGAGCACTTCTTGGCCCCTAGGTCAATGGATATATTTATGAAATATTAAAATGGTAGATAGCTTCTGCAGTCTTAGAGAAAAATGGGGGAGACAGAGAGCATTGGGGGTAAGCTAGAAGGATGAGAAGTTTGCCTTCTAGTACACAGGGATTTGCAACTCGGTATCCAGTGACACTCATTTTGTGAGATATCTACAGGGGCTTAAAACATTGTCTACCCCCCCGCTCCCAATATAGGTTCTTTTCCCATTCTTTCTTTGTGTTAGCTGGAGATGACACCAACGATTATGAAAATGGTATGTGGAACAGATGTCTTGTTGATCTATGTCATGGGTGTCAAACTCAATTTCCTGAGGGTTGTGTTTGACCTTAAGGGGCCGGGGTGTGCATGGCAGGGTGGGCTTAGCCAGCATGATGTCACTCGTGTTGGGGGCACCTCTGGTGGCCCAAGTGCTCTGCTAGCAAAAATGGGCTTCCGAGCTCCATTTTCGGCTGTGACGGCCTCCTGCAATCCTCTGCCAGTAAAAACAAAACTCTGGAGGGCCACCGGTGGACTTTGCGAACCCCATTTTTGTCTGTGACAGCCTCCTGCAACCTTCTGCCAGCGAAAATGAACATGGCCCTCCTGAGCTCTGTTTTCATTGGCTGTGGCACCATGGGCCAGTCCTTCGCTGTTTCCAGGGTGGCCCTGTGGGTGAGATTTAAACACCCTGTGGAATGAATCTGGCCCATGGGCCTTGAGTTTGACACCTGTGATCTATGTGCATCAGTCATCCATAACTATCTATCTACAGATGATTGAACTGTATCCTTTACCTGACCATAATATCACTGTATCCCCTATAGTCTAAAGATTATTATTAAAAGTATTAGTAAAAGCACAATACCTAATTTGAACAATATATGGTACTAGACTATGCTATTATAGATTTAATGATTGGCATGGTGGAAGAAGTCCAGCCATTATTGTGTAAAAATAGCCATTCTGTTAAGCCAACATCCTATGCGAACACATTTATTGTTGGGTTTTGCTAACATGGTTAAAAGTGTTTTGTTAACTTGGGTCTGAGATTCACAGTATTGTGCAACATTCTCCAATGTGTGGTTTTCAAATCTGCACAAAAGAGTGATGGAAAATATCAAATCACATCCTTAAGCTTAAATATATGTAACCCCCATGGAAACTCACAACTGAAAAAAGATAATTTGCATTCAAAAATATGTTTGTATACACTAATAAAATGTATACAAGTTCACACGAAGTCTATTGTTCATTAATTTTATTCTTAAAATATGATGGCAATGATCATGGCAATGGCATTTACATTCTGTTTTCCTTCCAACTATTAGGAGAGGAGGAATTAAGTTGTCTGCAATTTAACCTGAATAGTAACATGGCCATCAATGAAAATCTATGTAGAAAAAATTATCCCCATCTAAAAAAAACTGTCCACATTTCCTTTTTTTTAATAGTCATTAAAGGCATGCATTTTAAACAAAGACCTGCCTTATAGCAGTAGTTGCATAATCCAATTTTCCTTCAAAGACTTTCCTTTTCGTGAAATACTTACACACTCATGTGGCAAGAGTCACCTTTTAAAATAGTATCACAGCAACAACAATAAAAAAATGCCATCAATTAATTAAAATAAGCAACAGGTTAAGAGGGCAGATGGCTCCATTGTGTGCTTCAACCCGACCCATTTGAAATCCCAAGGAAAGTAATTTTTGATCAACAAACAGAGATTCCTCCCATTTTCCTCCCCTCCAGAGATCAGCTCTTGACCGGCTTCCATGGCTGAGCATGAACGTGTTTTTAGGTTAACTGAAATCCAATAAGATATCAAATCAGTTTAGGCCTTTATTTACTGAGCTGCGGAGTGTCCCAGGGTGTGCTGTAGAGCACAGACTCTTTCTTCCTATCTCTTAGCCCCATTGTGCTTGGGTGAACAAAGCCAAGAGGTGTAATTTAAAAGTGCTGTGACCTCCTCTGAGCTGCTTCGCCCATTATGGCTTGTGGATTACTTTTCCCACAGAGACCTTTGCGGATCATAAATATGCATGAGGAAAAAAGCCCCCACTGGCGGTTCCATATTATCTAGCTTAAATAAAAATCCTTTCTGAGTTTCTCCACCCTCCCCCACTTTTGGTTTCCTGGAGCATCGAAATTGGAGGACCAGGGGACCAGATTAGTCCACTGGTGTTCAACCTGGAATCATAACGATCATTATAATTATCAGTTACAGAAGGGAAGCTTATCGTATAACAGGTTCCCCCTCCCCCTGCCCCTCTTTCTGAAGGCAGCAGAAGGGATGGGTGGGGAGATCCTTCCAACCACGGAGAATTGGGTCTTCATTCATTGTTTTCCAAACAAATCAGTGGAAAATTGAGGTCCCTGGGCAATTTTCAGATTACACACTCTGTACAACTGAGCTGTAGGTGTCTACGCAAACTGTTATTTTTGCCAATTTCAAGTTTGGAGCAGAAAGCAGGTAGGTTTGGAGAAAGGAAGGGACTGCCCTCCCTCTCCACCCCATGATGCAAATGGTGTTAAGGCAGAAGGTTGTAAACAACCTTGCATTTTAAAGTATACAGATTCCAGCCTTCCTACACTGCTTCTGCTGAATTAATTTCTCTCTCTCTCTTTCTTATTCTTCTTTGGCTCAATGAACTGTGGTCAAGGCCATTGTAACGTGAGCACTCCCCAGGATGGGATTGGCTAAAGGAGTCTCCAAGAGGCCCCTTTTCACAGGGGACTAATTGCTTTAGACCACCAGTATTTGGGAGCTACAGATGTCTTCCTTAATTTGCCTAGAGAGCACAATCAGGCCCATCTGTTGCATTTTCCCTCTTCCCTCCCTCTCACCCTCCCCTCTTCTCCTGTCGTTTCTTTCCTTCTATCTGCAAAGACCTAAATTGAAAACTCATCAAAAACTAATACAAGAGCAGTTTGGCTGGAACACACCACTGCCAAGGGGCTTTAGCTGTTCTTAAGAGCTCCCCTGCTACTTTTGCACATAGACTGAAGACCAGGAAAAGAAACAGGGAAGCAGAAATGACCTGGGGGAAGAACAGCAGTGCATGGGGTAGAGTTAAGAACCAACAACCAGATGGGCAAGTAGCTGCAGGAAGAATAACTTGATGTCATAGCTTAATGGAATACGCACAGGAAACCATCTTTTGTTTTTATATATACATAATCATTATCCCCCGCCCCAGAAAAGAAAAGTAAAAAGGAGAGCTTCATGAAATCATCTAGGTAAGAGGGTTGCTTTTACCACTGGTTTAGTCTCATTCATGGACATCTTTGTGGCCTTTGTTTTGCATCTTTTCTTAGATACCTGTTCCTGTTTACTTTTCCAAATCCAGATAATTGCATCTTTGACAATTGGGAGAAATCCTTGAATGAGTCTTGCTTCCCCAGATCCATGCAACTGAAAACCTAGTATAAAACAGAGAATGCTACATCATCATTGGACCTGGACAACCTAGAATTACGCCACCTATGGTCTGATCTAAGCTTAGTACACAAAATTGTCTGCTACAACATTCTACCTGTCAACAACTACTTCAGCTTCAACCACAATAATACACAGGCAAACAATAGATACAAACTCAAAGTAAACTGCTCCAAACTCGATTGCAGAAAATACGACTTCAGCAACAGAGTGGTCAACGCCTGGAACTCACTATCTGACTCTCTTGTTACATCCCCAAACCCCCAAAACTTTAACCTTAAACTGTCTACCATGGATCTCACTCCATTCCTAAGAGGTCTGTAAGGGGGCATGCATAAGCACATCTGCGTGCCAACCGTCCCTGTTCTACTGATCCCATTTATCCATTTATTCGTTACTCATTTATTATGTATATACTTATACCTGTTTATACTTATATATTATATGATATGTTCATACTTATACTTGTTTTCTCATACATGCTTGACAAAAAAACAAAACAAATAAAATAAATAATTAAAATCATTATTATTTTCTCTGGCTTCCATTTTTCTGTGTAGATTCTATATATAAGCAACCAGTATAATTATCTGGAGGAACATATCATTTTGTTGAGCTCCCACCTGTAACCTGAAGAGGTATAGCTTGGAGTCAGCTTTCTTACTTCTCGGAAGTGTTATTATTTTCCAAATTGTCTCTTCAGTTCAGAAGAATTATCTTCCCTTCCTGCTTATCTTTGCGATTCTTCCTCATCAACTCTTCCTTTTTGGCCCTGCCTGCCATTTTATTTGCAAGGTACCAGCTACTGATTCTGTCTCCTTTTCTCAGTGAAAGCAGAATTTAAGGTAGATAGTAAAAAGTCAGAGGGGAGGCAGCCATGCCTTAGTCTGTAGATCTAGTCCATTTATAGAGATATAACATACTGAGCAACACTCAGAGCGACTTTATTTCAAAATAAATAATAAAATATTTTTTAGTCAACTTGACTGATACAACCATGGAAACACATTCTTTAAAAGAAAAGGAGATAAACATTCCTTTATCTTTAATCTTGTGATGGATGCTTCCTTAACATTTTTGTATTCTTCCCAATAATTATATTGTGAGCATCTGTGCTCTGTAGAATTATGTGACCATGGAGTATGCCTGTTCTGACCCAAACGGGTTCCCAAAGAGCAAACACAGACAAAGGCAGTAGCCGCCACCTTTTAAGGTTTAATAACGAAATCTGTTCCTTTACAGATAAAAGGCTGCTTTCCACTAATTAGCTCCAAGAAAGAGCCTTGCCAAGTTGTTCATCAAGGCTGCCAAAAACCCAGAGATAGCAACTAATTTACAAGATTCTCCAAACACGAACTAAGATGTCCACAAGTTGAACTTCAGAGCTTCTTTGCTTTCTGCAAAGAACACTTTTTCAAACCTGGCTTTTATCCTCTTGAGGGAGGGGCCATTACCTTGCAGCCTTACTCCAAGTCACCTGTGCTGCTGTAATTGTTCTTTCCTCCGAGTAATCCTTCGTGAACATGTACTTGGCACAGGCTCCTCGGGAACCTCCTCATCACTGCTGCCAGCCCCCACAATTTCTGAAGGCAGCAGTCCACTCCCTGATGGTCCTGGCCCCTCATCAGAGTCATCGCTCTCTCAGCCATCTGCACCTGCTGCCGGCTAACCACAACAATGCCAGAGTGAGGGACTGGATTGGTTTAATAGGACAAAATCCATCTCTTCCTTTGTCCAGCATGCTCATTATTATCAGGGGACTGGGCTAAATGCAGGGAAGTGCCACTCCATGGCATTCTCTGGTTCTGAGGAGAACATTCAGCATCAGCAGCCCTCTGTGTCTGGAGCACATTTTCCCATATCATGTAATATGGACGCTAGACAAATATGCACTAGTATGACCTGTTCTGTATCTCCTCTCCTCCCACAATAGCTTAAGGAACAACTTCAGACGAAGCTTGTACATCTTTGTCCTGCAGAAGAAAAGGTGAAGTACAAGCAAACCAAGATGGTTGGTGCAAAGGCTATAGAAGGTGTGGAGTTTGAGATGGGGCATCTGCAGAAGATGGTGATTGTGACTCCACCCTCACTTTTTTTTTACTTACATGAGTAAGCTTATCCTTACTCTGCAGATGATCTGGAGTTTGAAACCAAGAGTTAATATCATAAAGGAACTCTAAATGGAGTAAGAACATTCCTATTGAAAGGGCTGTTTTACTGCCTTTCTGAAATCAAGAAGCAGCCCACTTTTTGAGATGAAAAAATGCACAAAAATGGAACTTAGTTTAATCTCTGTGTACAATATCTTGCCAAAGACCTTGTTTTCTTTCAGCTTACGAAAAATGCAGGTTACCATTTCCCTTTTTGTATTGCATCAAGGAGAAGCAAAATTAAATGCATGCATGTGCTTTTTTTCATATAAATATGTGAGGATGATTTGGACCATAGCAGGGTGGTTTCCGTATTTAACAAATCATGCCAAACCATGAAATTTTTTTAATAAATGTGAGTTTTGAACAACTAATCCTCTCCTCCTTTCTCCTCCTCTCCCCCATCCTGCTTCTCAACCTAACAATTGTAGAGATAATGTAGGTAAGGTGATACCTTTTAGAAGCGACATCTGTTGACAAGTAATTAATCTGACAACCTGAGTCTCATTTTCATTCTTCACCAAATCCCCATCTGAGCCTTATACAAGTCAACAAATACAAGCCAACTTCTAGAAATATACCACCTGTAACATCACTGAAAATGCCATCTACAACTTCATACTGCAGTGATTATGTGTATCTCCATGAAGGGGTGTCAAACTCAAGGCCTGGCCCATGGTGCCTCTGTCAGTGAAAACAGAGCTCTGAAGGGTTGTTTCCCCCCCGCCCGAGCTCCGTTTTTGCTGGCAGAGAGCTATCATTGCATTGTCCCAAAGCAGTGCAACAAGATCAACAACCAACCTTTGCCGATGTTAAGTACTGGTAAAATAATGGTAAGCATTGTACTGACTTTCTCTTCTGGAGCAGTAGACTTTCTGAACTGTGATTTCTTCCCTGCTGAGGAATATCTGATGCCAGGAAATTAGATGAGGAAATTCCATACAATAAGTCCTTCAACTAACAGTATTATTCCTTTGGGGAAGAGAAATAACATTAACATATGAACATCCCATAAGGTGGGATTTCTTTCATTGGGCCCTGGAATTTCCAGTATTATCAATTCATGCTAAGTCAAAGGCATGAAGGATTTTCAAAATATTGACAGACAGAGTGACACATGCTGGCCCTGCTCCTTTTGAACATGTGTGATGTTAATGTACATACAAAGGGGGCAGGGCTTGCCTTGCAATGTTCTGTCCACTACCTTGCACATTTTAACTCCCTCTGCAGATGCCACTGTGAAGGGAAGAAGGAGCTCTGCTGAAAAGCTCTTTGTATTTTTCATTAAACAGTCATTTAAATACTTTTGTATAACAGGGAAAAAAAGATAATATGTGAAGTCCAATATCAGCTAAAGAACTGGCCACTGTGACGTCACAATGTTGTCAAGAGAAAATATTACATTTATACTGGCAACTGACTTCTGGCTATATATATAAACTAGCATTATGCTGCCCAAGTTTCTACATAGTATTATAGCAGAATTCTTCACAGTAAAATGCTTGCTCAGTAAGCAAAACAGTCATTCAGAATGGATATAATTGGTGCATAATGGATATTCTTCCAGGCTCGTGTATATATGTGAGATAAATAATGTCACTTCACTTGCTCTGTTCATTTATTTTTTTCAATCCATTATTACACTTTGAAAATAACTAAATATGTACACCCAGTAAACCAGTGAATCATCCAAATGAAATTGATATATTGGGTATTTTCTCTATAAAAGGGATTCACTAAGCCCTATCCTACTAAGTTTAAACACCGGCCTCAAAGAATTAGCTCACATCATTAAGTAATAATTATATTTGCTTAAACATACTTTTAAATTTAGGACACAAAAAACATCAAATTTATCTTCCATTGTAGGAGCGTAATGGCTCAGCGGTTAAAGGCACTGAGCTTGTAATCTGGCAGCCCAGGCTCAAGACCCAAGCGCTGTGCAACGAGGTGAGCTTCCATTACTTGCCCCAGTTTCTGCCAATCTAACAGTTCGAAAGCATGCAATTGCAAGTAGATAAATAATCAAGGAGTTGTGAGTGTTCCAACACTGGAAGAGTTTTAAAGAGGAAATTGGACAGCCATTTGTCTGAAATGATTTCCTGCTTGAGCAGTGGGTGGGACTAGAACAGCGGTCACCAACTGGGGTGGCCATGGCCCACTAGTGGGCCATGAGAAAATTTTGGTGGGCTGCAGAGAAATCTCACCCTCAGAGCATCCCCGCCAAAGCAATTAATCCAGGCTGTGCAGAAGCACAAGGCTGCACCGCCCACATGGCCCGTGGGAACCCTCCCTGCCCTCTCACTCCTTATCTGGCAAACTTGCCTGCTAAGTTGCTATTTTTCCTTTTTCCGCCCATCAGCTGTTCTGCTGTGCCGGGAGATTTAGATTAGCTAGGAAGCAGGAAATGGTTAGATCTCTTGCTTTCTTGCTAGTCTTTAGATCTTCGTCTCTGCTTTTAAGCACAGCCGAACCTCCCTTAGGACTGAAGGTTCTATTATTCAGTGCAGATTCACAGCAAGCAAATTTGAGAGATTGAGCTAGCCGATGGCAGATAGATAGATCACTGAATGATTCTGTGAGCAACTCAATCTGCCTGCCTGCTTTGCCTGATTTTGGTTAAAAGTTGCTCTTTTTAATAAAAAAATCAACATTTATATAAATATTTATAATATTTACATACAAGCCATGCCCAGCCAGTCACATGATCACCAAGCCACACCCACAAATTAGGCCACGCCCACAGAACCAGTTAGTAGTCCCTGGGATTTAAAATTATGAGTTTGGTGGTCCCTGAAGTCCAAAAGGTTGGTGACCTCTGGACTAGAAAACCTCCAAGGTTCCTTCCAACTCTGTTATTCTGTTCTGTCTGGATAGGGTAGCACTCTTGGATAAACTGTTCAACAACGTGGAGGTATCATTTTCAGTGGAAATGTAACAGTGTTCTATGCATATAGTCATGCTGGCCATATGACCACGGAAGTGTCTTTGTACAAGAAATAAAAACAAGCACTGCTTATCTTTTACCTTAAGTCTGGTCAGACTTGAGTTCTTACCTATAGTTTGCATTTGTTCTTTGTCTTATGCCAGTATTGCTTTGGGTATCTCTTTTGTTGGCTTATTTTATTTTATTTATTTATTTAGAAATTCTTGTTAAATCAAGCACCATTGTTGACTTCATATTACAAATGTTGAACAGACATTTGCAATAACACTCAATAGAAATGCCCACCAGGCCTATGGGAAACTCCACAGATATCTTTTGTAAATCAAAAGGCTTCATTAGATATCAGGGGCAGAATGATCAAATAGATCCTTTCTCCCTATAGAGATCCATGATACTAATTAACCCCATGGAAACTAGAAAATGACCCACCCATTACAAGGGACTGATGAAAATGCCCCTCATCCACAGGTCATATCTCAGTTGCTCCAAGACAAAATGCAGTTTAATATTTGGCTGTCTTCATGGATCAAGTCTGTGATCGCCTAGAACAAGCTCATGAACTCACAACCTTCTTCATTGAACAGCTCAGATACATATGATGCTATGATGCAGAGAGGCTGATACAAGAACAGCAGGCCTAACTTGTCCTTCAGTCAAGCACAACCTCACAATCATGCTTCACATCCCATTTTCTATGCTAATTTCTGATCACCTGCAGTCTCCCAACCATAACTTTGTCTTTGCTAACTTGAAATTGTATCTGATGTACCAGCTGAAACTTAGATCTCTGACATACCAGGTCTACCCTCTCCTACAAGGTGAAATCATGAAGCATAACAGTTATTATGAGCAAACTTGTTGCTTAATAGCAACAACCACTGATGAGTTAAGACGCTATCACTGCACCTTTTGCCAACATGTTAATTATACAGCAATTCACCAGTTAGCAAAACAAATTGTAATGCTATTAATTGATGTTAAAGATTTTTTCTCAGGTTCTCCTCCAACTAGTTCCAAATTAGGATTCCCCAACATGTTTAATTTAGTGTGATCATAAGGTTGACAAGAAATAATGGATGGAAACTAGTCAGGAGAGATTCAACCTAGAAATGAGATATTTTCTGATGGTGAGAACACTTAACCAATGGAACAGCTTGCCTTCAGAAGTTGTGGGAGCTTCATCACTTGAGACTTTCAAGAAGAGACTGGACTGCCACCTGTCAGAAATGGTGTAGGGTCTTCTGCTTGGGTGGGGGTTGGACTAAATCAGGTGTCACCAACCTTTTGGATCTCAGGGACCACTAAATTCATAATTTTAAATCCCGTGGACCACTAATATGATCTGCCTAATGGGTGGGTGTGGTTACGTGGTCATGTGACTGCGTGGGCATGGCCAACTCAATGTCACTCATGCCGAGGGACACCTTGCCAGCCTCTAATTGCCTCTCCCCTCCCAATCACTCCTTGCCTGCCCACCCAGGCTCCTTAGGCCCCAACAGGAAGCAGCTGTTAGAGCTAAGCAGCCACCACAGGAAAGAGTTGGCAAAACAGTTGGCTCAGTTCAAATTGGATCTGACCAAGAAGGAGGCTCAGCAGAAGCACCTCAATGAGGACTACGAGCAAAGGCTTTCCAAGCAGAGGGAAGACCTGAGGGAGTGCAAGGCCAGGTACCGGCACTTCGAGGCTCAGTGGGCTGAGATGGTAAGCCAGTTCCAGGCCATGATGCAGTCCCAGTCCCGGCTCTTTGCCACCAGCAGCACTTCCCTCCAGCCTTTGCCCAAAGCTCTGTACCAGGAGGCTGAAACAGACCCCAAGTGGGAATTTCTGCCCCCCTCTGACCTGCACAAAAAGACCCCAAAGAGGGAGACTCTCTGCAGCAACACAAATGTTCATTGCACATATCAACCCAGGGGCCATAGTTTGAGGACCCCTGATTTAGTGCAGTATGAAAAATGCAAATAATTTTTCTGCTGACTACCAACATGTTATCACGGACCACCAGTTGGTGACTGCTGGACTAGATGACCTACAAGGTCCCTTCCAACTCTGTTATTCTATTATTCTTCTCAAATGCTGTGCCCTGCAGATACTTTGGATTATGATTCCTATTGTGTAGACTGGAGATGACTGGAATTGGAGTATAATATTTGATGGACACTATGTTGGGAAAGGTCACCTTGATTCCTCAAAATTTCCTAAATTGTAACATAAGACAAAGGCATGGGACCTTGGATGAATAATTAGTATGTAAAAATCTCTTCAAAACTTAAATCTCAAACCTTTTTAATGTTGGTTTTAAAGGGAAAAAAGCATTGCTGTATCTTAGGTGTTAGAGAAGAAAGAAAGAAAGAAAGAAAGAAAGAAAGAAAGAAAGAAAGAAGGAAGGAAGGAAGGAAGGAAGGAAGGAAAAGGAAGGAGAAAAGGAAAGGAAAAGAAAAGAAAAAAAAGAGAAAAGAAAAAGAGGAAATTCTTGGCTTAGTGGACAGAAAGAAACAAATTATCAGATTGGAAAGATCTCGGACCTTTTACTGATAACAAAAGCCAGTGGGTTTGACATTTTCAAGCAAGGTCTGCATCATGAGATCTCTTTACTGACCTTGCTATATAGAAATCACTACAAATGCTTCTCTATTTCAGTGGCCCCAGGAAAGGGTAGGAGGTTGGCCACTTGTTTCCTTGGGGACAAGGTGTGAATGACCTTCCTTTAGTGAGTCATTGGATAGTCTTGGGTAGCTGATATGACTTCCTATTACCGGGTGACGTGGGCTTGCTTTGGCTATTGAAAACACAAGTTCTGTTCTTTTTTTTTCTTTTTCTTTTTTTTAAGAGACACATTTCAAGAACGTCACAAAATCAATAGCTTTCTCCAGCGAGAGACCTTCATCTAGTGTTTCAAAATAGGCATACGTGAAGTTAGATGTGTCACTGAAAGAAAGCAAGGACATTGAAATAATAGGCATAAACGAGATCCAATGACATTTATTCTGCTAAGTAAATATCGACCAAACAAGGTGTGCTGTGAAGTATCCAACACAGCTCATGTTCTACTCGTTTCCAAAAAGATAAAAATGAAACAAGTAGCTGGGAAAGCAGCTTGTTTTTTTTTTTTAATCCCAATACCGTCTGTGATAATAATTAACTTAGAAAAGGCTGTCCTTAAAGAGGCTTTGGCTTTTTGTTCACTAGTGTGGAGGGGAGGAAAAGGCAACCCGAGGCTTTTTTCGTGTGAAGAACAATGTGAAACCCAGAAAATCCCATTATTTCCCCTTCGATCCGCAGCCTGATCTACTCCACATTTCCTCTTTCCAAAACAACATCTCTCTCTCTCTCTCTTTCTCCGTCCATCTTGTGTTTTTTCTACAAGATCTGAACCCTTGAGATATTGATCTGCATATGCATCCCTATAACTCCATGTCCCAGTTCTTTCTTTTGAAAGTCACATCCTCTGATTTGTAACTTTCAAAGAAAACCTCTGGCAGCATCCTTCAAGAAAAAGGATGTACTGTATCTGAAAAGTATAGGGCAATATTATGTGCTAGAACCAACTCATTAATGAGGGAAAAATACTTATGGGAATATTAATGAAGCAAGTAAAATAACTTAAATATTTATTTACTTCATTGAAATGGTAGCTCCATTGGTTTCAATGTGGCAGAAAGTACTTGCAGAAAATGTTGGTCTGTAGAAGTATTCCTGAGTTTTAACTAGCTACTAGTTCACAGATTTAACAAATCTGAGGAAGAAATACAACATATTAGATTGCTCAAGGGAAACAATAACAGGTTAGCATGTAGTTCAGAGGTGGTATTCATCTGGTTCGCACTGGTTCTAGCGATCCGGTAGCAAGAATTTGGCATGGGTCGCAGAACCAGTAGCAACTTCTGGCTGGCCACGCCCCCGAACCAGTTCCCGGTCACCCGAGCATTCACTACTCGCTTGCTTGCCCCGCCTGCCATCTCGCTGCTCGCTTGCCCCACCCATCCTCTCGCCGCTTGCTTGCCCCGCCCACACAATGCTCAGCCCGCCCATCCCAAGCCCACCCTATAAAAACGTGCCACCATGTGGTCTTATCATGCTAGACTGCTCTGCGGCTGCTTGCCTAAGCTGATTTGAGACTACTCTAATCTACTCTTCCCCAACGGACCTCCTACAGGACCTGCTTACAGGACCAGGTAAGCACTGAGTCCCCGGCACCTGACCCTGGCCCTGGGCTGAACCCCCAGTGTTCCTTCTCGCCGCCTGGCCTTGCCCTGAGCTTCTGGCAGCCTCCACTGGCTGCAGCCTCAATCCGCGGCCTGGCATAGCTCCCCAAGCCACCACAGGTCCCTTGTGGGCCAGCCGCTACCCTTGCGGCTGCCCGCCCCCACTGCCGGGCTTCCCAAAGCCCCTGGAGCTCCTTGCCGGCTGCAGCCTCAATCTGCGGCCTGGTGTAGCTCCCCAAACTGCCGTGGGTCCCTTGTGGGCCAGCCGGTACCCTTGTGGATGCCCGCATGGGCTTCCCAAAGCCCTGGAGCTTTGCCAGGTGCCCCTGTGGATGCCCGCCCCCACCGCTGGGCTTCCCAAAGCCCCTGGAGCTCTTGCCAGGTGCGGCCTCAATCCGCGGCCTGGCGTAGCTCCTCAAGCCGCCGCAGGTCTGGATTGGCAGCAGATCCACAAAACTACACAACTGAAAACTACACACACACACTCACAAAGCAGATACAGCTGCAAAAATCTAAAAATATAGCTTTAATTTATAGGCACATAACAACATGTCCTAGCATTTTTTGATGTTGATGCTTGCAGCATGCAGGCCAGGGGACATTTTAGGTGAACTCCAGCTGCTTGGCAGCAACTTTACTTTCTGAGAAAATTGTTTTGGGGTATAACACTTCCACCATTATTAAAGCTGGTTTTAACATGTTGAGATTTCTGGAGCTGAGCCTGCTTGATGAGTTTCGAGTGTACATGATTGTCCTGCTTTTGTTCTTCCCTGAGTCTTTTGTCTTTCCTATCATGGTCCTGGTGGTGCAGGCTGTTAATAGCCTAGCACTTAGTTCCAGCTGCCTGTAATTATTGCAGGCTCGAATCCCACCAGGCTCAAGGTTGACTCAGCCTTCCATCCTCTCGGGGTAGGTAAACTGAGGACCCAAGATTGTTGGGGGCAATAAGCTGACTTTGTAAAATTGCCGCTTAGTAATAAGCAGGCATATACAATGGAAGGAAGGCTATTGCTGAGTGCATTGGGTTGTATCCCAAAAATTGTAGGCTGCCCTGAGTCTCCAGAGAAGGGTGGGATATAAATATGAATAAAAAAATGGTGGTTTATTCTGCCAGGAATCAGGAAAAGGGGACCTCCAGGTGATTTACCTTAATAATGGCTGTACTTTAGTTTTCCTTTTTGTTGTCTTGCTTGTTTGCCTGGGGGTTTCTAAAAGGCAGAAGGGCTGAGATTTCTGGTGTGAGGTTTTGGGTCCTTGGGGGAACAATCCAGGGTTTTTATTGCAGTGGCTTTGTCTGGGGATTAAGTACAAAAACTGGTTTTATCTGCAGTATTTTTGGGGGGGGTATACTCTCAAAGTTATCTACGCATTAACAATGATCAAATGCTAATAATATTTACTTATCCTTTTTTACTGAACTTTCCTTATATAATTGGTATTTTCTTTTATACTTTTACATTTCTAACTTCTGTTTCTAGCCATTGATGAAAGAAATCCCATGTTAAAAAGTATTCTAAGCCTTCTCCTTGATTGTAAATTTGTAATTGTTAATTTATTCATTTCTGCACATTCTAATATTTTTTATTCATTTTCATATCTTTCTTTTTCCATTGTTGTGCAAACACAATTCTAGCAGCTGTTAACATGTGTAAAATTAAATATGTATTCTACCCAACAAAATATTTCTGGTTTTAAATCCATATTTGCTTTACCATTGTTTTAACCATGACACCACTAACAGGTTACTTGCCTTGTACTGACCTAAATACTGAACCTAATTCATATAATCAGTGAACTGACTTGAGGAATACATTTTAGAAAAAGAAATCAGTATTGCTCTGTGAATATACCTATGAAATTCATTCTTTTTGATCTAGCTTCTTAGATGATGTTGGAAGAATTATCCTTCTGGATTCAGTTCTGGGGAAGAAAGACACTGGAAACATGGTGACTGCTTGTAAAGATGGATTAATGGTAGACAGGATGCCTTGGAGCTCTTGGGATGAGAAATGCTGAGAGTTCTTTGATTTTATGCCCTCTGTTGGGATTTGAATTTGAGCTTATATTCTGATTGGTTGTCAGACTCCCATGGGGCCATGCAGGGGCTACTCTGTAAGCTGTCCTGAGTCCCAGACTTGGTTGAGCCTTGCTGGATGATGATGTAATGAAAGGGCTTTGGGCAATTCCTATTATAGCTCTACCTAAAATAGATCTTTGTTATGTAAAATAGACTGGCCTAGGCCAGAGTAATGGCTCATTACTCTGTGGGGGGGCTGAATTTCTGCCTCTCTTGAGATTTTACTTTTCTTTTTAGGCTAGTCACATGACCGCCAAGCCACGCCCATCAAGTCACATGACTGCCAAGCCATGCCCACCAAATAAGCCACACCCACACAGTCACATGACCCCCCCTAGGCCACACCCACAAAATAAGTCACGCTCACAGAACCAGTAGTAAACATTTTTGAATCCCACCACTGATATAGTTGTCTAAAAAAGGCGAATTCCATGTTGGAGAATTTGCTTCAGAGCTCCAGGTTGTCTTTGATAATTTCTGGGTTGGCCTTCAATGATCCCACAAAGTTGCTAACAAATTTAACTTTAACCAAAGATAGGAGAAACACATTAAGTATCTGTCTGGATGTTCCTTCAGCCCAATCAAATTCACAAGGTGGTTGTTGTAGAAAAAAAGGAAGAAGAATAGTATGTATAGTATCTTTACTAGCAGATGTTCTGAAAAATAAAGATTTGCTGGAAAAATATTGCAATTGAAAAACCAGAAATTATACATTTTATATATGATACAAACATATATATATACCAGTAATAAGAAAAGCAGGATATAAATCTAATAAATTTGTAAATATTTAGCTTTCATCAAATATTGATATATATTAAATGAAGTCACATATACTTTTTGAATACTAGTATGAAGACTAAAAAGAAAAATGTAATCATCAGGTTCTTTCCTGTCAAAAATTGCTAACTTCTGATATAATACAATAATATTACACACACACACTCACAAACACACAAATTGATATGTTTTATTTTCTGAATTAAAACAATGCTTATTTCCCACCCAACATGATTATCTAAAATAAGACCATTATATCCAAGGTTTAAGATTACTTATCTGATTGCTTTTATTAGAAAAACTCAAAACACTCCACAGAATCACTGTAGGTGTCAATATTAGGCCTCAAAATACCTTAGTTCAAACATGCCCAGAATGATATTGAAGTGAAAAATGAAATCAGGGAGACAAAAAAAGTGGTCTTGTTAACTGTAAATACTGTAGACTAAATAAAACCATTTAGCAAACAGATAATATTTCTAAATGGTGTCACTTTGGTCTATTTTTAAAAATATATTTTATTGAAAACACAAGAGGAAACAATACAACTATTAGAAAAGAAACAATAAAAGAAAAAATAGCAAATAAGTGAGCAAAAAGAATAGAAATGGAAGATTGTAAAGAAGTGGTGTCTAACCTTTATAACAGTGAATAAATGCATTTATATTTTAGATGCTTTCATTATTTTCTTTTCTCCAGGGCTATCTTTTGTAAATCCTCACCCATAAACCACAAGTTCATTTTTCTCTTTTTCCAGCAAAAATCCATAAGGAGTTTACAATCACTGATAAATGTAATTATTGGTCTTTCTCTAATCAACAATTCTTTTGTATTTGCAAGTCCCTTCATCTTCACCAACCATTCCTCTTTCCGTTTTTTACAAGTCCACCAGATATGATCAAATGGCCCTTTGTGTTGTCCACATTTCCAATAAAAATTTGAGGTACTTTTATATATTTCAGACAATTATGGAATCATATACCTATGGTACATCATTTTATAAAAATCCTCTTTTTGGTTATAACAATTTAGTCCCTTTAACCACATACTTCCCCACTATTCCAGCAATATACTATAGCCCATTTTATTGTACACTTTCCCCCTTATTGTTTATTAAAATTTCAGTGTGAATTTAAGTTTATACTTTTACCATTTACATGTTCATCATTTGCACATAGTTCAGATTCTGCCTTCTGCTGCTTGGCTCCAAAAGGTCATAGTTGACTGAGCATAGGAAACCATTGAAAAGTAAATCAGTCTGCAATTTCATCTTATATTCTTTCAATTTCATTTTATATTCTCCATATTACTGTTCTAACAATTCACACTAAGTTACATATTTTTCTTTACCTACTGTTTTTTTCTTATAAAATGCTTCTTGTGCTCTGTTTCTTAAAGGCATTTTTGGGCACAGTCTTGGTTTATATCCAACCTATATTCTCAAAATGGCACTTCTAATATAATGATTCTTAACATTTACCTTAACTGTATCATACCATAGAAAACCATGTTGTCTGAATGTCAGATTGCATCCTTCTAATTCTCTTTTTTTAGTTTAGTTTTTGTTAGTTTCTCAGAAAAACCCACTCTTTCACCAGACTAAGCTACAGGCTATAAAATACATTTTCAAACAGGCAGTCCCAATCTTCCTTGATCCTTTGTACCTTGAAGTGGCATATATTTAACACTTTTTATCTTTGCCATACAAACTTAAATATAACTTTCAGTCAATGTATAAATGGCTTATCATTTGTCATAATATTGTTTCAAACAAAACATTATTCTTGACAAAATATTCCTTTACAACGACAATTGCAATTTTTCTCCATTTTATCACATCCTTCTTGATTTTATTCCCTGTCTTAACATAATTATTTTGGTATAACATACAATTCATGTTAGTCATAGAAGTACAGTCAATTATCAATTCCATTTGTTGTTCCATTTTCATATTCTTTGTTAACATTTTAATCTTTTGTTGATTAATTTTTAACCAGCTCACATCTCAAAATCCTTTAGTTTTTCCATTAATAATTTCTATTCTTTCCAAAGGATCTTCCACAATTATCACCAGAGCATCAGCAAATACTCATATTTTATATGTTTCTCTTTTGATCTTCATCCCACTCTCCCATCTCATTTTATATCTCTTTTCAATACTTCCAAAGCTAAAATAAATAGCAATAGTGACAAGACCCATTCTAGTTCCTGTCCATATCTTACAGGGTTTTGTTAATTTTCCATTCACAATTATCTGTACATTTTGTGAGGTATAATTAATTTCACCCATTTGATAAAATACCTGCCAAACTCCATATGTTCCAAGTTCTTTTTTAAAGTCCAGTTCAAATTGTCAAAGGCCAAATCTCATCACTGTGCTCTTCACTTTGTGTTATACTAGAGAAAATGTCCACCTGTGCTCAATCATAAATGTTTTCCCCACCAAGGACTTAATCTGAAATGATAGAAGTACAGATGAATAATTTGCAACAGTGAGAACAAAATAAAATAAAGGTCACTGATATCTTGCCAGGAAAATCAAACATAGAGATTTTTGAATTGAAGAGAAGAAACGGTTCCAAAAAAGTTGAAAGGTTCAAAATTAGGGGTCCTTGGTGCTCTCAGAGTGTGCTTGTTTTCTTGCAGATGTTTCATTACCCTAACTAGGTAACATCATCATGACACAGCACAAAACAAACAAGCTCAATACTGAGCTACAAAAAGTCTCTTTTATTAGGCTCAAAATCATTCTCTATTCAGAATACAACAGGGCAGGAAGTGATAACAGATAATCAGAGTTGGAAGGGACTTTATAGGTCATCTAGTCCAACCCCTGCCCAAGCAGGAGACCCTACACCATTTCTGACAGATGGCAGTCCAATCTCTTCTTGAAGATCTCAAGTGATGGCACTGCCCCAACTTCTGAGGGCAAGCTGTTCCACTGGTTGATTATTCTCACCGTCAGAAAGTTTCTCCTTATTTCCAGGCTGAATCTCTCCTTGTTCAGTTTCCATCCATTATTCCTTGTCTGGCCTTTGGGTACTTTAGAAAATAGTTTGACCCCTTCCTCTCTGTGGCAGCCCCTCAAATATTGGAAGACTGCTATCATGTCTCCCCTGGTCCTTCTCTTCACTAGACTAGCCATGCCCAGTTCCTGTAACCATTCTTCATATGTTTTAGTCTCCAGTCCCCTAATCATCCTGGTTGTTCTTCTCCATACTTTTTCTAGAATCTCAACATCTTTTTTATAATGTGGTGACCAAAACTGGATGCAGTACTCTAGGTGTGGCCTTACTAGGGCTGTATAGAGTGGTATTAATACTTCCCTTGATCTTGATTGTATCCCTCTGTTAATACAACTTAGGATTGCATTAGCTTTTTTGGCTGCTGCTGCACACTGCTGGCTCATTCAGCTGGTTGTGCACTAAGACTCCAAGATCCCTCTCACAGTTACTGCTATTGAGCCTGGTTTCACCCAGTCTATATGTGTACTTTTGGTTTTTCTTGCCTAAGTGTAGGACTTTACTTTTCTCTACACTGAGTTTTATTTTGTTAGATATGGCCCAGTGTTCCAGTCTGTCAAGATCCATCTGAATCTTGAGCCTATCTTCTTGGGTGTTAGCTATTCATGCCAGCTTAGTATCATCTGCAAATTTGGTAAGTTCCCCTTCTATTCCCTCATCTAAGTCGTTAATGAAGATATTGAAGAGTACTAGGCCTAAGACAGAACCTTGTGGCACCCCACTGCTTACTTCCCTCCATGTAGACTTAGGCCCATTAAGAACTACTCGTTGAGTACAGTTTGTCAGCCAGTTGTGAGTCCATCTGGTGGTGGTGCTATCTATTCCACTTTTTTCTAGCTTGCTAATGGATATGCCTTGGCATGCTCAGGTAAACACCTCTACTTTGTGAACTGAACTAGTGGTCGGTTTGCTTATGGGTGCAATTCAAGGAGCTGATCACTATATATAAAGGTGTTATATGGCATAGAGCCCGGTTACTTGAGGGACACCTTGACTTCTGTAGTATCTGGCTTGCCAGTAGATTTGGCATCATATGGATTCCATCAATTAAACAATGTCACCTTTTGGGATTCCCCAAGTGTGCTTTTTCCTGTAGCTGTGCCTGTTCTCTGGAATGAGGTTCCCTCCAAAATTTGAAAGGCTCCAAATCTACTGCTATTTTGAAGGGCTACGAAGGTGTGGCTCTTTGCCCAAGTTTTTACAAGCATGATTTAATACCCCTTCTTTCCTTTTCTGTGTTCCCAACCAGGTATTTCTTTTCTCTGCCATCTTTGTTTTTTTGTCTTGTGTTGTGTTTCTGTATTATTTTTTTGTTTTTAAATGTTTTTAACAATTGTAGACCCCACCGACCCTCCGCAGTCACTCGGGGTAGTTGGCTGGCATATACATTGAATATAAGTTATTATTATTATACAAGAATATAACTTTGAATTGCTTGGAAATGGGTAGAAAAATAAATACTGAACATAAATAAATAGGAACACCAAAAATAAGCAACTCACTATGGAATTGGGTAAACTTTAGAAAAGAATAAAAAAAGAGAATGAAACTGTAGAAGCAAATTCTATGTCCATCTTCTGTTTATAATAGGAGAGATTCAAACAAATAATGGTGGCAAATTCTACTTATTAAATTTATTTTAAAAAAATGAACATTGAAGTTTACAACTTCTTGTATGATTAATATGAAGTAATAGAAGTATTCTCTCACACATAGCACCTGTGTTAAGGCTTGGATTTTTTTTTTAATTAAATGATGCTTCCAATTTGTTTTTTATACTTATGCTAAAGTTGGATGTCATGGCAGAAGAGTCAACATCATAGGCTCTTGGAAAGGTCTGAGAGCTTTTGCAGAGAGTCTCAAGTGGATGAGCTTTGAGAAGACTGTTATCACAGCTTACATTGGCAGCTGAAGGGACTTTGTCTCTTGCCAGTGCCCTGGGCTGACCTTTCACCTCTGCATCTTCCCTCTGTAAAGATCTGAAGGCTGTGTGACCAGGGTCCTAAGAAATGGAGAGAGCTTTTGTGCGGGAAAGAAAGAAGAACACAAACATGGTGTGTTCTCAAAAGAATCAAAAGGGAAAAAAACCCACCAAGAATAGGGTTTGGAAACTGGAAACACACACCATACTATGCATTTATGCATGCACATTTTTATGTACAGTGTGTGTGTGCGTGCACGTATAAAACATATAATACACCTAAAGGAAACCATATTCAGTGCTGAACTACAGATCTGCAGATCTGCCTTTGAGTTTAATTCAAACATGAAATAACAAAAAGAGCCAATGTTGTGCCTGCCTTACTTAATGCTACTTAAGACTAAGAGGAGTAAAGAGAACATGCTTAAAGTATATCATGAAAATAACCACTTGTCTAAACCCAAGAGTTGAAACTGAAATCTAGCCACAGGTCGGTAATATTGCAAACAATGGCGATATAAAAATAAATAAATAAATAAACATAAACATAAACATAAACAAACATAAAAATAAAACATAGTTTGCTAATGAACTGCAGCAAAATTTGTTTAGGTGTCAATATGGATCCAATGTGGTTGAGATATAGTTAACATATGGGACTAGATTAAGATATTGGCTAAAACTACAGAGTCCCAAGCCCACAGTTACCCATACCAAAGTGATTTTGGGCCAGTGTGTCACAGACACTGTGTGGTTGTTGTCCAGTGCTATGTAAGTTGTCCTGATCAATCTGAAGAAAAGCAAGATGTTAATCTAAAAATGTTATGAAGACTTAGACATCATAAAGGTAAAGATTTCCCCTGTCCAGTTATGTCCAACTGTAGCAGATGATGGTCATCACCGGTTCCTAGCTAAGGGAGCCAGCATTGTCCAAAGATGCTTTTGTGTTCAAGTGGCTGGCATGACTGTATGCTGAGGTGCTCAGAACACTGCTACTTTCCCACCAAAGTGGTACCTGTTTATTTACTTGCATTTGCATGCTTTCAAACTGTTAGGTTGGCAGGAGCTGGGGCAAGAATGGGATCTCACCCTGTCACATGGGTGCTTGGGTCTTGAACTGTCAACCTTCTGGTTGACAAGGCCAGCGTCTTAACCACTAGGCCACCACGCCCCCATTACAAGGGGTTTATGCATATTTTGATGACTTTGAAAAGGTTTCTTTGGGTTACTATCAGAAACGTCAGAATAGCTAAAATTTCTGATGATTTCCCATTTACATTTTGAGAATCCTCCCATGCAGGTAGAACTCATTTCTGAAATGTAAAATATGAATTCCTTGTTTCTATTCCTCTCTTTGATCTGTAAAATTCAATAATGATTTTATATTTTGCATTCCATTTGGTGATGGCCTAGACATCTAAATATCAGCACATGAATGTCCTGGGTTGAGGGTTGATATAGCTTTTTATCCTACCTCCTAATGAACAATTAATTCTTCTGAAGTAACCCATTTAAAGATGTAAGCTTGAGAGTTCCTTTGATGGCCACACCACTTCAATCTGTCTTTAAAACTACCACTCATAGAAATGTATGAAAATAAAAATAAATTTACCAGGTTCTCTCAATGATATGAATAAATAAATAATCCCACCTACTTTCCTCCTTCAACTTCCTCTTCTCCTCCTCTGTTTATCATTGTGACCCGTCTTTATCTGAGTCACTATCCTTGGGCAAGGACTTCTTATAGGTTGTTTGAGCAATTGGCTTAAATTATACAAATTAAAGATGATTCAGAACAAGTACTCAATTACCAAAGTTCATTTACTGATCATTCAACGTTACAATGGCATCGAAAAAAGTGACTCATGACTGTTTTTTACAACCATTACAGCATCCCTATGGTCACATGATCAAAATTCAGATGCTTAGCAACTGGTTTATTTTTATGATGGTAGCAGTGTCCTGAGTGATGTGATCAGCTTTTGTGACCTTCTGTCAAGCAAAATCAACATGATTCACTTAACAACCTGCCACTAACTTAAGAAATGCAATGATTCACTTAATAACTGTGGCAAGAAAAGTGGTAAAATGGGGCAAAGCTCACTTAACAAATGTTTCACTTAGCAACATAAATTTTGGGCTCAGTTGTGGTCGCAACTCAAGGACTACCTGTACTAGAAAGCCTGCTAAAGCATCAATCTTTGAGTTAAGATTGATATCTACTTTATCCACATAGGTTTCTATGAGTCTGGAAGTGATTTGCCATTGACTTCATTGGGATGTTCTGTCAGCTTTCTATACCCCTTGAATTTCCTGGCCATCCAACTATTTACAAAGTCTGCACTACTATTACTATTAACCTTCTCATCATTCCTTATCACCCATCCCCTCCCACTTGTGACTGTATGACTGTAACTTTGTTGCTTGTATCCTTTCGATCTATATTGACTGTTTCCTAGTATGATTTGATTGCTTATTGTACCCTATGACTATTATTAAGTGTTGTATCTTATGATTCTTGACTCTTAACAAATGTAACTTTTCTCTTATGTACACTGAGAGCATTTGCACCAAGACAAATTCCTTGTGTGTCCAATCACACTTGGCCAACAAAGAATTCTATTCTATTGCCCATCCAAAGATAACCAGATGCACTTGTCTACTTGTTTTTTCAGATCAGACCCAGTCTGCACTGTAAACATATTATATAGGAATGAAAAGTATACAAATCCGGTTCTATGTTGCTACTTTAACTGAACTTGACTTACCTGCCTCTTCGGTAGGAGCTATTCAGTGCAAAAATGAGGGTGTTGCATTTGACACATGTGGCCTGCTTTCTCTTCCTTCCCTGCTGATCACTTCATTCAATCGGGAGTCAAACGTTAAGCCATCAGTCTATGAATGGAGGGGGCTGGGTGGTTTTAGCCCTTTACTCTCCTTCTGCATGGATTTCACACTTTCTATCCCATAAGCGTTCCTACCCTTCACTCCAACACTGAGGAGGGCTCTTTTGACTTGGCCTTTTTGTGTCATTGGGATTTAATCTGGTTAGGAGATTTGCTGGGCAAAACTGCCCTGTTAACTCTGGTTATTGAATATTTTGATCAGTAAAGAATGCTTTAGAATTGTCGGGGGTCCCCGCCTGGCCTTCCTTCTACCCCCACCCCGCCTCCAAACGTGTCTGCTGCTTCAGCTTCACATACCTCAACTCTTCTCCAGCTGCATAATTTTGGTTTAGGACCCAGGGCTTTTTTTTTTCCAAGGAGAAGTGTGTGTGTGGGGAAAGGGAGTTGAAGAGGACGGGGCGCCTTGAAAGCCTCCCCGGTTGTCTTCAGAAGCACAAACAGATGCAAATGTCTCTGCAAACGGCAAACATCCTTCAATGAGCTGGAGGGAGACGCCAGCCTTTCAGACGGGCTGAATAGGTCTTCAAAGCCAGCCTAATTAGAGATACGTAGAAGTAATAGGGCCCACTTGGTATTTCCCGTCCCGATCCCTTCATTCCCCCCCCCCAAAGGCTGCTAGGACGAATGAGAGCCGCGGGTCCCGGGGGAGGAGGGAGGCAGAGCCAGGGGGCAGCTAGATTCGGTTCTTGTGAAGTCATTTGTACTTGGAGGAACTACTCTGGGCGGTGGCGGGGGGGCTTGGGGAGGCGCGGAAAGACTGGCGGTCTTCGCCCCATCCCTTGGTATGGGCAGGCAGGTCCGAGAGGGAGGAGGATGGTGGTGGGGCGGAGGGGGGTGGCAGCTCGGAGCGCAGAGGGGAAAAGGGGAACGCTGGGCTCGTGTCACTTGGATCTTTGGAAAGTAAAAGAAAGAAAAGCAGAAGGTACGGGCTGAATACTTGGGGTAAATCAGTAATAGAGCTAAAGGGCATGTGCCCGTAGGGAATATGTTGGCATAAAAGAGCTTTGAGAGGAGCCATTCATGCTGACAAAGGGAGATTTGAATTGCGGGCTGCACAATAGCATGAAAGGATGAGCTCAGGGTGTTCTGAAACAAAGTGGAAATCATACTGCCCTGAACGGCTCTAATAAGCTTTTAACTATTTTACATTATGGCATTACCCCCCCTTCTCTCTCTATTCCTGCCCCCCAGCCCCATTAAAAAAAATATTGTGAACCAAGTGCCAGGCTCCCTTAAAAATGTGATTTATACTCCCCCCCACCTTCACGGTCACTTTGGAGAAAAATAGACCTGAACTCAAAGGCAGTAATTCAGCTTTTTCAAAAATGAGACAAATGGGTAGGGGAACAGGGGGAGAGGCAATGCAGGCCTCCCTCCCTAAAAACCAGACTTATCTGCCCTGCAGTCTCTTGATTTATAAGGCAGTAACCATGATACTTGACATCATCCATAGCTCCCTGTGCAAGCCGTATGATGTCCGCTTGTCCAACTTGAGTTGAGTGGACTTGTTTATAATAGATGTTAGAATGAAAAAGTGGATCAACACTGTGCGCGAACTTGCATTTTTGCTCTGATTTTGGAGCTCATGTTCACACTTGTCGTTTTCAGGATCTTGGATGTGGTACACAGTATCTCCCGTCAATGGTGTTACAGGGCTCAAAACATTAATGTTGAGATGCTGCCGTTCTTATTCTGTGTGCAATCTTACAGATGTCTAAATCTTTGATGGAAGGAGACTGAGATGGGGGTCATAGTGCAAATGCCCAGAAGAACAAGAAAGGGATTTGAGTTGTGTTACTTTTGCTAGCAAACTTTCTTTATCTGAGCTCGGAGGGTTCAAATTAGGGCACGAGTAAGTGTCAAGCTAGTTTTCAAGCAGCAACTTGTTTCTTCCCAGTGCTATGAAGACAATTAAGTTGTTCAGTTGTGTATATGCATGGGCTTGTATTACCCAGGCCATTTTACACTTGGCACACATTCCATTGTGAGAAATATATCAAATCAAAATATTTTTTTATTTTATAGTGAATCTGATAAAATCTAATCTAAAATGTTACATACAGTAAATCAATGGGACTGGTTATGATAATTGAATGGTATGAATATGAAACCACTGTTTCCATTATATTTCCATTATGAAGGCATTTGATTTGAAAAACAAGAATAAGTTGTAAGGGGAATCATTCTCCAGTTCGTTGTTTATGCACAAGCCAAGATACAAATGTATCGATTTAGACAATTTAATATGTGAAAAGCCACTTATATTCCAAAACTCTGTAACAAAAATCTGGACAAAAAATTAATTCTGAAGTATGTTCTTTGTGCTTTGTTTTCTTTATATGAAGAAGTATAAAATTTAGAATTTAGAAATTTTGCAACAGATATCTCCTGCTATCACATCTTCTTTTCATTCTTAACATTAATGTGCTGTTCAAAGCAGCAAGTAAAATAAATTTAGAAAGATAATTTTCCCTGACATCTCAAAAATATGTGCCTTTTTCTCCCGTTTTCAAAGTTACTTTCTTCATGAGTAAATGTTTATTTAAATTACAACAAAAAATCCTATAATGAGTTTAAAAAGAAGAATCCAGTGGGCTCAAATACCAATGTTCGTAGAAGTTATCTATTAATACTGATAAAAGGCATGCCCATCTATTTCTAGTCTGTGACAGGGTATAGAGTTTCTTGGATATACATTTCACTCTTCCTCAAAAGTTTTTAGAACCTATCCTGCATATTTGTGTGCATGCACGTGGACACACACACACACACACACACAATGTCTCTGTTGGCTCAGGCTGAATGAGAGCAGCTGCTGCTGCCTAATTTTGATTGACAATTCTCTTTGCCAGGCTGATGCATCCGATACGCCACGGTGAGTCTCTAAGGGTCTGAACAATTGCTCCCCATTTAGTATGTGACACAGAGAGTGCCGCAGGTGACGATGTGCAGCCATTCAGGTAACATGGATCCTCCTTTGCTGCAGCCTCTTAGGGCTAATTAGCTGCCACTTGACTTATCAAGGGGCCATTGTAGCTCTGTGAGTAACACGATGTTTCTTGGGGAAGGGCCATCAAAGCAGAGTACAAACAAGAGCAGAGGAAATTATACTGGGCTACTAAAACTCAGCCAATGGTTCGTGAGTGTTTCCCTTCCACCTGCCAAAAACTTCAGTGAAATGGATAAATTAATAGGCTTCCTAGAAAGCGACAGGTAAATTAGAAAGTCAAATCATTCAATGGAGATGTTCGGAGAGGCCTAGAAGCTGCAAAAAGGATAATAAATATACAACAATACAATCAAAAGCTATTTTCTAATTTCATTGACTATAATCTGTTATTGATGAAACACGTTACATTAAGACTGCCATCAACTAGCCAAAAATGTTTTTTTTTTCTAAAGGAGAAAATGTTGTGCAGCTTTCTCCTGGAACACAAAGTATCTTTTAATCCAAAAGAAAAACAAAAGTGAAAACAGAACAGTATTTAACAAGCTATGAAGCTATCGAATCTGGCTTACAAAATATAACCAGCTTTAGAACTCAGCACACATCAGATTTAGTGCATAAGCTATGATAGTCTTGAAAGAACAGTACTTTGAGAAATGTATCATTCTTTCTTTTCCTTTCCTATGTGACCCAAATAGATATTAAACTACATTTTAAAACACTGGGATTCTACGTCCAGTTAGTCCTCAACTTCTGACTGTCATTGAACCCAGAGTTAGAGTTGTAAATCATTACAGTCATAAGTTGAGACACTCATGTGACCAGAAGTGAATTTCTGGCTTTGTCATAGTGGTCATTAAGCAAATGCCATGGTCGTTAAATGAATGTTGTGGTCATTAAGCAAACAATTCATTTATACTGTAGCAGGACAGGATTGTGACATACCAGTCTCTGTGTAATAACTTTTTTGTGAAATTCTCTCTAGAGTATCTCTAGAGCAGGCCTGTCAAACTGGCAGCCCATGGGCTGGATGCATCACATGCAGGCCATGCCAACCCCAGCTCAAAGGGAAAAAACATCACAATACGTCACGTGATGCGATCGAGTTTGACACCGGTGCTCTAGAGCAGGATGTCAAACTCGATTTCATTGAGGGCTGCATCAGGGTTGTGTTTGACCTTGGAGAGCTGGACAGGGTGGGCTTGGCTAGCTCAATGTCACTCATTGAGGCTCCATTTTTGGCCGCGATGGCCTCCTGCAGGCCTCTGCATGCGAAAACTGAGCTTGGGGAGGCTGTGCATGGCCCCTGTGCTCTATTTTTGCTAGCCAAGGACTGCAGGAGGCCATTGCAGCTGAAAATGGAGCCCGGGCAGGTCATGGGCAGCCTCCCCAAGCTCTGTTTTCATGGGCAGAGGGCTGCAGGAGGCAGTTGCGGCCAAAAGTGGAGCCCAGAAGGGTCACATGTGGCTCTCCCAGGCTCCGTCCTTCACTGTTTCCAGAGTGGCCCCGCAGGCCAGATCTAAGCACCCCACAGGCTGGATCCGGCCCGCAGGCCTTGAGTTTGACACCCCTGCTCTAGAGTGTAACAAGTTATTTAAACTTTTAGGGACTTTTGGAGAATATTTCACATAGCATCATGAAAAAGACACAACAATGTGAAAGAATAATCAACAATACAGAAAAGTATTTTATATCTGAGAAAGGCCTAGTGTGCAATTTGTGCAAGAAGCTCCATTCTAAAGACTTGAAAGTAACCAAAAAAATTTTCTCTCTCTCCAATGGAAGTACAAAATCCCTTAGCTGTTATTCTCATTTATGCCAAATACAGAGTTCTGCAAGTACTGTTGTGTATCAAGTCTTCGGAGAAGGGCGGCATATAAATGTAATTTAAAAAAAATCTCTGTAGAACACTAAAAATCTCCACAGACAGTTCTCATCCTGGACATTCATATTTCAATCTGTTACCATCAGGGAGGTGTCTTAAAATGAGGACTAATAGATTGAGAAACAGTTTCTTTTCCAAGGCAGTAATTGCCTTGAATCAAACAGTGCATTTGTGATTTAGTTCTATTATTAATATTATAATTATTTTAATTTTTAAAACTCTGTAGTGTGATTGTGATGTGGTATTTGGGGCACTGGAGTAGCTTTCAAATTTCATTGTATTCATGGAATGCAATGACAATAAAGATATTCTATTCTATTAAATCTATGGATATTGCTGAGGTAATATCTTGCTGCTTTGATTATTTGATTTGTTTTCTTTAGCTTAATTTGTAATTCTGGAAAAACAAAAAGTTCATGATTTGAGCTACAGTCAGCACCAGGACTTATTTTAGCATACATTTATTAAGGATTATATTAAACAATAAGACAACATCAAAACCTAATACAAAAACACATTAAAATATTTGAAAAGTGCAGAATTTCCATATCAGATGAAATTTCTCCCTTTGTCCCCAGCAAGCATATTCAACATTAACAACTTATCACTTAAAATACAACCAAATGCCTCTCCATTTCATACTTTCCTCATTTTTTATACCTCTGTTCTGACTCAAACCTTGTTCCAAGAAAACAAACATGAAACAGAGGTAATTAAAAAAAACCTTTTAATGATTTTTTACAAATTCCGTTCCTTCGTGGTTAAAAGGCTGTTTCAAATTAATTATCTCTGATAAGAATGAGCCTTGCCAAGGTGGTGCACAGTAGATAAAGAACAGAAGATAAAGTTACTAAGAAAGATTTCAAATACAAAGAGTGTCCAAACACCAACAAAGATATTCCAAACTTCCACAAGGCTTGAGTGCAAAAACTTCTTTGCTTCCTGCAAAGAACTCTGTTTTCTCAGCTGGCTTTTATCTCTTGAGGGAGGGGCCATTACCTTGCAGCCTTACTCCCAAGTTGCACGTGCTGCTGCAGCTGCTCTTTCCTTCGAGCAGCCCTGCGCATGCACACTGGGCACAGGCTCCTCAGGGACCTCTTCATCACTGCTGCCAGCCTCCACAATCTCCGAAGGCAGCATTCTACTCCCTGATGGTCCTGACCCCATCCCTGCCTCACATGCAGGCCCCGCACCTGAGTCCTCACTCTCCAAGATCTCAGCTGTCCGCACCTGCTGCTGGCGAACCACAACAACCTCATATCTAAATCTTCAGTTCTAAAACAGCAAAAATCCAGTAGAAATAAATAAAAATATCAAATAACATATGTGTGTGCCCCCCTTTTCCATTTAATCTAAGTCAGTTACGACCTTTCCAGCATCCCCATGATCATTTGATCAAAATTCAGATGCTTTATGAGAAGCAAATATGGCTTACTCTATGGTCCATCTTGAGAGGTTGAGGTACAATCTTCCAGATGGCCTTGGAATACAACTCCTTTTATCCCTGGTGTTTAACAATGCTAAGTGATGATTCTACTCCTGATGGTCCTGACCCCATCCCTGCCTCACATGCAGGCCCCACCTGAGTCCTCACTCTCCAAGATCTCAGAAGCGAACCACAACAACCTCATATCTAAATCTTCAGTTCTAAAACAGCAAAAATCCAGTAGAAATAAATAAAATATCAAATAACATATGTGTGTGCCCCCCTTTTCCATTTAATCTAAGTCAGTTACGACCTTTCCAGCATCCCCATGATCATTTGATCAAAATTCAGATGCTTTATGAGAAGCAAATATGGCTTACTCTATGGTCCATCTTGAGACAATCTTCCAGAAGGTGTTTAACAATGCTAAGTGATGAATATTGGAAGTTCAACAATATCCAGAAAGCCATACATTTTGGTAGGTCTGGGAACTTAACAGTGCATTTGAAACTCACAAAGCATGTCTTAGTTCCAGCTCTTTAGCCCTGTTAACTTTTTTTTTAATTCATATTTATATCCCGCCCTTCTCCGGAGACTCAGGGCGGCTTACAATTTTTGGGATACAACCCAATGTGCTCAGCAATAGCCTTCCTTCCATTGTACATGCCTGCTTATTACTAAGCGGCATTTTTACAAAGTCAGCTTATTGCCCACAACAATCTTGGGTCCTCAGTTTACCTACCCCGAGAGGGTGGAAGGCTGAGTCAACCTTGAGCCTGGTGGGATTCGAGCCTGCAATAATTACAGGCAGCTGGAACTAAGTGCTAGGCTATTAACAGCCTGCACCACCAAGGCCCTTCTCATCTTCATCCTGAGTTGTGTTCTTGTTTGGTTCCTGAATAGTAAATTTGAGCCTATGGTTCTGAATGATAGTTCCACAACATCTGAAGAGCCATGGATTTCCCGCCCCTGTTCTATGTTTTGGGTGCACAGGGCCAGAGGCTAGAAGTTCTAAACCAATTCACAGAATTTGCACAGGATGAGCGTTGAACGTTTCACCACGTTTGACATTCTTCATGTTCTGTCAGCATTCCAAATACTTTGGTTAAATTGAAGCTGGTTTCTGCTCCCGTTTATGTTTGTGAAGGTTTGAACCTTGTGAGCAACTTCCTTTATTCCTCCTTTTCTCCTTCACGTGTTTTCTTATCTCACACGAGCTTTATGGTTTTAATGTGCACTCTCTCTCTTTTGAGAGCATATGTGAATAATAATTTTCTACATATGCTATTTTGGGATGTATCTTTTTGAAACATAAATAATAAAGACAATAGCAGGGAAAAATTCAGATGCCTGGCAACTGGTTCATATTTATGACCATTGCTGTGTCCTAAGGTCATGTGATCCCCTTTTGTGACCTTCTGACAATCAAAATCAACAGGGAAGCCAGTCACTTAGCAACCAGGTTAACTTATCAACTGCAGTGATTCACTTAACAACTGAGGCTAGAAAGGTCATAAAATGGGGCAAAATTCACCTAACAAATGTCTCACTTAACAACAGAAATGTTGGGCTCAGTTATGATTATAAGTAGAGGACTGCCTGTACTTGAACCTGGAATTATGGTCATAAGTCATGGTAGTTATTAAACCAGTCACCACGTAACCAATTTTACAATCATTTTGCAGTGGTTGTTAAATGAATGCCACAGTTGTTAAGTGAATGCAGCAGTCATTAAACAAATCCACTTCATCCAATGGGTGTTTTTTGCTGGAAACAGGAAGTAAACACAGGAAATTGTCAAAAAATGTCCAAATTGTGATCACGTAACCTTAGGATGCTGCAAATGGCAATAAACATGAGTTGGTTGCCAAATGCCAAAAATACAATCATGTCACTGCAGGGGTGCCATTGGAACTTACGAACTATTGTAAGTACCAGGGAAAAGGCATTGTAACTTCAACTGGTTGTTAAGTGAGGACTACCCAAGGGTGGGATGCTACCGGTTCTGCTCGGCTCTATAGAAACGATAGCTCTGAGCAGCAGCAGACGCCAAACCGGTTCTGTGTTTGCTGCTATTTGGCCCACCCGCCCACCTGGGCTCTTACCTGTCCTTTATTTCCTGCTTTTTCAACCTCAACTGCTTTGCACAACACAGCTGAGGTTGAAAAAGCAGGAAAAAAGAGGCTTTTCAAATGCTGCGCACCTGCGCGCTGCACTTTTCAACTGTCCGGACGGCACAACCTAAGGTTATTTTACACGCACACGCAAAACGTAATCACCGAACTGGTAGTAACGCCAGTTGAATCCCACCCCTGGGACTACCTGTATATCTTGGTAAGACCACACTTGGAAGCTTTCATCCAGTGTTGGTCAAAAGAGATGTTGAGACTCTCGAAAGAGTGCAGAAAAAAGCAACAAAGATGACTGGAAGCTAAAACATATGAAGAACTAGGTATGTCTAGTTTAATTAAAAGAAGGGCTAGAGGTGACATGATAGCAGTGTTCCAATAGCTGAGGGACTGCCTCTTCTGGCACAAAGAAGAGGGGGTCAAGCTATTCTCCCAAAGCACCTGAAGGCAGGACAAAAAGCAATGATTGGAAACTAATCAAGAAGAGAACCAACCTAGAACTAAGGAGCAATTTCCTGACAGTTACAGTTAATCAGTGGCATGAATTGCCTCCAGAAGCAGGGGTGGGATTCTACTGGTTCTGTCCAGCTCTGTAGAACTGGTAGCTCTGAAGAGCAGCAGACACAGAACCGATTCTATGTCTGCTGCTGTTTTGGCCCATCTGCCCATCTGCCCAGAACTAAAGTTCCTGCTTTTTGAACCTCAGCTGCTTTGCGCGGCACTGCTGAGGTTGAAAAAGCAGGGAAAAAGAGGCTTTTCAAACACTGCGCACCTGCGCACAGCGATTTTCAGCTGTCTGGGAGGCACAGCTTAAAGTTTTTTTACACATGCGCACAGCGTGCATCAGGTGTGTGTGCATGCAAAGCACGCCTACACGTGCAAAACATAATCACCGAATCGGTAGTAATGCCAGTTGAATCCCACCCCTGTCCAGAAGTTGTGGGTGCTCCAACACTGGAGGTTTGTAAAGAATAGATTGGAGAATTATTTGTCTGAAATGGTATAGGGTTTCTTGCTCAAGCAATGGATTGGACTAGAAGACCTCCAAGGTCCCTTCCAACTCTTTATACTGTTGTACTGTTATCTTTTGGGGGGTTAGGGTTAGGGTTGCTAGGTTGACAGGGCAATCATAAAACTATTCAAGTGAACAACTGAATACAGATTGAGTTGCCCTGGACTCAAATTGAGATCATGTTGTCATGTTCAGGATTGTATCTGGACATTCATTTTGACAGTATTTATTAATAATAATGGCCACACCTTTTTTTTCTTTTTGGACGTTCTTGTCCACGGTTGAAAATCTGAAGCAAACCGACACCTTTCTACTGAATTCAATTCACCGAATATCAGGGTTGACAGTTCTGCTTTGACAACATCAAATTTCCCTGGCATTCCATGTATCAATGTTTGATGTATCTTTCCAGCACAAAACATTTCTTCTGATCACATCAGCAGTTGAATATTTTTTTCAGCTTTAATACAATAAAAAAAGTATGAAATACTTTTTCAGGTTTAATGCAATTATTACTATATTATAGTTAATAATGTAGTTATATCTGTATAGTAACAACAACACACAAATACCAGAATTTGCCTTTTTTTTCCCCCTCAGTAGCTTACTTTCCAACTTCAGGTCAGGAGTGCTTCTGTTATCATACAGAAATTGCTTAGTTATGAGTGCCTGTCTTGGCAGAATACTGGGGTGGGTCACCAATTTCTTTTCCCAAAGAGTTATATTCAGTCTTATCCCTCTTCCATAAACTGCGAGTGATGTCCACAGGGTGACAATGGGAGCAGACTAACAAAAGCAGCACCCAGAATCATAATTCAAACCCTAGCCCCTTTTAATATACACTCTGATGTTGTAGACTTGTTCCAAGGTTTGGAGCTTCTGCCCAAGTGCCACAGAGGGGAGGATGGCCATTTGGACACTCCTAAGCCTGCCCATCATAGATAACCCTTCTCTGAGTCTGTATTCCTAACAGACAGGAAGCAGCAGGTGAAGCTAGGCAGAATCACATCTGATACCTGTACAATTAGCATAGCCCCCCTCCCCAAGGCTGTGTGCTTTCTTCACTTCTCCCTATATACCAATGACTGCATCTCAAACAATCAATCTGTTAAAATACTGAAGTTTGCAGAGGATATAACAGTGATTGGTCTCATTTGAGACAACGACGAATCCGCATACAGACGGGAGGTTGTACAACTAGCCTCATGGTGTAACTGGAACAATTTGGAACTGAACACACTCAAATCCATAGAAATGGTGGTAGACTTTAGGAGAAACCCTCCCATACTACCATCTCTTACAATACTAGACAATACAGTATCAACAGTAGAGACCTTCACATTCCTAGGTTCTATCCTAAAAGACCTAAAATGGATACCTAACATCAAAAACGTCATCAAAAAAACACAACAAAGAATGTTCTTTCTGCACCAACTCAGAAAGCTCAAACTGCCCAAGGAGCTGCTGATACAGTTCTATAGAGGAATTATTGAGTCTGTTATCTGCACCTCTATAACTGTCTGGTTTGGTTCTGCAACCGAACAAGACAGACACAAACTTCAGAGAGTAATTAGGACTGCAGAAAAAACATTTACTACCAGCCTGCCTTCCATCGAGGACCTGTATACTGCACGAGTCAAAAAGAGGGCTGTGAAAATATTTACAGACCCCTCACATCCTGGACATAAACTGTTTCAATTCCTACCCTCAAAAAGACACTATAGAGCACTGCACACCAGAACAACTAGACACAAGGGTAGTTTTTTCCAGAATGCCATCACTCTTCTAAACAAACAATTTCTTCAACACTGTCCAACTATTTACAAAGCCTGCACTACTATTACTATTAATCTTCTCATCACTCCTTATCACCCATCCCCTCCCACTTGTGATTGTATGACTGTAACTTTGTCACTTGTATCCTTATGATTTATATTGACACTTTCCTAGTATGATTTGATTACCTATTGCACCCTATGACTATTATTAAGTGTTGTACCTTATGATTCTTGACTCTTGATGAATGTATCTTTTCTTTTATGTACACTGAGAGCATTTGCACCAAGACAAATTCCTTGTGTGTCCAGTCACACTTGGCCAATAAAAAAGAATTCTAATTCTAATTTATGACTGTATATTTCACAGTATAATTGGGATGTTCAGAACTTTTCATCACTACAAGGTAAATTAAGTCATTCTTTCTGTTGCATTTACTAATTCCATATTTGTTAATCAGTCAATCAATTTTTACTTAGTCACAGATCAGCAAAATACATATTTGCCAGCCAGCCAGCCAATCATTCCGAGCTCTTTACTAAAGTGTATGATTCTAAACATGTCACATCATTTTCAAGACCATACATAAACATATCTTATCCCCTTATCTTCTTTTATGAAATAAGTATTGGAAAGTGTCAAAAAAGAATATGAAGTAATGTGGAGGATGTTAAAGGCAGGTGTTAAGAATTAAGAAAGCCTAATGCTAACTTTCCATAACTTTTTATCTTTGCACATTATCCTTGGTCCAATTCTTATATTGCCTTTTCTTGTTTAATATTCCCATCTGTTAATACTCTTTCCTAAAGTAAAATATTATTTCAGGGATTTTTTAAAGTAACTGCCAAGCTGCTAGTTTCTAAAGAAAAGTGGCAGTGTACAGCAGTATTTTTTTACTTTCAAGAATGCCTCTATGCCAACATGTTTGCTTATAAATTAAAAAGAAAGGAAGAAAGAAACTGTAGGATGTATTTTTTTACTATTAATAGTTTAGGAAACTAGAAAGAGTAAATCTTCAGTTTTTCTTTTACTAAATGAATGTCTTACCATAATAGAAATAGTCCTTACTTATATACTACTTCACAGTGCTTTACAGCCCTCTCTAAGTGGTTTACAGAGTCAGCATATTGCCCCCAACAATCTGGCTCCTCATTTTATCGACCTCAGAAGGATGGAAGGCTGAGTCAACCTTGAGCTGGTGAGAACTGAACTGCTGAACTGTCAGAAGTCAGTAGAAGTAGCCTGCAGTACTTCATTCTAACCACTGCACCACCATGGCTCTTAATAATAGACATTTTGTGACAGACAATCCACAACATACACTCAAGATGTAAGTACTGAACCAAAATGTCATCTGCTTTCAACAAAAGTGAAAAATCAAAGGAAGAAAAGTCTTCCTTGGCTACTACTTCCCATCAAAACTCATATGTTTACTCAAGCCTACCTTGGGCCAAGGGATTTGATTCTCCTAACCAAAAGGCTGGAAGATTTTCCAATTCATTTGTTGCCCAACTCCGTTTAGTCCAATGTAACCTGCTTCTGCTCTAGGCTCATGGCAGATGGTTGATTTGGCAGCCTGGAGAAGGCACTGCAGATTGTCTAAATAACCATGTGACATTTTTGACCTTATTTTCTTACAGAGGGTTTAGAGGATTAGTTAAAGTAGATTCTTGAAAACTAAACAAGGGTAAACACATTTGACTGTCCTTGGATTTGGATTTCTGTGTAAAATATCTCTCCCCCCCCTCCACACCCCTCATTTCATACCAGTGAATTCCTGTTCCTTAATGCTGAATTTCAGTACCTCAATTTGTGGAAAAGAGCCTTTAGGAACCAGGAAAATTGAACTGTGGGACTAAGAGTGGGTGATAAGCGGTGGATTTCCCACATTACAATCACATATGCCAGCTGAAAATACATCCGGTATTTGGTTCACAGAAATCCTTGAGAGATCTGTTAAAATGGAGCAACTTTATCTTAGGTCTTTATAGATATGAACATATTGCTGTCTTTGCTCTATTAATTCCCCCAAATGATTTCTTTTGCATTTCCTATGCCACCAGTGAGAAAAGACTTCATACCAAACTTTGAATTCTCACCTGCTTCTACCTTTATAATCCCCAACCACTATACAAATCAATCTTAATGGGTCATTAGAGTGACTGAGATCTATAATTATAGTATTACCTTTCATGTGCTCACAGGTACTAAGGGAGGCATTCAGAGAAAGTCGACAGTAAATCAAGTTTACAGCAGATTATGAGTCAAGAAGATCCCTCACAGAGATGGTCTTGCTAATTGTTGAAATTCAAGCATTGTTCAAGGTTTAACACCAGCAATAAAGATGCTTTAGTTCTTCAACAAATAGTCTAGTTGGCAGCAGGGAAACTGCAAACGATAGGAAGTATTGAATTTGGTGGATAATAATGGGATCTAGTTGTAGGCTGGCGTCTGTCACAGATGTTCCTTTATACTGCAGTGCAGTATATGAACTATTCAATGTGTGCGGTGCTGCAGCATTGTAAATCTTACTTTCAATTACCTCTGAAAATGTTGATTTTGCATCTGATTTTCAGAAATAGTAATTATTAAGGTGTGTTCATATATAACTTCCCAGGAAAAAAAAATCCCAATTTGATTAAGTGCTGCAATGGATTAGGCTGTCAATTATTAATCTCTTGCTGAAACTTCTCATTATTAAAATTCAAGATCTAATGCACAGATATTAATAAGGAAAGTGTAACAGCAAGCTTTAGTTGCAGAAAATATAACCTCACATTTTATATTTATTATTAAAGTAATGAATGTAGTTGAATGCATTATTTTATTCTAATAAGTAATCTAATAATAAAACAGCCAATGTGGTTAGTTGGTCTAGGATTGGGGAGATCCAGATCTTAATCTATCCTCAGCCACATAAGCTCATTGGGTGACTGAATCAGTCACTTCTTCTCAGCCCAGTCAACCTCCCAGGGTTGTTACTGCATGAGGAAAAATGGAGAGAATAAACACTATGTGCATTTGTTTATTAATATATTTAAATTTTTATGGCTGTCCCTCTAGCCAACCATTCTGAGTGGCAAATAAAAGCACACTCTGAAACTGTTAAAACATATCATTCAGACATATCATTCGAAAAAGAATTGGCAGTTGAAAGTTTAAAAATAGGTAACATAATATCAACCCACCGAACCTCATACCTGGCAGACCTCCGGATCTTCATTGATTTCTGGAAAGCCAGCAAGGCTGAGGCCAACCTGATCTCAGGTGATAAGATGTTCTGGAGGGCAGGTGCAGTAGCAGAAAATGAAGACTTCTTGGACCATGTCAGATGCATTATTTAATCAATAGGACCTGGATGCCCCTTCTGTCGTATATAAAAAGATGGGTAGAAACTATTGGGGAAAGGCAATCTTTCAACTATCCTGGTTCATGCTAAGAAGGGCTATTAAGGTAATAACTGGTATCTTGAATAGCACCCAGAAGTCTACTGAGAGCAAATATAACTCAGCATAGCAAAGGCTTAATATGGCTATATCGAGAAATGCCCATAATTGCCTTCACCAATGCATCATGGACAGTTGTAGCTTCTGCATGTTCTTCAAGGGCAGCCTTGAAGAACATGTAGAACTCACTGCAATGGTTCATTCAGGAGGGCACTGAAGCTAGAAAACTCCAGGGTGAAAGATATAAATCAAATAAATTGATGGATATTCCAAGGCATCTGCTTTGAAAGAAGCCTCACTTCTTGGCCTCTGGCCTCTGTATAAGAAATGAACTAGAACTATACAATCTGGGATGGGTCATTGCATGGGTGGTTTTTTTTTTTAAATCATAGAATTGGGAGGGGCCTTTAGACTATTGCTGAGACTATGTTCAGAGCAGAAATACACCAGTGTGAGGCTGTCTGACACCTTGTTGAATATCCAATGAAGAGAACCCACCATCTCTTTGGGCCATAGGTTTACTGTGAGACTTAGAGAAGGATAATAGATTCCCCACTCAACAATTCATCAAAATATGTGTTTAGTCTTCCCATCAAAGGAGGGGGAGGTTGTTATTTTGTTCCCTGTTTTCAGCCCTTTTTCTCCATCCAGATGTGTGTGTGTGTGTTACTTGGTTATTGGAGTAGAAGACTGAAAGAAGTCCTTAACAGGTCTAAGTCTACATGGAGGGAAATAAACACTGGGGTGCCACAAGGTTCTGTCTTAGGCCCAGTACTCTTCAATATCTTCATTAACGACTTAGATGAGGGAATAGAAGGAGAACTTACCAAATGTGCAGATGATACTAAGCTGGCAGGAATAGCTAACACCCAAGAAGATAGGCTCAAAATTCAGATGGATCTTGACAGACTAGATCACTGGGCCATATCTAACAAAATGAAATTCAATGTAGAGAAAAATAAAGTCCTACATTTGGCAAGAAAAACCAAAAGTACACATATAGACTGGGTGAAACCAGGCTTAATAGCAGTAAATGTGACAGGGATCTTGGAGTCTTAGTGGACAACCAGCTAAATATGAGCCAGCAGTGTGCAGCAGCAGCCAAAAAAGCTAGTGCTAATCCTAAATTGCATTAATAGAGGGATACAATCAAGATCAAGGGAGGTACTAATACCACTCTATAAAGCCTTAGTAAGGCCACACCTAGAGTACTGCAACCAGTTTTGTCACCACATTATAAAAAAGATGTTGAGACTCTAGAAAAAGTACAGAGAAGAGCAATCAGGATGATTAGGGGACTGGAGACTAAAACATATGAAGAACGGTTACAGGAACTGGGCTTGGCTAGTCTAGTGAAGAGAAGGACCAGGGGAGACATGATAGCAGTCTTCCAATATTTGAGGGCTGCCACAGAGAGGAAGGGGTCAAACTATTTTCTAAAGTACCCAAAGGCCAGACAAGGAATAATGGATGGAAAATGAACAGGGAGAGATTTAACCTGGAAACAAGGAGAAACTTTCTGACAGTGAGAACCATCAACCAATGGAACAGCTTTTCCTTCGGAAGTTGTGGGAGTGTCATCACTTGAGACTTTCAAGAAGAGACTGGACTGCCATTTGTCAGAAATGGTGTAGGGTCTCCTGCTTGGGCAGGGGTTGGACTAGATGACCTACAAGGTCCCTTCCAACTCTGATTATCTCTTATCTGTTAAGTAAGACTATCAGATTTTGATTTGTCAAGATCTCTCTCTAGCTGAAAAGTGTAACAGTAATCTTTTCACTCTAGTTGTAAATTTTCTAAATTGCATAGATGACATCACTTTCTTTTCTGCACAAGAGATATGGGATGATAAAGTTGATCGTGTCAATTTTGGGCCGAGGGAAATGCTCATTAATTTTTGTACCTGGGGAGAGAGGAGTTACAAGTTTAGTCTCATTGTTTTGAGCCAGAGCATGGCGGTTGCGTTATGTCCTTAGTGTTGCTGCCAGCTGCATGCTTAAGAAAGCATATGCACTCTTCTTGAAACAGGATGTGAGTACGGCTTTCGGATGGGTTTCCTGGTGCGACTCCTAAGGGCTTAAGGAAAAGAAAACCAGTGTTCTATCCGAGACACGTGCACCTACAGCAGGATTGGAGGGACCTCTTGCTGGAGTCCAAATAGAGGATTTATCCTCCACTATAGAAATGACATAAGCTGTAAAGCAAAAGGCTGGACTGATTCCCTTTTAGGAACCTTCCTGCATAATGGAAGCTGCAAATCCTGTCTTGCACACCCTATGTCGGCTATTAAGGAGAGCGAGTAGGACAATTCCAGTGTAGAAAACATAGAAGAGGTAAAGTGAAAACAATTTTCAAGCCCATAAGTTTATTTCTCCAGGTTTCAATGTGGGGGTTAATCCATTCTTATATCTTTCCCCAAAGACTAGCCATTCTTTTCTTTGTCTGCTGTGCTTCAGATCACAACCTGACAGTCTTTTCACCCACAGTGTGACATACATACAAAGGCAAAGCAATTGAGCTTCTGCTCAGTGGGTGAACAATCTCCCAACCAAAACCAATCGTTCACAGCAGAAAGTATGTGCTGAGCACTTGTGTTAACAGTGCTCAAAGACACTGTTTTTCTTGACTTTATTAATTTATTGGGCTTATCTGCTGCTGCAATCCAGAAAGACTCTAACTGGCTGGAATGCCTTTCCTACAGTAAAAGCATTAAAATAAAACACACAGACCCCTTAAAAACCTACAAAAAGTAGTAATAACACAAATGTATTCAGAGACAAACAAAGGCCACCCAAAATGAAGACATCTAAACAAAAACCAGGTTGGGGCTTCTAATTTACATTAGATTCCCTCTCAAGTTTTTTTTTTAAATTAGGGTTTGACAGCAGTCCAAAAACACAACAGGATTGTTGGGGGTGGGGTGGGATGGAATGCAGATCTACCCTGATTTCAAGTAGCAAATTATCCCAAAGAAGAAATTGTGTGTCTGTGTACAGCACAAAAGACTGACTTCCTTGGGGTGAGGACATGATAGGAGGGACTTTCATTACTTTTCAGTGAGGGAAGTAGTCCCAGATACTGTAAGTATATATGGCTGGTCATACTAGCACATTCTTACACACTCTTTTGAAATATGAATATTTTACATAATCTTTGCATGTTGATTTATTATAGTCCCCTTTTCTGGGAAATCCAATGTATATACGTAATGCACATTACGTACATCAGAAAACAGAAATCTCAGCAGTTGTAATTAGTGAAAGATTAGATCTGCTTCACAACCTTATTCCAACAAGTTTGAAACTTTCTAAAATGAATTTTCCAAAATGTCCATGTTGAAATACAGAAGGAATACCAGTAAGTTCCTTGAAAACAAGGACTCTCAATTCTAGCGATCATACCTAGAATACTATAGAACTTAAGAATTCTGTAGTTGTTTGATTTTAGATTAATCCAATTTGGAGTTGTTTCTATTGACATCCCTAGGGCAAGCTAAGTAAATTTTGATTTGGATTTAATGAGCTTCCAGGAGCTATTATTTTTTAAATAATGTTTACTACTACGTCTACATCAAAATGCATTGTCAGATCTCTCCAGCATTTGGGGTTTCAATCTGCTAATTGGTCCCTGGACTTCTACTCCAAAGATCTGCTCTGGAGATGCCATCCCTTGATAGCTCATGAATTAAACCTATTTCTATAGTTGTTCCTGCTCCGCCAGTTGATATGCAAGGAGGAATACAATGACATACTTCTGCCATGTATAATTTAGCCACAAGCTAAATTTTGACTGAAAGAAGGTACAAAAGGAGACAAGGGAAAGGCCCTAAAGAATGAGACAAAGCGAATAAAAGATCACAGTGAACAATTCCCCTTGCTATTATGGCCCAGACATAACTGATTTGGCTTAAGAAGACATATATTTATATACTGGATTATTCATAAATGTGAATGGTTGGCAATACTCAGTTTAATGTTTCCTAGAGTTGTAGTGTAGTGTTTCAATACTTTCAATGCATGTTGCAAAAGTATACAATGTTGGCTGTTAAAATGTAAGAGTGTATGCGATAAAACTAGGAAAACCTCTCTTAACACTTTCATCAAGACTTTGTAAAAATAAAAAAGAACAAACATTTGGAAGTCATGTCAAATGGGGATGTTTGTTGTTTAACTATTCAGACTCAAGCCATTTTTTAAAAATGTAGAACGGATTAAAAGTTTGAAATCTTTAAGAAAGCTTTAGTGTCGCTTCTAAAAGGGCAAAAATATAAAGCCTTCAAACCCCAATGCTCTAGGCATCCACCTGTCACTTTCCTCTTTCTACATAATTGTCAGTTTTTATTGATCCTTTTAATCCCTTTTTCTTTGAAAATCTGTTGCCAGCTGATATTTCTTGCACCAAAAGAACTCTCCCTTTCTCTTTTTAAAGTGTGCATCCCCACAGGTAGTCTCATGCTGAGAGCTAAACTGAGGCTAACACTTTTAATTTGCTTTCTTGTGAGCATTAATGGCCTCTACTCGGGTTTAAAGTTTAGGTGATGCAGGAGAATTCTGTAAAGTTAAGACTGATTCACAGGTAAGTGCTTTTTAATTTTTATCTTGCCTTCAGGCCACAGTGCAATTTCCCAGTTCATTAATAGAATGCATCTCCTCTTTTTTCTAAACAGAAACACATTTTAGGAACGTAGAAGCTGTGGGTGGGGACAGAAAGAAAATAATAATGAAGAGGCACAGAAGTTACAAATGTTAAAGATGTTTATTTACATCCAACTTTTTTTTAAAAAAAGTACAGCATCTGATTTTAAGATAATGTATATCATAAGAATAAAGCTCTTTATTTACAAAAATACAATTTCCCTAGGAATGAAAGTTTTTGAATAAATTAAACCAACATTGGAGCCAGTCGGTGAATGCCCCATCTCTGGTTCTACTCAAGTACAAGACATCAATGAAAGTCAAGAGCCACAACAGATGACTCGAGTTTCTAGTTTGCCTTCTTTCAGGACTGATCATCTTGGGGGTTCAGAGCTTTGCCTGGGAGAGGCAAAACTGCATCCTGAGTCTATTGGGCATTTGGCACGCTAAGTCCCTAGCAGGAGGCCCATGCACCCAGCTGAATCCGCCTTCTCTAAGCCCTTTCATTGCATTGTCAGGGCGTTCAAACCAAATTTTCATGCTCATTTTTCTTCATTAGAGTCCTACAAATTGTAAAATTGACTTTTCACCTTGTCTGTAGCAGCAAATCTGTCCTTTGCCCCCCCCTTTTTCTTTTTCCCTAAATCATATGGATGCCCCCAAGAGCTCAGGACTGAAAAGGAAAGAAACAAAGTAGGATTTGTGAAATGTAGAAAAGTGCAAAAGGAATATAGTGGTAGAAGAAAATCTTTAAAAAGAGAGGAGGGAGAGAAATAAAGCTATACTCTGGGCTAAAGCCTGCTTTTATAGCAGTGGGGAGAGGTTTGTTCAAAAGGCTAGGTTATAGGCCAGCCTAAACACTGCTTTATCACAGCCTCCCTATCTTGATGTACAATATATGCATACCCTCCCAGTGTTGTTCACCCTTGACTTTTAGAATGGGAAAATACAGGGCTTTGATATTTGAGAAATCAAGGTAAAATTCCCCCAGCCTGCTTGTTGTATCTAGACAAAACCCAGCTGGATCAAGTCCCCAGAATAAGCACTGGCTGCTTGGGAACTTTTGCTTGTGGGAGGCAAATACCCTTGGTCACAAGTTGCCTTCTGCCTTCTAATGATACTGCACAAAACAAGCAGTATTGTGCAGCAAGTCTTTGGGCAGGCTGCGGAAGGAGAAGAGGCCATCACCAGACCCATAACAATAGTCTTCAGAGGTGGCTGGGCTGCTGGGGCTTGAAGTGCAGGCAGAGAGAGAAGAGGTGGCAGGAGATGCTGTGGAAATCCAGGATCCAGCATCACTGCCAGGGCTGGGTGGATCTGTGGAGCCCAAGAAACTGGGCAGCACCATCTCTTTGGGGTTTTTCTGAAGGCACTGATCCGCCAGCCGCAGGGTTTCCGAAAGGGCCCAGATGTAGTTGTAGGCAAAGCGCAGCGTCTCAATCTTAGTCAACTTAGTGTCATCTGGAAAGGTGGGCAGGACGCTCCGGAGCTCATCCAGGGCTGCGTTGAGATTATGCATTCGATTCCGTTCCCTGTCGTTGGCTTTGACCCGCCTGGTCTTTTTGATGGTGTGAAGGACAGCTTCGTTCTTGACCTTGGTGCGGCCCCTACGCCTCTTCCCCCGCTCTTTCTCTTCTTCGCACCTCTGGGAGCCAGGCTCTGGGGAGGCAAGGTGTTTGGGAAAGGCCAGGGAAGGGATCTGTAGGCCCCCGAGGCTCCCTTCATCATCCGTGATACAAAAGGACACGTCACTGCTGTTGTCAAGGTCAGAGTAGCTGGTCTCCAAAGCAGAGGACATCCTGTGAGAAGAAGGTGGGATGAGTAAGGCTGCATACTCAGAAAATGTGATGACACAGCTCCCATCACCCACATCCAGAAGACACCAAGAGATTTGGAAGCTACCAGGTTGGTGAAAAAGGAAGATTTTAGCCAAACGTGAAAAACGGAAGGAACTGAAAAATGAGGAACAGTGGAAAGGGGGAAATACTTTTGAAGAGAAAGGGGGAAAAACTGATTACTCCTTAAAATAAGTTTCTAAGGTAAACAACCTGGGCGGAAACTTTCCAAAAACGAAGTCCGGAATTTAAACTTAGAATCAAACAAGAGGTTTTTTTGCGCTGGGGTCGTCCCCACTCCTGAACGATTGGAAGTCCAAGGGTATTTCTTTTTTATGCGTAAGGCAACCGAATTGCAGCCCCTCCTATCTAAGCGCCCTAATTTATCTCAGAAGCAGGCCAGCAATAACAGCTCCGTCTGCGCTTTTTTTTTTGCTTCATACTCACTTCAAGCGCTCGGTCCACGCATACGACGCACGCTGGCTGGCTCGCCCGCCCGCCCAGGTTCCAAACGTTAATTTGGAAACCCGGATTTCTGCTGAAAGCGAAAGGAGAGGACACGCGACAGCCCTCCGTCTGTCGGAGGGATCTCTCTGCCGCTATCAGGTCGCGCGAGCAGCGAATTTGGCACACGACTGGCCTCAGATATCTTATATACCCTTGTAAAACAATAGATCTCGCCCTTCGCCGCCACCCCTCCCACTTTCTTCTTTTTGCGCGACCCCCTCTCCTCTCCCCCCCCAGCGAGCTCTGGCGGCATGAATGAATCAAGGCATCAGGTCTGCCCCGTGCTGCACTTTCCTTCGTTTGCATAATTTATGTGCCGAGGATTCCGTTCTCTCCCGGGAGTGTGCCTATAATTACGGCGACCCAATGGCGAGCGAGCACGGCCGGCGAGCCACGTGAGCTATCACTAGGCTAAGCCTCCTCCTTTGAGCTTCATTAGTCTATTAAAAGGGGAAGGGGGAGTAGGCGAGGGAGGAACAAAGTGATTAGCCTTTGGGCCGGAGGCACAAGCCCCCCAAAGGAGCCCTGGCGAGCCGGTCCCTCCCGCTCGGAAGAGAGCATTACCGCCGGCCATTCAACCTTGCGCCAAACGGGCATTTGGGGGGGGGGAATGGGGGGGAGCGAGGGCGCCCGCTTGGCTTTTTTCGGGTCTCCCCTTTTTTGTCTTTGGTTTGATTTTATTCTTCTTTTTTTGGAGGGCAGGGCTCTTTTCTGAGCCCCGGTGAATGAAGCACGACGTGATGGGGCTGAAGGCATCAGGAAATAACAAAAGCGACGTCGCCGGCCGGGGGAACTCGACCCACTGCCCGTTGAATAGAATGAGGAATAAATAATCGCGATCATAATAGTGTCAAAGGGGGCATCGAGTTCCTGTCATTCTCTTCTATCTGCCGCGTTAGATGCGGTGTGTGTGTGTGTGTCTGTGAGGGGGGATTTCTAATTAGCGGCTCTGAAATGCGGCGCGCTTTAACACCCCCAAATTTGGCCAGAAATTTCCCTTGACTTGCCTTTAAGAAACTTTCAAGAATAGCCGGGAGGGCTCTTCATTTTTCACGAAAAAAAAATACATTACCGCCGCTTTATTTTCGGTTGAGACTATAGTGCTTACTTTTTGCAGATTTCAAAACTCTAGACTAAAACAAACAAGCGCGCCTTCTTTTCTAGCTACTCTCCTTGCCTATGGAGGGAAAAAATAATGATGTGGATTTATCCTCTTTTGGGATTCCATCCACTTTCTTTACTTTGCGGTCTGCATATATGGGTCGGAGGTATGTTTTCGAGTTATCAAGTCAGGTGCTTGGGATTGAAACATGGCGAAGTAATCGGTTTTAAGTTGTTGTAAATCAACGTAAGAGGTTAAAAAGCGTTTTGTCCAAGTTAGTTTCGGATAGTAATACGGTAGTTTCACTCACTGCCAAGTTCTACATCTATTTGGAAAGCAGGCAATATAACTTTGCTTGATTAAATGTAGGCAACAACGCAATTATTTTATGAAAGTATTTCTTTTGCATGGTGAAGTGTCTCAGCATTTTTTTTAAAGTTAGGGAATAAAAGAAACAGCACACCTGATTCCTAACATTTATTTTATAATTTATTTAGTTGTTGGATTTCTGACTACAGTCTTGCAATGCTTAGTGGTTTAGAATGATAAGCAATCATATAATAAAATTAACAACCAACATAGAATGTAACTAAAACAATAACAAAAATAGAAAAAAAGTAGGAGATGGCATAGAAAAGCACCACTAAAATGCTGTCAGGAAAAGTTCAATTTTTAACAGCCCTTTTTTAAAAACCATCAAAAGTTTTGTAGGATTTAGTTTGATTTGGTTTGACAACACAAGCAATTTGCTATTACCTTCTGATTTTTTTCAGTTTCCTAGATTGGGTTCCTAGGTGCCTCATTGAGTACTAATTAGATTTTGTTTTTTGTTTTCTTTTTTTTTTTTGAGGTTAGACAAGGATAGCTGGATGCTACTATCTGTGATGGCAGAGTTGTGGAATAATGAAAATGAAATTATGAAGGATATCAATGTAAATACAGTTACACAGATGTAGATTACACCTGTGAGTGATGTGTTCAGTTAGGTGGAATGTACTCCTACCTTGTACAAATGCACTAAGGGTGTAAATTCTAGCAGAGTGACCAAAGTCCTTTGCTCTGAAATGCTGTATCATTTGAAATGATGGCACCATTAAGCCAACCTTTATAGGCTACCTTGGAAAATTAAAACAAAATCCAACACAAGCATTTTGGAAGAAGGTAAAAGGAAACCACTTTCATATTGTTGTCAGAATATAGTATGGATATGTTCAGGAGTTGAGCTTGACTCAAAGGACTTTTGAGTACTTTTTTCCTTAGGTCTGCACAAGATGGGTGTTACATCCTATCCTCCACCACCTTCAGTTCAATCATGTCCGATTCTCAGAGACTGCTTGGGCAAGTCTTGGCAAGGTTTTTCAGAAGTGCCCAGTAGTAAATCCTCCTACATTTAATATTCTGAAATTGAGGCCAATTACTGTTGTTGTTTCCTTACAGGATTTCAGTCAGGTGGGCTTTCCTCCAGATTCTTCCTTACATTTCCTTCTGCTCCCAGCTTCCATTGTCCATGCTGTCTGTAATATAGCCTTTGAACACGTCTTGACTTTGTTTAATTGGCTTCTTTTTCTTGGTGGAAAAGATCCTGGCAGAACCATCAGTAGAGAAGTAGAATATGAAAGTGTTTTAACACTTTAGGTGTTATAAAATGCATGTATTATAAAAGACTTAAGGTTTTATAATCCCTCTAATTTGTAATTAAGGTTCTGTCATATAAAGAATTAATGCAAATGATAATTTTATAATAATAATAATATAATAATAATGTATATTAATGACTTTTTCCCTGATACACTGGCTATAGACCAAGGAAATCCAGGTTCAAATTTTCATACCATCATGGAACTGGCTGATGTTTTCAGGCTTACCCCCATTTCAGCCAAAACTGCCCCTCAGGATTGTTGTGTGCCAGCTTGAGTTGCCTCAGAAACATTGTGAGAGAAATGTAATCAATTAATCAGTCAGTCAATCAATGACTCAGTCAAGTTTTTATGAGGAGATCACTATTTTCATTTTATAAATGGGGGAATCCTGTAATGTAAGTTTCTGGACTTCTACTTTCAGTTTATGTCCATTTATTCCCTCCCCATTAGAAATGGGCACTGTCACATTTTTATTAACATTTGAAGTAGAAAAGTAACTTCCACAGCTTTTCATGCTGAGGGTCAACTAGTTCAAAATGATTCTAACCTATTTTTTTCTAATCAACTATTATCCATAGTTATATGTATATTTATTTGCAAGCACAGCTTTTAGCTGTATTTGTAGTTTATATTTTGGACATTTATTTAAATAGATTTTTGTTTTCATCCAGTCAGATCTGAAATAGAAAAATAAAAAGCATGAATTTATTGCCTGGTATTAAGCACACCATCTTCAGATTTTATTTTATTTTTGGCCAAAGTATGCCATGCTTACAATTTATTTGAAGCATTTATTTAGTGAATTCTTATGAATTGTCCCTACACTGAAAGAATTAAAATGGATTCATTAGCAAACATAAAGAAGTGCTAAATGAATAATTCAGTTGGGCTCAATAGCAAGCAGTCTACTTATTTTGTGAATAAATTGTTTAGCCAGTAAAGATCATTCTATTTAAGCTTCTTGGGCTTCCATCCATGGAAGTCAATTGCAGAAAATTCATTGACTTTTCAAAAATCTAGATTAGACAATTGACTGGAAAACATTTTAAAGAGAATGGCTTCATGGCTTGGATTTCTGTTTCTCTGAATAAAATTTTGAAAGAGTTATTTCCATTGTAATCAAATTATATTTATTTACTGTCATTTTTGATAAGTAGGTATTGGTACAGATAATATACAAATAAGAGCGGCCTAAACTGACTTATTTAAAAGTAGCTTTGTTAAGGAGTACGTTTAACTATTTTCATTTTTTAAAAGAAATAATTAAGTTCTGATGCCCAGATATTTTGGTAACTTCCTAATTCTGATAATTGACAAACTCCAGAGGCCTTTTTGTATGAAACAATTATAGGTAGTCCTTATTTAATGATTGCCTTGTTTAGTGAACATTTGCTGTTATGATAGTAATAAAAAAATAACTGTATGACTAACCCTCATGTTTATGATCTTCACAGGCCTGTAGAGCAAAGGTAAGACCATAAGCACAGTTTCAGTTTCATTTAGTGAACAATTTGTTTAACAACAGAGTTGACTGATCCCGATTGTAATTGCTAATCAAGGACTATCTGTTTTGGATTTTTTTAAAGAATTGATTGCCTTGGCCAAAGAGTTTAAACTAATATACAGTCAGTTCTGTTGTTTAACTGGATTGCAGAAAATACAATGGTATATATTTAAAGTGTCCTTCGGAAAGTATTAATAAGTTATCACATAAATAATTTTCATTCTTTTCCCCCTCTCTCCCCCCACATCCTCTTCCCCCACATCTATCACATTCCCTGCTTCATACTGCTCAAGATTTAATTTGATATAAAATTATCCAGAATGTCCTACCCAAAATTCATGTAAGGATGTGCTCATATGCAGCATAATGAATATTTACTCAGAAATAAATTTTTGGAGGAAATTAACCTTTAGTTTCTAACTATTAAAAAGGGATGAGTAGAAGATATTAAAGTAGATAATTTCTTGGGGGGTGGGCTTCCATTTCAGTAATTTTGCTTTTTATTTTTTATGAGGATTAGTGTCTATATTTGGATGGGAAATATTTTCTTAAGAATCTTATGCTTTCATAATTCATAATCAAGAGCAGAATACATAATACTTTCCTCCTTTTTTCAGTCAGCTGACCAGGCTCATATTTCAAACAATTCTGACAACCAGGCCTTTTCAATCCATGCATTTTTTAAAACTGTATTCCCATTCCAACCCTCACAGATTTCGGAAGTGATTCTAAAACAATATAGCAACTTCAGTAAGTCTTTTTATACATTGTACAGTGGGATTCATTTAAAAATACTCAATGGTCAAAATAATTTTCAGGAGAATCTGGTTCTAAACATAGGGAAGGTAAGTGAGGAAATGATCAAATGGGTATTAGTTAAACAAAAAAAAACCAAGAGATTTTTTATAACAACTTTAAACCTTTCTCTGCTTCTTGATAGTGCGTTTTAAGAAGCTGTTCCTTCATATTGCTGGATATCTTCTTGTATGCTATTTTCCAAGTCTACTGGGAATTGTCCACGTGAACCAGAAACTTCAGGGTCTTTTTGCAGAAAGCACATCAGAATCATTGTACAATTCAGTGGCTGCATGACCACATAGAGAGATAGAGACTCTTGGGTAAGATCATTTATAGAGCTAAAGGTTGTTTGATGCAGTTCACCCAACTTTCTCTTTTCCAAAGCATGTGGCTAAGTTCTCAATATAAGGTATGTTCTTGAAGTCCAGACTGCACATAATAAATATGTACATTACTATGTATGAAGGACTAATCACTTTTTGGATCCTTTCCTTGCTACCTGAATTTGCCATTCGGTTTGTACTGTATCATTTTCAGTATCATTTGAGTGAACTGGTGAAATGTCCATATCGACTTAAGCAGTTATAAGTAAATAGGTGGCTATATTTCCAACAGTTCAGCCCCTGGCTACATGACTTGAAACTTCCACTACAGTCTGCTCACATTTCTAAATGGGTTGCTTTATTTCCATTGAAACGCTATCATCTTCTAAAAAAGATGCTCATATGATAAGTCTCCTGAGATGGACACCACTCATAAATCAGGCCAGAGTTCTTCCTTATTTAAGGATGAGCACAAAAATGATTTTTTCAAATTAATTTTCAACTAAATGACAGATACGTAAATTCAAAGTCAGTTTCATTGAGGAAATTTTTATTCCAGATAATACATAGTGTTTGAATGCACTTGAAATGTTATGCTAGTCTCTGGAAGTGGTTCATAAAAATAGACTTAACTTTTTCTTCTCTTAATCATTTATATGCACTATGTAAAATAATAATTCAAGCCAAATTTACAACAAAACGATCATCTAGTCTCCTGCATTTTGTCTTAACTGCATTAAAAATCAGAAACGAGGTAACAATAGCTCAGTATATCCTTTATCTTATTTTATACACATTTTAGAACTTAACTAAATTATGGTTGCCTATGAACACAATGTATTTTTCTTGCAGCAATTAAAATGTTTTAATGAGACAACCATAAAATCAACCATTAATTATTTTGTTTCAAACACTTCTGTGTCCTTTTGAGGCAGGTCTATTTAGAAATAGTTTAGAGAGTAGCCTGCAGTTTTATTCTTTCGCTGGTATTATATACGAGAGTGGAGAAGTCATTTATAAATAATTACACAATGTTTTGGGTCTTTGGGCTTGTATAATATATCAAAGCGATTAGTACATGCATTGTTCCATTGTAAATGGGGTCCCCCCCCCTTTTGCTTCCTTTCAGTTTCACTTGCCTTGTATTCTAACCAAACCTTTTCCTTGAAATCCTTTGTCTGTCATTCTTTTGGCGTGTTACAGTGCTCAGGCATTGTTCTTATTCAAACACTCACAGCATGTGTAAAGAAAGCCACCGCTGTCGCATCTTAAGTTTTTACCATAACTTCTTGATGATTTTTCTCCTACTTTTTTCCAAGGATTTTTTTGTGGTGGTGGGAGTTAAAGAATAATGTTAATATCTCCACATTGTTGCTTCTCTGATATATCTGATAGAGAGAAAGTTAGAATGTTCAAAGTCTCTTTTCCTTGGTGGCACCTTTTGTTTTGAAGAACAGAAAAGTGGAGAACTCTGCAGCAAGTGATAACCATTGGCTGGGTTTTGTCCCCTGTAACAATATTCCCATTCCACCGTGGATTTTATGGTTATCAAAGTGTGTGTTAAGAAGAGGGGGAAGTTAATGGGGGATACCAGGGCATTTAACTTATTTCTTTTATGGGCGGCCTAAACAATACATTTTCAACCCAAACAATATCTGAGCCAGAATAGCAGTTTCAATGTCAGTCATGCTCTCAGCAGTTGAAAATAAATTATCTTAAGACAGGACAGTGTAAAAGTATCTCAACCCACCCACCCCCCGCCACTCCAATTCCCAAATGACAGATGAGGCCATTTTAAAAGTGACTTTAAAGATAGAATTAGTGGCATTTGTCACCTTATAAAACTGCCATAATGCAGTGTCTAGAAATTCAAAAATAGTATAGTCCACAAAGCAAGAACAACAATGGAAGCAGCAGCAGCAACAACACACACATACACACAATTGCATTGTGTTGAAGAAGTCCCTGGTCCAGGAATGAAAAGAGCTAGCCAAGAGGATCCTCCTAGGAGAATGTCTTATGGGATTAAGCCTGAGATAGGATTGCAATTCAATGCCTGGCCACGTGAGAGAGGGAAATAAAAAAGGACTACTTTGTTTTGTTTTTTAAAGTTTCAACAGCGCTAATCCATGTTATCCAAGAGAATCAGGCCAGAGAAAATTGGGGGGGGGGGAAATGGAAGAGAAAGAGAATAAAAACATGATAAAGTGAATAGACATTTATCGATGCTTGGCCTGGTTTCTTTTCGGTAAGTTGTAGAATTTTAAGAAAAACCAAGTTTCAACTATTGGTTTACTTGCTGGAAATAATTATGAAATAACACAAAAATAAGAAAGAAAATGGAAGGAAGGAAGGAAGGGCTATAAAATAAGACCAAAGTAGGTTTGCTTCAAAAGAAAGAGAGAAGAAAGAGAGAAGAAAAAAAGCAACTATGGTACTGAGCATTTTCCCCCCAAACAGCAAGATGATCAATAAACATTCTTAGATCTTCTCATATGTAATATTTTCCCCAAACCTTCCTTTTGGAGAGAACACATTCAGCTGAAACTTTTAAATGAGAATTTATGCTCAGAAGAAAAGCAGCCTCTGTATAGTAAATAAGACTGTGAAGTGGACATTTAAGGGGGAGTAGGGTATTTGGGGATCTGCATAACTTTACTTCATGTTAATATCAGAATTTCTTGGGTAGCATTTAGCAATCTGTCAAGGCCCCAAACCTGTTTACATATGAACAGTTTCCCAGCAGATGAATGCCCTCGGCTTTCTTGCTCCCTTCTTCCTCTTGGCTGTCCCCCCCACTTCCCTCAGAAGGGAAGGATTTGCTGCCATTTGCATAGCAGGTGCTTGATTCTTCATTCTTCGTTAAAGAAGTTTTAATATGGGATAAATTGGCAGGAATTAGGGGAGTCTGGAAACAAGGCAAGGAACCATAGAGGCTTTGCTCAGCCGCTCTGAAAGAAAACAAAGTTTGGAACAGATAACCGAAGGAAGAATAATTATTGAAAAAAACATTCCACACTTTCTATTGGCCTTGATTAAAAGCAACCTTACTTTCTTCTTCTGGCCTATTAAAAATCAAGTTTGCACTTGGTAAAGCCAGAATCCTAAAGAAGACAGGTGTATGATTTACTATCCAAAAGATCTCTGAGTCAGAGAAATACTGGTTGGAGAGTTTTAAATGTTAATTCCTGGTATAATCCCTTCATTTGGCATTGTAGAAGTACTGCACTCACAAGCGATCTTTCTTATTTATTTGTTTGTTTGTTTGAGAAGTCTTGTCATGCACAAGAGAAGAAAGGAGAGGAGAGGAGGAGAGGAAGTTCTAAAATGAAAAATAATGTTTTATTTCAGTGCTGTTATAATTTACTAGAAGTGGCATCCAAAAAGGGTACTCAGAAAAGTTAAGATGGCAGCCCAGACTGCAGATCAAAGTGATGGCCTCTTTCTATATGCAACATACAATGTATGGAATGTGGCTTCAATCATGTAATCATAGTCTTTTTTGGATTCTGCCCCCACCCCCGGTGCCCTCTCCCCCGTGCCCCTACTTTCAAGTCTGGTCTGGGATAATTGTCATCCATCTTGATAGGAGAATATGCTAGGAGGAAATGCTGAGATTAGGTAATGAATGCCACTGTAAATGTTTAAGTAATTTCCTGAAAAATTCAATTGGGGTTTGCTTCCTATAATTTAATCCCATTATTTCATGTTCTGTATAGAGAACAAGTTTCAACTAAGTAAAATCCTGTCAGCTATTTGAAAGGACAATTATATTGCCATCTAAATGCAGGTAGTCCTCGAGTTACAACTACAATTGAGCCCAAAATTTATGTTGCTAAGTAAAACATTTGTTACGTGAGTTTTGTTCCATTTTATGGTTTTTCTTACCACAGTTGTTAAGTGATTTTTTGCATTTGTTAAGTTAGTAACATGGCTGTTAAGTGAATCTGGATTCTCCATTGACTGCTTGTCAGAAGGCTGCAAAAGCAAATGACATGCAACAGTCATAATTATGAACCAGTTGCCAAGCCTCTGAATTTTAATCATGTGACCATAGGGATGTTGCAACGGTCGTAAGTATGCAAAATGGTCATGCGTCACTTTTCTAAGTGCTGTTGTGACTTGTAATGGTCACTAAATGAACTGTTGGTAATCGAGGTCTAACTTTACCTCCTTGTGAATTCTTTGAGTCGGTTCTATGAGTCTGAATGTTTTAAATACTTGGTGATTTAAACTGGACACAGCATTCAATACATTCTGATGTACTGGAATATATTGCTCCCAGTTCCTCTGATTTCGATATGGAATGTCTGTTCATGTCTAAAATTCCTAAGTCATTACTCTGCCACCCCAAATATTTACCCATTCTACACCTATGAATAATTTCTACTTCCTAAATAATGAACTTTGCATCTGTTTCTGTCAAATTTAGAATAGAATAGAATAGAATAGAATAGAATAGAATAGAATAGAATAGAATAGAATTCTTTATTGGCCAAATGTGACTGGATACACAAGGAATTTGTCTTGGTGCAAATGCTCTCAGTGTACATAAAAGAAAAGATACATTCGTCAAGAGTCAAGAATCATAAGATACAACACTTAATAGTAATAGGGTACAGTAAGCAATCAAATCATACTAGGAAACAGTCAATAAAAATCATTAGGATACAAGCAACAAAGTTACAGTCATATAGTCATAAGTGGGAGGAGATGGGTGAAAGGAAGGATGAGAGGAGTAATAGTAATAGTAATGCAGACTTAGTAAATAGTTTGACAGTGTTGAGGGAATTATTTGTTTAGCAGAGTGATGGCGTTCGGGGAAAAAACTGTCCTTGTGTCTATATGTTCTGGTGTGCAGTGCTCTATAGAGTCATTTTGAGGGAAGGAGTTGACACAGTTTATGTCTGGGATGTGAGGGGTCTATAAATATTTTCACAGTCCTCTTTTTGATTTGTACAATATACAGGTCCTCGATTGAAGGCAGGTTGGTAGTAATTGTTTTTTCTGCGGTCCTAATTACTCTCTAGAGTCTGTGTCTGTCTTGTTGGGTTGCAGAACCAAACCAGACAGTTATAGAGGTGCAGATGACAGACTCAATAATTCCTCTGTATTTCATGCTATTATTTCCAAATTGTTTATCTAACATAGCAGGATCAATTTTATTTCTATCTGTTAATGTTTCAGCTGCCTTGCCCAATTATATGTCATCTTCCAATTTGATAAAGCATTCCTTCTACTTTTTCACATACTGTAGGTAATGAAAATTATTGGCATCATATTTGAACATTGTGCCTGTCCCCCACTTTCACTTTATATCTCAATTTATAGGTAGTCCTTCACTTACAACATTTGTTCAACGAGCATTTGAAGTTACAGTCGCACTGAAAAAAAAGTCTTATGACCATTTTTCACAGTTATGACTGTTGCAGCATCTCCATGGTCATGTGATCAAAATTTGGGTACTTGGCAAATGTTTCATATTTATTACAAGATCCTGACTTCGTGAGATCCCCTTTTGTGGTTTTCTGTCAATGGGGAAGACAGGTTCACTTAACAACCCTGTTACTACCTTAAGAGCTCTAGTGATTCACTTAACCTCTGTGGCAAGAAAGGTCACGAAGTGGGGCAAAACTCACTTCACAAATGTCTTGCTTATCACAGCAATTCTGAGTTCATTTGTAGTCATAAGTAGAGGACCACCTATAGTGTAAGTGTGGATTCCAACAATATATGACCATCACACCTCAAAGTTTCTGCTGCTGCTTTTTTGTTGTTGAGTATCAAATCACTTACCTTTTGTTTTTTAATTACATTTATATGCCGCCCTTCTCCAAAGACTCAGGGTGGCTTACAATTTTTGGGATACAATCCAATGCGCTCAGCAATAGCCTTCATTCCATTGTATATGCCTGCTTATTACTAAGCGGCCTTTTTACAAAGTCAGATTATTGCCCCCAACAATCTTGGGTCCTCAATTTACCTACCCCGAGAGGATGGAAGGCTGAGTCAACCTTGAGCCTGGTGGGATTCGAGCCTACACTAATTGCAGGCAGCTGGAACTAAGTGAATCTAAGTGCTAGGCATTTAACAGCCTGCACCACCAAGGCTCTTTTTGAATCTTCCACCATCTTCTGCAGGAGAAAATTGTCAGAAAAACAGGTCAGGCATTTTCTGAAAGAATTATGTTTGTTAAAATGTATGTCTCAACAGATTGCCCACCCCACACCCCTCATTTTACTATTACTTTCCTCTTTAACATACCTATAATGGGCTTTTGGTGAATATCTGCATATTCATTTTCATACTGCATAAAATTTTGTTTTGAGTAAATGAAGAACTGACCAAATAAAAACTTTTATTTTTGCACTCTTTAATCCTGGTATCATTGTATCTGTTAAGTTCTTATAGAGAGGCAGGACGCGGAGTGCTTCAACTCAAAGTTTATTGTGACTTCAGCTCAGAACGGACCCAACTGGCTCAGCCACGGCAGCTATTTATAGCCGGCTGCCGCGGCTGCCAGCCAATCAGAGTGCAGGGTTTTCCTGCACTTTTACAACCAATGAATTCAAACACTTTACAACAATACCCAGTCATTTTAAACTCTGCATACATAACACCCCTCCCCACTAGGTTTGATCCATACTCAAACCCCATCTATCTAATATACGCTTGTAGATACGTGGGGCTCTTACGGGTACGTTGAGACCTGCGTGGTTCAGGTGTTTTGGGAATCTCACTTTGTGAGGAAGGAAATGTATCTGCCAACATTCCCTTATTAGGATTTCTTGTATTGGTAGAACCTGCTTGGTTACTACAACCTGGTCTCTCCTCCCAATCCATCTCCAACCCAATGTCAGCACCTAAATCAGGTAATGATGTGCAATCTTCCATTTGTGAAAATGGTTGTTGGTATTGTGACAGGTTTTGGGATGGTTCCTGTCGTGTTAGCTCGTTACACATCGGGCTGATTCTTGCTTGTTCATTACACTCATGATCCTCCCCTTCCCCCCTAGAAGAGGCAGTAGGTATGGGAACCAGAGAGGAGCAAAAGCGATGCTCCTGAGGCAATCTGGATCTTAACTGATCAATGTGCCTGCTCCAGAGGACACCATCCTCCGTTTGTACCCTGTAAGACCTGGGGCCTGTGATTTGGGTTATCTCAGCAGGAATCCATAATGGTTCACCCATAAGGTTCTTAGCATACACAGAATCACCCACAGTGAATGTGCGAATTTTGCTAGTGGAATCTAGTGGTTCGTTGGGTGCGTAAGTGGGGTGAAGGCGGCCTAGGGTAGACCTGAGTTTTCTCCCCATCAAAAGCTCGGCAGGAGTTAAGTTAGTGGATGGACTAGGAGTGATGTGTTGGATACTGAGTAGTTTTTCAACTTTCTCAGTGATGTCCCCTGGACCCAATTGTTGGAGTTTCTCCTAGGTAAAATGTACCATGCGTTCAGCCCGGCCGTTAGACGAAGGATGCCCAGGGTCAGTAAGGGCGTGTCTGATACCCTGCTGCGCTAAATATGATTCAAAAAGATTAGCAGTAAATTGAGGACCATTGTCAGAAACAAGCACATCAGGTAACCCATGAGTTACAAAAAGTTTCTTAAGTTGTTTGATAATAGCGTCTGCAGTGGTGGAAACCATGGGGATAACCTCTAACCATCTGGAGTATGCATCAACTACAATAAGGAAGGTGTGTCCTCTGGTAGGGCCAGCAAAATCAATGTGAATCCTGGACCATGGACCCCTAGGACATTCCCATTCTTGTTTGGGGGCGAGGAGTGGAGCAGGCCTTCCTTCAATGAATACCTTGACATGCACTTTCCTGTTATTTAAGGAGGAAGAATGACCAATAGTTACTGTTTGATGAGTTTCATTCCTTCCATTTGCTTCTGTGTTGCACCCCATTTTCTCACTGGTGTTGTTTGGCTTGACTTCTCTGTCTTTGTTGTTTGTAGCAAACTTTCTTCTGTTAGGTGGAGTTCTGGATGATTTGCAGACTCTTGCAAGGTGCCCTCTTTTTTCACATCAGAGGCAAATGGTGTCAGGAACTTGCATTCAGTGCGGGGGTGGTTTCCCCCACAACCTATGCAGTGGAAATCACACCTCTTCCTTCTCAGGTCGTTTCTTTTCCGCTCCATTCTGAGTCTGTTGATTTCTTCTTCTTCTTCACTGTATTCTGACTCAGATTCAAGTTCATCAAAATGAGTTATAGTGGTCTTTTCCCCATCTAAATGGCCCGTAGTCTTGTTCATCTTTCTCATGGCTGCTGCTGAGGATTTGGTGGCTTCTGCTGAAGATGCTTCCTCTATGGCTTCTTTCAGCGTGATCTTGGGTTTCATCAGTAATTTGCTCTGCAAAACCTTGTCTTTAAGGCCCAAAACGAAACGATCGCACATGGCCTCCTCTAAACTGCTGAATTCGCACGCACCCCCAATATCTCTTAAACTTGCCACGAAGTCATTTATGCTTTCGTCTTCCCCCTTTTCGCGGTGATAAAACTCGTGTCTTTTAACGAGGCACGATACTTAGGGTGTGTAGTGTGCCCTTAAAAGCCTCTCTAGATCAGGCCTTCACGTCTGCTGCGCCTGCTAATGCCTTCGCCATCTTGAAAACTGCCGGACCGCAATACGTGAGAAAAACCGCCCTCTTCCGCTGCTCAGAAATGGCAGCCAGATCGCTTCCTTCCAAAAACATCTGAAACCGATCTCATACGACTCCCAGTCTCCATTCTTCAGGTTGAATGGGGCTGCGGGGGGGTGTTCAGCACAGCCATCTCGCTCTTCTCTGTTCCGCGTTGCCTTCTCTTCAGGGAAATCCCACCTTGGTCGCCAGTGTTAAGTTCGCATAGAGAGGCAGGACGCGGAGTGCTTCAACTCAAAGTTTATTGTGACTTCAGCTCAGAACGGACCCAACTGGCTCAGCCGCGGCAGCTATTTATAGCTGGCTGCCGCGGCTGCCAGCCAATCAGAGTGCAGGGTTTTCCCGCACTTTTACAACCAATGAATTCAAACACTTTACAACAATACCCAGTCATTTTAAACTCTGCATACATAACAGTATCCTTTCATTCACTGCGAAGAACCTGGAGAACAAGTTTCTCTCCATATGTTGTTGGACTCAGTTCCAATCAGATGATGTGAATACAACTGTAGACAGAAACCAAAGTGCATATGTTGTCTCCTATTTCTAGAACCATCTCCAAATCTTCTTTACGCTGATAGTGAAAGAATCTTATTTTAATTGGCATGGATCTGCAAACCTATTTATCCATATGAAGATAGAAGCTCAGTAGACCACAGGGTGAAGACTTATCCTTCTGCATGCATGTACCTTACACAAATCTGACTTCAATAAAATAATAGGCTTCAACAAACACAATTGTTATCATCTGATCTAAAAGTATAGATTAAACTAGAAGATATTCATTCTAATGACATGGCCCATCCACCACATCTGGGCTCTGATAAACCACTCAATTCTGGTGGACTTCACCTATTTCAAGAGTTTCAAGTTAGAGGCACTTTTTTTGCCACAGATGAATGCCACAGATGGAACAGAGGGTGTGTATGTGAAATTTCTCCAGTTATTTGATTTGTCATCAATATATCTATGTAAGAGAGAAGGGATAACCACAACTCTATAGACTTTCACCTTTGTGGAGGTGTGGACACTGTGTTGATTGACCACTCTGGTATGCAGCCATGCAAGAGCCCGCCTGGTCTTGCTAACCCTGGAGTCAATTTCTTTGTCCAAAGTCCCATCACTCAAGATGACCCTTCCCAAGTATTTGAAGCTGTTTACATTTTATCAGTTCAGTGTTGTCAACAGTGATTTTTGGTTCTGTAGGGTAAATATATGGCACAAGCTAATACAGTAAAACTATAATAAGTAGTCCTTCAGATTTGAAGAAGACACACTGTTTTCTAGTTCTTCTGTAAACACAAAGGTGTCTCTGTAGTCCCAGCCTGGAAGCACAGAATCTAACACAATGGGAGCACTTTTATCATTCTATAATACAACTGTTTATAGTTTTATATTCAGTTCTCTACTTAGTTTATGGAGGTCCATAAATTATAGATATTTTTTTATTTACGGGGGCGAAATTGTACTAATGTAGATATGCAAGTGATAAGGAAGCTTTTAGTGGATAGGCTAACTGAACATTTGGGGTGAACTTAGGGCCCCAAGAGGTGAGTGACACTTGAAAGGGGTGGGGGTATGAATTTTTTGTTTGCTTGTTTGGCAGGTGGAGGTAATTCTTCTTCCCTTTCTCTGTCTCTGTTAAACCTACATCCAAAATATGATCAAGATTTTAAGGAATCATGCCATAAAGTTTCAAATGCAAGGAGAAGTAAAGGATGTGGAGAAGCGTGGCCTATTTTGAAGTTTATTCCCAACCAAAACACTTCAAACAAAGTCTTCACACAGCACTTCTGTGTATTTCTACTAGGTTTTATCAAACAAGATAATAGGCGCGTGCCTGCACCTAGCTATATTTGAAGAGAAAGGAAAAAAGGGAAATGACCATTACCCCTTGCTTTAAAATGCACATTTATTTCTCTGTTAGAGATAAAGGAAAATTGCTAGTTTTCTACCTGCAGATTGTCATCTGATCGGTCCTTTGAAAGGTCCTCTTCTGTGATGAATGGTAAGTACTGTTAAGTTTGCATGAAGAGACAGACGTGGAGTGCTTCAAGCTCTTTGTTTATTAGTGACTACAGCTCAGAACGAACCCACTTTGGCTGGGCTGCGGCTGCTACTTATAGCCAGCAGCCGCAGTTGCCAGCCAATCAGAGTGCAGGGTTTTCCCGCACTTTTTAAACCAATCATTTCTTACATTTTACAAGAACAGTTCAAACTAAACCAATGACTTTAAACCTGCATACATAACACCCCTCCCCACTAGGTTTAGTCCATACTCAAACCCCAGTCTATCTAATGTATTCTTTTAAATAGGTGGGGCTCTTACGTGTACGTTGAGACCTACGTGGTTCAGATGTTTTAAGGTTCTCACCTTGTGAGGGAGGAAATGTGTCTGCTGACATTTCCTTACTAGGACTTGTAGTAATGGTAGAACCTGTTTGGTTACTGCAACCTGGTCTCTCCTCCCAATCCATCTCCAACCCAATGTCAGCACCTAAATCAGGTAATGATGTGCAATCTTCCATTTGTGAAAATGGTTGTTGGTATTGTGACAGGTTTTGGGATGGTTCCTGTCATGTTAGCTCGTTACACATCGGGTTGATTCTTGCTTGTTCATTACACTCATGATCCTCCCCTTCCCCTAGAAGAGGCAGTAGGTATGGGAACCAGAGAGGAGCAAAAGCGATGCTCCTGAGGCAATCTGGAACTTAACTGATCAATGTGCCTGCTCCAGAGGACACCATCCTCCGTTTGTACCCTGTAAGACCTGGGGCCTGTGATTTGGGTTATCTCAGCAGGAATCCATAATGGTTCACCCATAAGGTTCTCAGCATAAACAGAATCACCCACAGTGAATGTGCGAATTTTGCTAGTGGAATCTAGTGGTGCATTGGGTGCGTAAGTGGGATGAAGGCGATCAAGGGGAGACCTGAGTTTCCTACCCATCAACAATTCAGCTGGGGACAAATTAGTTGAGGGGTTTGGGAGTGATATGCTGAACACTGAGAAGTTTTTCAACTCTCTCAGTGATATCTCCTGGACCCAATTGCTGAAGTTTTTCCTTGGTAAATTGTACCCGGCAGCCGAAGGATGCCCAGGGGCTGTCAGGGCATGTCTGATACCCTGCTGTGCTAGATATGATTCAAAAAGGTTGGATGTAAATTGAGGGCCGTTGTCAGAAACAAGCACATCAGGTAACCCGTGAGTTACAAAAGCTTTTTAAGCTGTTTGATGACAGCTTCAGTTGTGGTGGATGCCATAGGGATAACCTCTAGCCATTTGGAATATGCATCAACTATAATAAGGAAAGTGTGCCCTCTGGTAGGGCCAGCAAAATCAATGTGAATCCTGGACCATGGGCCCCTAGGACATTCCCATTCCTGTGTGGGGGCGAGAGGTGGGGCAGGCCTGACTACCTGACAGTTGGGACAAGATGCAACCCAGTTTTCAACCATTTTGTCAATACCTGGCCACCATACATAACTCCTGGCCAATCCCTTCATTCTGACAATACCTGGATGACCCTCATGTAACATTTCCAAAACCTCTTTTTGCAGTTTTGTAGGAATAACCACCCTGTTACCCCACAAAATACATCCTCTTAATACAGATAATTCAGTTTGCCTGGATTTAAAAGGTTGGGCAAGTTGAGGTAGATCTTGAAGAGGCCAACCTTTCTTAATCCAGCCTATAACAGGAGCCAATAGTGTCTTTGGCAGTCTCTCTGGCAATTTCAGCAGTGTGTACTGGAAGCTTGGCAACAGTTTCTAGGAAAAGGTGTAAGTCTCAGGAGCAAAGTCCTCAGTGTGAGAAGGAAGTGGGCAGCGACTCAAAGCATCTGCATGCCCAATGTCTTTGCCAGGCCTGTGGATGAGTTTGTATGAATAAGCAGCAAGAAATTAAGTCCACCTCAGCATTCTTGGTGACAGGATAGTGGGCGTAGGTTTGTCTCCTGCCACAATGCCTAACAGAGGTTTGTGATCTGTGACAATGGTAAATGTTCTCCCATATAAATACTCATGGAATTTCTTGACAGCTGCAACAATTGCCAAGGCTTCCTTGTCCAGTTGGCTGTAATTCCTCTCTGCTTTGGTCAAGGTGTGAGAGTAAAATGCAATAGGAGCTTCCGTCCCGCTGGGAAGCCTGTGGCTCAAATCCCCACTCCAAAAGGGGATGCATCACAAGTCAGTACAACAGGCAAATTCTCAGAGAACTGTATCAGTACAGCATCAGACGTGATTAGTCTTTTAATATTGTTAAGTGCAGATTGTTCTTTTCTGCCCCAGACCCACGCAGACTTTTTGTCTAATAATCTGTGCAGTGGTTCTGCAATGGTTGCCTTCCGAGGTAGGAACATGTGATAAAAGTTAATAAGTCCAAGGAAGGCTTGCAAATCTGTTTTACATTTTGGTCTAGGGGCTTCTTTGATTGCCTGATCCTTGACATCTGTGGGGTGGATACCATGCTTATCAATCACATAGCCCAAGAACTCAACCTTGTCAGTTCTAAGAGTGCATTTTTCTTCCTTGACTTTTAACCCCGCTTTTTTGAATCTGGTAAGGACTTCTCTGAGTCTCTCTTGTAACTGAGTGTCATTTTCAGCAGAGATTAACACATCATCAAAGTAAGGTACTACCCCTGGCAGTCCTTGGAGCATCCTTTCCATAAGGCTTTGGAAGATGCCTGGTGCCACGCTTACTCCAAACTGTAACCTTTTACATTTGAAAGCACCTCTATGAGTCACAATGGTTTGGGCCTCTGCAGTGGCATCATCAACTGTTAATTGTTGATATGCCTGGGCCAGATCCAATTTGGCAAAGACTGTACCCCTGCCAAGTGAATGTAGTAAATGATGCACCACTGGAACTGGATATGCGCTCTGTTGAAGCATGGTTCAATGTCCCCTTATAGTCTCCACAGATTCTCACTGACCCATCAGTCTTGACTGGTGTGACTATGGGTGTCTCCCACCTGGAGTGGTCAGTGGGCTCTAAAACTCCTTGAGCTATTAGTTTATCTAATTGTGCATCATTTTTTCCTTTAAGGCAAATGGGACCCTTCTGGGCTTTAAGCGAATTGGTGGCACCTTGGGATCTAGACTGAAAGTGATAGGGGCCCCATATACTTGCCCAATCCTGCTGAAGACCTCTGGAAACTCAGACTTCAAGGCCTCCTCCCATTCAGTGTTGCTCACGTGATTGATGCCAGTCACCTCGATGCCTAGTAGATTGAACCACTCAAGTCCCAGCAAGCTTGGGCGATCCTTGTCCACGATGGTCAGGGCAAGCTTTGGTGTGGCCTTTGAACTTCACGTTGAATTCTCTTGTTCCAACTACTGGAATCTTGTTCCCTTGGTAGTCTTTAAGAGTCAGTGCTTGCTTCTTGAAATGCTTCTTCTGAATGTTTGGGAGTAGTCTGTGAATAGTGTCCCATGACACCATAGATAAATATGAGCTTGAGTCCACTTCCATTTGGCAAGGCCTTCCTTCAATTAGTACCTTGACATGCACTTTTCTGTTATTGATAGAAGAAGAATGACCAATAGTTACTGTCAGATGAGTTTCATTCTTCCCCTTTGCTTCTGTGCTGTGCCCCATTTTCTCACTGAGGTTGTTGGGCTTGAATTCTTTGTCAGGAAACTTCCTTCTGTTGGGTGGAGTTCTGGATGATTTGCAGACTCTTGCTAGGTGTCCTCTTTTTTTACAACGGAGGCAGATGGTATCTAGAAACTTGCTTCCCCCACAACCTATGCAGTAGAAATCTTGCCTCTTTCTTCCCAGGTCTTTCTTTTTCCACTCCATTCTGAGTCTATAAATTCCTTCCTCCACCTCACTACAGTCTGACTCAGAATCTATTTGCTCACAATGAGTTGTTGTGGACTTTTCCACATCAGGATGGCTTGTGGCCTTGTTAATTTTCTTCATGGCTGCTGCTGAGGACTTGGTAGCTTCTGCTGAAGAGGCCTCTTCTGTTGCTTCCTTCAGCGTGATCTTAGGTCTTAGTAATAACTTGCTCTGAAGCACCTTGTCTTTAAGGCCCAGAACAAATCGATCGCATGGCCTCTTCTAAATTGTTAAATTCACATGCACCCCCAATGTCTCTTAAACTTGCCATGAAGTCATTTACGTTTTTGCTTTCCCCTTGATCCTGATGGTAAAACTCATGTCTCTTAATGAGGCACGATACTTGTGGGGCGTAATGGGCTCTTAACAACTTTTCTAAGTCAGGCCATTCCATTACCTTCACGTCTGCAGCTCCCGACAATGCCTTCGCCATCTTGAAAACGGCCGGACCGCAGTGCGTGAGAAAGACCACCCTCTTCCGCTTCTTGGAAATGTCGGCAAGATTGTTTCCTTCCAGATACATTTGGAAATGATCTGCATATGTCTCCCAGTCTTCTGCCGTTGGATCGAACGGGGCTGGGGGGGTGTTTAGCACAGCCATCTCTCTCTTCTTCTGTTCCACGTTGCCTTCTTCTTCAGGGAGATCCCACCTTCGTCGCCAGTGTTAAGTTTGCATGAAGAGACAGACGCGGAGTGCTTCAAGCTCTTTGTTTACTAGTGACTACAGCTCAGAACGAACCCACTTTGGCTGGGCTGCGGCTGCTACTTATAGCCAGCAGCCGCAGTTGCCAGCCAATCAGAGTGCAGGGTTTTCCTGCACTTTTTAAACCAATCATTTCTTACATTTTACAAGAACAGTTCAAACTAAACCAATGACTTTAAACCTGCATACATAACAAGTACATTGATGAGAGACCCTTTTTGGTCTCCTCCTCCTGTAATGTGTATTTGTGTATGTTTAATGGAAACGGAGAGTGCCCTGCAAAAGTGAAGGTAAAAACCATGGCTTATGGAACTGTTAATATATTTTTGTTATTTAGTGAATCTATTATATTAATTCAGTTTTTCTCAATTAGGGTAATGGGACCTACTATAGCTTAAACCAAACATTCACTCAAGCTGCCAGTTTTTTAGCTGGTGTCGGCCTTCATATGCCATCAAATTCTTCCCTAGAACCGTGATCTTGTAATGTGTTGGTGTGGTACATGTGTGGATTCAAGCATGTGTGGATTTTGTAGCAATAGCACTTAGACTTATATACCTCTTCATAGTGCCTACAGCCCTCTCTAAGAGGATTATTATCCCCAACAATTTGGTTCCTCATTTTATCAAGCTGGGAAGGATGGAAGGCTGAGTCAGCCTGGAGCTGGTCAGAATCAAAGTCCTGGCAGTGAGCAATGAGTTAGCCTGCAATACTGCATTATAACCACGTGTGCCACCATGGCTCCTCTTATAATTGACATATGTAAATTGTCTTAATGTACACATTTTTCAAGTGCTGTCCAAGATTTTTTGTATGGCATATAGCAGTGGTAGCTAAACTTTTTGAGCTCCTGTGCCAAAAATTGCACATGCATTAGCACATGTGCACTCACGTGCCAGCACCCAGAATGCAATGCACATGCACCCTGAGCATGCACATGCAATCCCCCCCACCCCTTACCAGCACTGCGCCTCACAGCTGATTTTTCAGCTGGTTTGAGGCCTTTTTCGGCCTCCCAGAGGCTTGGAAAAAGCCTCTGCAAGGCTTTTCAGGCCGAATAATATGCCCGTTTCATCACTTCCTGTAATACTGCATGCACAGTGAGGTAAGTTTGCCTGCGGCTTGTGTGCCGGCACAAATGGCTCTGCATGCCACTTGTGGTACATGTGCCATAGGTTCGCCATCACGTACATATAGTGTGCCAATTAACTACTGGGACCTGATTTATGCTATAATCTTTCAACTTCAGTTTCAGATCTTAATACTTTGTGTTCTTCTCTAATTCTCTGTCTTCTCTTGTAATATCTTCTGGTAGTGCAACATCAATTATCCACACTTTTTTCTTTTCAATTACAGTCAAACCTTTTATAATTATTATTATGATTAGTTTCAAGTCAGCCAGATATTTAGACTGGACTTGACATTTTTATCCACCTATTGAGTCCTTCCTGTTCTGCTTATTACGCTCTGGATGGGTATAAAGCAGACAGAGCAACTCCACAAAGCATCTATACAGTCTTTTTTATTGGTTCATCAGGCATCCTATCAACTCATATTTATGATGAGGTTCTTCTCAATGTCCAATCTTTTGCATATCTGAATTGTAGTGTAGAAAGATGGTTATCTCTTTCCTCCCATAGTCATAGAGGCAGGGGGTAGCCATACTACTATGAGGCTGTGTTCAGGCAAAAAAAAAGAAACATCTCCCAACCCACCAAGGGTCAATTCAGTGACCAATCAGGGTTACAGAGGTGGCCACATGACATGTGCTACATTTCCCAGGATACCTTAACTACATTTACCATGATGCATTCCCTTAAGGGAACAGCTCACAATTCCTAACTAACTATCCCAAATCCAATTAACTCTAAACTGGCTGGACAGCACACTTCCCAAGGATCTGGGATAAACAGTTGTTGTTTGATGGACTTACATTTACATCATGGGATGTAGACTGTTTCAAGTAAAGCTGCCTTTTGCAATTGACTGTTGGTGATTTTGTCAATGCCAATAATGTTTAAGTGGCGCTCTAGATGTTTTGTGATTGCACCCAAGTGCCTGTTACTACTGATATTTATTATTATGTGTGCCCACTTACAGTTAAATCCACAATCTAAGACTGGTGAAAACTGAATTCAAGTCCTAAGCATGCACATCTAAAAACTCTTTTTCCTCCTCCTCCTCCTCCTCCTCCTCCTCCTCCTCCTCCTCCTCCTCCTCCTCCTCCTCCTCCACCTCCTCCTCCTCCTCTCAGTTGAAGAGCTAGATTTTTCTATTCATTCTAAGAGAAATTTTGACTAATCTAGCATTGGGCATTGAGATTGAAATAAGCCAGTTTGTAAACAGCAAGTGTTCAAATTATTTATTCCAGAAATGTAAATAAACATTGGAATAATATGAATGAATAGGAGTTCTCTCTCTCTGAATATACTGCACTTAAAAGCAGTGGTGGGTTTTAAAGTAGTTTACCACTGGTTCAGTGGGCGTGGCTTGGTGGGTGCGCTTTGTGCAAGCACACGCACTTTGCGCATGCACACCAGATGTGCACTTTGCGCCCGCACAGAGGCTTTTCTAATCACCTCCTTCACTCTTGCACTCTCCCTGTAGCTTCAGCAGCTGACGTGCAGCAATCTGCTGTGCCGCACAAAGCAACTGCCCTTCAAAAGCAGGGAATAAAGATCAGTATGGGAGCCAGGGGAGGCGGGTGGGCCCAACAGCAGCTCCTCAGAGACAACTGGTTTGGTCTCTGCTGATCTTCAGTGCTACTGGTACATCAAAACCCACCCGAACCGGTAGAATAGCAACACTGGTCAAAAGTATTAATAATCAAGTTGTGAGGATTTTCTTTTGGAGTTGTGTGTGTGTGTTTTCCCTATAAAATCCCTATTCAGTCCTGGGTACTTTAAGTCTCAATTAATTCATGAGGTAGTCTAATTCACAGCTGTGCCACAGACTAATGCTTCCAATAAGATGAGGATTAAATTCCCATTAAACTAAGACTAGTGCATTGCAAGGCAACAGGATTGCTGTTGAAATCCTTTTTTTATTTAAGTTATTGTGAATTTGGCTGTCTGGATAGACTGTAGCAAGGCTGGTAATCTGGATTCTTGAATAATCAAGAATTTAAGAGTTCTATGAATTTTCCAGTTAGCAAAAATTGCAAGATGACAGTTTCTAGATAAATAAATTGTAAAAAAAGATAGACAGTTGGAGGAAAATAATAGAGTTTAATTAGAGATAGCTCAAACTAGGTGCAGTCTTAACAATGGCTTAACATATTCACATTCTGGGAAATTGTTACAGGATTAGCTATTCTGTTATATATTTATATGAATGTGCTGTTAAACATGACTCTATAACTGCATATCTTTGCAGTGTCCTCTAATCAAAAGATAATTAAAATTGACAAAGATTTTATACTGCTTTGTACTGGTAAATAGCACATGAAAATCAGGTCTCTTTTGATTTTGCTTTCTATAACTGCACTTTTAAGATTGCTCTAAGGATTGCAAGATGGGATCTTGAGCTGTAATTCTCAAAATAATTCCTTCAAAAACCACCTAGAGATTTATAGAGAAGATATTAGTGCCAATTGGGCAATTGAATTTTACTGAAATTAATGGCAGGGTCTCCAGATTGCAACATTGCTCATTCTTGTTCCTCAACAATGCCAAACATGGATTTTATACAGAATAAGCATCAGAATGGATGATTAACAAATATATTTGTCCTGCTAAACTCTTGCAAGGTGGGTAAAGTTTTCATACTTACTCTGTCACTGTAATATGTTCATATGTTTTTGGAGATAGACAGCTTCAGACAAAAGGAGCCCTCAGTTTCTCTGTGTTAAATGACACCAGAACTGTGTAGTAACAGTGTGTTTGCAGATCTAAATTGTGTATGAGGCTTGGAACATTCCCAATTCAGGCAGCATGGATCTTTTCCTCTATACTTATTTTTTTTTAATCTTCAGCTGAACCATATGGTATGGAGAGTAAGAATCAGGAATGGACAAACAATAGGGAAATTGAGAAGGAGAGGTCAGTGGTGCTGAGCGGGTGGGGCTTTAGGCCCCCCTTCCAGTCTAATGAAGCCGTTGTCTGGGGGTAATGAGGCACACGCCTCAAACCCTCTGCTTGGTGCAAGCGTCTCTCTCCCCAGGACGTGACTTGTCATACAATCCGAAACTTTGCGAAAAAGGGACCCGCCTTCTCAAGATGGAGATGAGCCATATGTCCACTTGCTTTGCATTTGAGAAGGGGAGGGGGAGAGAGATTCTTGAAAAGGTTCAGTTTCTGGCAAAGCTTCAGGCATTATCTCCATTATCTACTCCAATTTCACGTGTACCTTATTGGTGTTAAATATCAACTCCTACTGGTATATAAATCAGAAAATGTTTTGTATCTTTATAGATTTACTGCATATGATCTTTCATATGGGCATGTGATTTTTTTTTAATAGTCACAGATTGTGTTCTTTGGCATGAAGGCTGTTGGAATGCCATTTCATATCTTGCCACCAGAGACAAGTCTGTTCTGCTCATATGTCATCTAAAACTATAAAAGTATATTAAATTTCTGTGTTGGAAGCATTCTATGTTATAAAGGAAAAAAAAGTAATTAAATCCCACTGATTTCAGTGTATTTGGTCAAGACTGAATGCATTTTTGTATTTAATGCATTTTTCTGCATATTGTATATCTGAATTTATTTTTATTTTATTTATTTGATTTGATTTGTCAATCGCTTACAAGTTAATAGGTATAAATATAAACATGCGTAAGAATACAGGAAATAGGTACGAATAAATGGGGACAATAGGACAGGAACAGTAGGCACAATTGTGCACTTATGCAGGCCCCTTACAGACCTCTTAGGAATGGGGTGAGGTCAATAGTGGATAGCTTGAGGTTAAAGGAGTGGGGGTTAGAGGATGTAACAACAGAGTCAGGTAGTGCATTCCAGGCACTGACTACTTTGTTGCTGAAGTCGTACTTTCTGCAATCAAGTTTGGAGCGGTTTACATTGAGTTTGTATTTGTTGTGTTCTCTTGTATTGTTGCAGTTGAAGCTGAAGTAGACGTTGACTGGTAGGACATTGTAGCAGATACTTTTGTGTACTACGTTTAACCCAACCATAGGCGGCATACTTCAAGGTTGTCCAAGCCCAAAAATTTTAATGGTGATATAGAGTATTCTGTTGCAAGCAGAGGAGTGTACTACACTTCTTGTGAAGTACTTCTGGACTTGCTCAGTTGTATTAATGTCCGATATACAGTGCAGATTCCAGACTGATGAGCTGTATTCGAATATTAGTCTAACAAAAGTTTTGTATGACCTACACTGGAACATAAACCAGAAGCATTCTTAGTATGCTCTAGCAAAACAAAACAAAACAAAAACAACTTCCTAATATTGAAATACAATTGATACATCTGTTTATCTGAAAAATTGTGGCAGAAAAAAAGATAATACTAAACATGAATTAATCATTTTTAGGTAGCCCTATATTGAAGCATCCTTATGGAAGTTATACAGAAAAACGAAGTGCAACTAATGCATCAGTAGAAGCAAAATCTACCACCTTTTCCTACATCTGCATCTTTGCTTGCATTCAGTTGGACAACATGTGTCAAAAACAATCCTTCTATTGCCTCTGGGGTATTTAAAGAGGAGGAGGCTCCATTAGATATAGGTGAATAATAGCAAGCTCTTGTTTGCCTGTCGCTTACTCAAAGGAAGCATTCCACATCCTTCCTTGGCAAGGAAAAAGAGGGAAGCTCTTCTCTAGGGCTCCTGGTGCTGTCCAGGGTCAAATGCTGAATTTTCACTAACTGAGCTTCTCTGACATGCCCAGCCTAAAAGAAAAAAACTGGACATGATAGTGCCTTCAAGCAGTTCCCCCCCCAAACAGATCAAACTTTTGTGGAATACTTGACCAAGGGCTGAAGTGACTAGAAAGCAGCAAGCATTTCTATGATGTAGCATTATAAAGCTGAGCAGAAGGGGTGATTGCTTCATTCTGGAGATATCACCATGATAATAAGATAGAAATCGAAGTACCCACTGTGGTTTGGTTCACACAAGTGCATTTCTGAACTAGTTCTTTGCCTCTGCTTTTTTCCATTTATCAGTTCAGATAAATTTGTTTGTGGTCTTGTATGAAATGGAAAGAAAGGTTTAAGTGTTCAATCGTATTTTTTTTTCAAAACATAGTGACTGTTAAGGGTGCAATAAAATTCTCAGGTATCTATTTCTTTGTTTAAATTTATATGGTATTTCAGTCTCAAACAACTCTAAATAGGTAACACTTTGAAAGAGATAAAACAATAAGTTTAACAGAACATCACAATAAAGTTCTCCTATGCTACCACACTAAAACACATTCCATAAATCAATAACTTTGCTGAAAGTGGGACTCCAATCCTATTAGCCTACAAAGGCCTGGGATTTAGGTCTTTCCTAAATTACAATGAGATTGGTGTCAGTCTAATCCCAGGAGAATATTGTTCCAAAATAAGGTGGACAATAATGAAAAATGCCCACCCTTATGGTTTCTGATAGCAATACCATCTTGGAGTAGGGACCCAAAGGGAACCAGCCCTGTCTTCCAGATCTTAGCTTATTTCATGGATATTCATGAAATGATTAAAGCCTCTTTAGCTATGTTTGGATGTTCTATTTCCAGTTGTCTGTGCAAAAACTGGTGTATCCAAGCTACTAATTGATCCAGAATGTGGTGGCGCGGGTTGTGATGGGAGTGTCCCGATATTTCCATGTTGCACCCCTCCTGTGCGCGCTGCACTGCTTACTGGTTGCCCTCTGGGTGGGATTCAAGGTGCTGGTTTTGACCTATAAAGCCCTTCATGGCTTAGGACCGGGACATTTACGGGAGACCTTGCTGCCAGCGACTGTTTCCCATCATCCTGTGCGCTCTCACAGACAGGGCCTCCTCGGGGTTCCGTCAGCCAGACAATGTCGGCTGGCGACCCCTAGGAGTAGGGCCTTCTCTGTGGGAACACCCACCCTATGGAACCAGCTGTCCCTGGAACTTCGGCTGGCCCCTGACCTCCGATCTTTCCGCCATGGCCTCAAAACAAGGTTGTTCCAACTCACTGACCTGGACTGAGGGGTGGTGGTGTGGGGGAGTTTTAATGCTTATTTTTAAGGTTTTAGATTTTAATTGGGTTTCTTATTTGGATTTAATCTCTTTTTAATTGTGTGTATTGTTTTTATTGTACGCCGCCCTGAGTCCTTAGGGAGATGGGACGGCCTAGAAATCCAATTAATCAATCAATCAATCAATCAATAATAATTCTGAAAAGCTAATGGTACAGTACTTTCTTCCTTTTCTATGAAAAGATTTCAGGAAGTAGTTAAGTTCCCATTTCTTCAATCTGCAGCAAATTGTGAGAAGTCCTCTAATGCAGTGCTAAGCCATTTTTAGTTTCCCTTCTACAATGAAGGCCTTTCCCCATATTCTCCTTTTCTGCCTTCATCCCTGCGAGATGCTTAAATAGAGAGAACTTTGTCAGTGGCTGCAAACAGAAGAAATAAAGCTGGAAGATTTGAGGTGATAAAGGAGGAAGTATTAGGCTGTAAAAACTAAATTAACAAGTCAACTATTTACTGTTATATTCCTGGATACAGCAGAGAGACTTCTTTGAAGAAGTAGAAAGAAGTGGTAAGAAAACTTTGAATATTTCATCAGAATTCTTTAAAATAAGATGCAAATATTGTTTCCCGGCTGCTGTTATTTTCCCTAGCAGACTTCCTCTTTAATTGTAGCATTTATCCAGTTTTGATTCATCTCAAAGCAAGATGGTACCAGAGGAACTGAAGGCTAAAGATTACACAGAAAAACAACTCTGAAAATTTTGGTCTGATAGTACTGGCATGGTCCCCAAAGCATCTAATACTTAGATCTCTTGTAGAGAGGGCCTGAAGAGATGGAACTTACGTTTTCTTTCCAAATTGAGATTTCCCATGTATTCTGTTTATGTAAAGGCAGAATAAGGGAAAACCAGATTGGTTTTTATAATTCCTTCCAAGTCATTAGGATGGAAGATGTAATCCTTAGATAATTTCTGATTAGTTGGCTAGACCCACTACATTGGAGATGAAGCATTGTCTTTCATTAGCCAAATAATTTCCTTAAAGAAGCTGGATCTCTCTTATCTTCCTACTTTTTTTGGAAATAGTGCTTAGGAGATAAGAAAAAGGAAATGGAGGAGGAGCAGGGGGAAGAACAAAAATAAGAAGGACCTGCCTATGAACAGCCAAAGACAAGGCCCAGAAGATCTGTCAAGCTGTCTGCAATGAACATGTGCTAAAGCAAAAAGTCTTCTTCAAAGAGGCAATAATAAGTTTTGGAGGCTAAATATGTTTTCCTGATATTTCTCTTTTCCAATAGCATCCTTTTTATATTTGTAGATTTGGGCTTACCAATTTTGTAATGGAAGTGTTCCCTAAACCTCTGCATGTAAGGCTGAATAAAAATGTAGCCACTCCTCATATTTCACAATAGGCACAAGACTTGTTAAATTCTGTCTTCCCAGGAATTGAACAGCAGGAAACTTTCCTTTCTTTCCCCCTAGACCTGGATCTAAAGGAGAAGTTCTAGACAGAAGGGCTAAAGACTCCTTAGCTGAACAGACATGTTGCTGCCAAAGATTCTATTATAATGATCTTTTATTAGGGAAAGCTTGGAAGGAGGGACTTGCCTGGATGTTTTTAAAATTATTCCCCTTCCCTGTTTCTAACAACATCCCAGAAGAAGCAATGGCAAACACCTTTGTGTTGTTTGTAAGACAACTCCATGGATATTCATCAGTTACCTCCAAGAGTTAGGAAGGAAGGAAAGGAGGGAGAGAGGGAGAAAAGGAAGGAAGGAAGGAAGGAAGGAAGGAAGGAAGGAAGGAAGGAAGGAAGGAAGGAAGGAAAGGTTTATGTTTTATCCACAGTGATTCCAAGATCTTAGTCACCATCAGTCCAAGCCAAATCTCTACAAATGAAGCTGGAAATCTTATGCTTATTGAGGCAATGTTTATCTCCATAATAAATAACCACTTGTGCAATCACAAAATGGACGCTGTAGGAGAGCTCATTATAACTTAATTAAATTGTGAAGTGTGTGCCTAGTCACAAAGTACCCATTTCACAAGAAAGTCACTGATGTGATGAAGGCTAGATGACTTGTTCAAGACATAGAATACAAGGGAGAGGACAAAACAGAAACCTACTGTGATGACCCGAGGTGTGGCACAAAGGCAATACAGTCAAATAATAAGTAGGAGTCCCTTTATTAGCTCTAACTTTGCCCCCAATTTCCTGGTTACCTTCTGGTCTGGAGAAAAACTCTCCCAGGAACAACCTTTGGCTGCAGAGATTCAAGTCCAAAACGTTGTCAGCAAAAACTTTAAATATAAGTCCAATCAAGGCAAGATGAGGTAATTAATCCAGCAGGGCAAGAGAAAGAATACCAGACGTGAAGAAACGACAGTAAATCAACCCGGTTGGGAGGATTCCAGGAACACAGATAACCACAGTCAACACAAGATAAACTCACGTTTGTTCCCAGCAGACACTGCACTCAGCTTGCATCTCTTTTAGAGGTGTGCCTAACGAAGGGAATCAGGGCCCTTTCCTCCCCCATAAGCCACGCAACCCACATTGCTCTGTTCTCCATTCCTCCCTGCGTGTCCTAGGATGAAGGTAGGTGGGCCTGGGTCTTCCTCTGAACTCCCTCTCCCTTGTTCTACCTCTGCACTGCTCTGCCCAGCCTGACTTTGCCCTTCCCCAGTTTCCTCCACAGCCAACGGAGCCACACTCCCACTCCCTGTCAGCTGTTTGTCTTCCTCCTTGGATTCAGACTCCGACAGGGGCATGACACCTACTTTGATTATTATTCTCAATCAGAGAGTCCATCAATTGTCTCTTACATCTCACAGACCCACCTAGGGAAGATTCAGAGAAACAACTGTTCTTTAGGCTTGATTTCAAAAAATGTCCCTGGATTTCACCTGTGGTCCAGAATTACTTTTTAGGATACCAGTGGCAAGCATCTGGAATGCAACACTTCACTTTGAAACACTGAAAAAAGGCAAATCAGGAGGTCCCAGAAAAAGTGTCTGTTGGTCTTTGGGCTTTCTCAGGATTTTTAAACTACACTATTTTCTTGGTATTACAAATTACATTCATAAGAAAAAGAACTCTAGTGATTTGGCATGAGGGCTTACATTGCTTTTGACTTGCAAAAGTTTCTACAGTTAGCTATTTTCATGCTCTTGAAAGCCATATGTGATGCTCAGCTGGGTTCATATCCTTAAAAGAGCCTTCCTCATTAGACAGTAATTTGTACTGTCAATGGCAAAACCAATGCATTTAAGAGGGCTGTAGTCCAACACATTTGAGGGTATCAGGTTGGGCAAGTCTGGCATAATCAAATTGCTACTAAAGGAGCAGAATTCAAGCACTTTACTCATAACATTAACTCATAATAATAACCCATAATTTTACTTTCCAGTGAATAGAAATGTTAGATCTATGATACAGCAGGACAAGCACATTCTTTTGCAATCTTAAGCTAACACATTTATTTATTTATTTATATTATTTTTATTGAAATTTTCTTTTTACATATCTCAATCAATATTAAACAGTACTGTGACAATTTTTTATACAACTACATTCCATATCTAATATAATCTATACATTCTAATTCTATATCTTCTACATCTATATTATACATTTTCTTTTCTTATTTCTATTCTTTATCCAGTCGTAACATTTCTCCATATTGCATAACATGCAGAATTTTCTTCTCCTTTTAATTCTATAGTCAACTTATCCATTTCTGCACACTCAATTTTTTTTTAATCACTAGGCCTTCGGATGGTGTATATTCTTTGTTCCAACATTGTGCAAAGGTGATCCTGGCTGCTGTTATTATATGTAGCACCAAATATTTTGTTCTTTTGTTATATTTTCCTTTGATTACCCCTAGAAGAAACAGTTCCAGGGTAAATTCTATTTGATCTCCAATTAATTCCTGTATCCATTTTTTTTATTTCTTCCAATATTTTTTTGCTTCAGGACATAACCAACATGTATAATAGAAGGTACGTTGTTTTTGTCCATATTTCCAATATATTGAATCTGAATTTGGGTAAATCTTAGCCAGTCTTGTGGGCACCAAATGCCAGTGGTAAAACATTTTATATTGATTTTCTTTATACACCGCCGATTTTGTTATCTTATAATTTATATTCCAGATCTTTCCCTACTCCTCTAGTTCAATATTGTGGCCAACATTTTTGGCCCATGCTATCATCGATCCCTTAACTATCTCCTCTGCTCTATCAAATTCTAATAAATAATTATATATTTTGGATAACAATTTCTCATCTGGATCTGTTAAAAGTTTATCTAATTTTTGTGGCTCAATGTCAGTTCCAGATTCCTCACTATCTTTTTTGTATCTTGACTGTAATTGTAAGTAGGGCACCAATCAATAGTTATTCCCTGATCTTGCAATTTCTGCCTATTTTTAAAAATTTCCCTTGATTGTCTAGAATTTCCTTATATCAGGCCATCTTGTCTACCTCCATTGTGTTGGGGTGGATTATAGCTTCCATGGTGGAAAGCCAACTTGGGATTTTCAAATAATGTTTTTTTTATCCCTCTCTATGTTTGTATCAAAGCATCCCTTATTTTGTGTCTATAAAATTATAGGTATGACTTATTTTCCTTATCCCACAGGAAAGAGTGCCACCCCTTTTGTAGATCATGCCCCTCAAGCAGCTAACACATTTATTATGACATAAATAAAACACCACATCAACAGATTCATACACTTTAATTCTCATTTGATAGATACATGTCACTACCTAGCAAATACAGAGAACAAACCTTGCATCAAATCAAGATGTCATCCCTGGTCCCACCTCTCCTCAGACATGAGCAAGGTGAGATCCTCAGATAATGGATCTCACCTTGCTCATGGCCCCTTGTGATTTGTACAGAGCTTGAAAAAGTCCGCTTAAATGAGATAGGAGATTACAATGAATTAGGCAGATCCCACAGAGATTCAATCTTCCCAGTGCTAGCATGTTTATATGCTTTATGCTTTGCCAGTTGAAAACAATACATGGAGCTCCTTCCAACTGGACAATGTCTTAATCACTGATCAAAACAAGGGTGTTTGTTGTTACCTACTGATTCATTCATATTACTCTTTTGTCAGCATTTCTATGTAGTCAAAGATTGTGTAGTTACTGTGCTTGGGCTGTGTTCTCACTGCTATGGAATTATTGATGATGAAAATGTCAGTAAATTTTCATCATCAGTAAAACACCTGTTAGATCCAGTATGCTGCTATTTCAAAGCAGTTTTATGTGCTTTAATTGTAATGATATGGGCACAATTCAGCATCTCCATTTCTCTACTTGGCAGAGGACAGTGCCATCTGTTGGTCTTCCAATAGCTTGCAATCTAATAATGAAGTCAACTAAATTTAAGTTTGGCCTTTGACGTTTTCAGAAATCCTGTGAGAATGTGTTTTGACATTTTGAAATGATCTTCTGCCATGTTCTTTAACTACTTGGTCAATGCAGAATATTTAAAATATTACTTTAAAAAAAAAACCCTACCATTCTATAGACATACCGGCATCTCGGCCCAGTCAGGAATATCCACCTTTGGCCATAGGGGGAGAGGAGTTGCTCCCTGTGGATAGGGCGTGGAATCTGGGGGTCCTCCTGGATGTACGGCTCCGGTTGGAGGAGCAGGTGGGGGCCGTCTCCAGGGGGGCCTTTGCCCAGCTCCGCCTTGTTCATCAACTTTGCCCATTTCTGGACCGAGATGCCCTGCGCACAGTCACTCATGCCCTTGTCACCTCCAGACTTGACTACTGCAACGCTCTCTATCTAGGACTGCCCTTGCACACCATCCGGAGATTGCAGCTGGTGCAGAATGCAGCCGCGCGGGTGATGATGGGAGTTTTCCGATTCTCCCATATTACCCCCCTCCTGCGCGGCCTGCATTGGTTGCCAGTTGCACTCCAGGTGAGGTTCAAGGTTTTGGTTTTAACATACAAAGTCTTACACGACATGGGTCCTCAATACTTAACGGAGCGACTCCTGCTGATATCAAATGCCAACTGCCCTGTGCAAGCACACAGGCAAGGACTCCTCGGGGTCCTGTCGGCAAGTCAATGTCGGCTGGCGATCCCTCAATGATGAGCCTATTCTGTCGCAGCCCCTGACCTCTGGAATCAACTACCCCTGGGGCTCCGCCTGGCCCCTGACCTTCGTACCTTCCGCCACGATTTGAAGATCTGGTTGTTTGACCAATCCGGGCTGTGGCCCCTCCCTGGTGGGGGGGGAGGGTTCTTAAACTATTTTAAATTTTAACTATTATTGGGCTTGTCACTGGTTTAATCCTTTTTTAATTATTTATAATTGTTGTTGTTTTAGTTGTAAGCCGCCCCAAGTCTTCGGAGATGGGGCGGCATACAAGTCCAAATAATAAATAAATAAATAAAAAATTTTGAGTGACAGAATTTTGTCCCATTTTCAAAGAAATAAGTACATAGGTTCAGAAGAATCTATGTATAGATTCCACCTATGGATTTTACCAACAACGAGACAAGAAAGCACCATTTCTTGCACCACAGATGTCTTGCATGAGAAGCAAGCAGCACAAAGCCTCATAAAAGAACAGCTCAAACTGATAAAGGCCACATACAAAAATAAAAAATAAAATATATCAACCCAGTAGCATTTTGCTTGCAGTTGTTAGCATCACTGAACGTTCACCCTGTACAGGTAGTCCTCAACTTATAACAGTTCATTTAGTGAAAAAAGTGACTCATGACCAATTTTTCACACTTATGACCATTGCAGTATCCCCATGGTCACGTGATTTACATTTAGATGCTTGACAACTGTCTCACATCTATGTGGGTTGCAGTGTCCCAGTGTCATGTGAACATCTTTTGAACCTTCTGACAAGTAAGGTCAATGGAGAAACCAGATTCACTTAACAACACTGTTACTAATTTAAGAACTATAGTGATTCACTTAACAAATGTGGTGAGAAAAGTTGTAAAATGGCACAAAATTCACTTAACAAATTTCTCACTTACCAACATAAATGTTGGGTTCAATTGTGATCGTAAATTGAGGACTACCTGTATTTTATTGGTCATTGTGTGTGAAAGAGCCCCTCCTGCTGCACTCTGTATCCACAGATAACACCTCCCCCTCCCATTCCAATAGATGGGGAGGAAGACTCTGAGGTAAAAGCAGTGTTAGACACAGAGTGAAGCAGGTTGAGTACTGAGTACACAGGAAAGGATACAAAGACTCAGACACATAATGGGTGGCAGAAACAGATATTTATTGCCACCATTGACACACCATTTTCACAACCAATACCCCAACAAGCCCCATCCTAGGAAGCTACCAAACTTGCCAGAATCAAGTGTCGATCAAAACAAGCAACAGAAACTCTTCCATGGGATGGAGGGAGCTTTGTAGATACCAAGAGATAGACCAAGTGGGGGAAAATGATTCAGCTCCTTCCACATCAGGCATAAAAAATGTGAGAGGGATTGGTCATCAGATTCCTGAGAGAGTGGCAGCTGTCACCTCAGCTGGAGCAGATGAATGACAGGAAGTCTTATGTGCTCCTGGGGAGTTGCTGAGAGAACACAGCTATATTTTGTTCTTACATTCCACAATCTACTCGAAAGCAAAGATGGGTATGAAGGGAATTATGTAATGGATTGTGTGGATGACTTCAAGGAACAAGATATGCCTAGGAAACAATCAGACAAGAGAGGCAAGAGCTTCCAATGGCTTAACAGTCAGTAAAAGGACCTGCCCTAATAGATCGAGCAAGTGGAGATGGGAAGTTTGTACTTTCAGACTTGCAAGATTCTGTTAAGGTAGAGTTACAATAATGTTGAATTCGTTCATCTTGTTGTGTTTCCTGGTTTATCTGGGAGGGCTGACACCAGTTTAACACAAAGTTAAATAGGAGAAGGAAAGCATCAAAATCTGATGCAACCAACAAGTGAAGGGCTATGTATGTTATCTCTCGTCTCTCATCAACACCAACAGGAACCAAGGAAGGGGGCAAACCATTGTAACAGTATATCTCACTGCCAAGCCCCGCAGCCAGTTCAGAAGGCCAATGGTATTGAAAGCCACAAGGATAGATACACCATCTGTCACAAGGATCTGTCAAAGGTCATCCACAAGCATGACCAATGCTATTTCCCTACTCTACCCAATCTGAAACCTGACTGACCAGGTTTCTAAATAATTCATTTCCTCTAAGATCCCCTGCAATAGCTATTAAACCACCTTCTCCTCAACCGTCCCCCAAAAGGAAAAATTAGATACTGGACAGTAGTTGTCCAGAATAAAGGGGTATACATAGAACGTATTGAAATAGACAAGCAGTGTGGTGAAAAATTGTCATCTCATTGTTTGGTGGTATTTATAAAACAATAGATATTGTGGAGTGATCTCTTGATAATAAATCTCTCAAATTATAAAAAATATACAAAGTTTGAGAACTATAGTCCATAACATTGCTCCCATTCACATAATTTATGAGGAAAGAAATTATTTTTAAGACATTAAAAAAACCCTGTGTTTTTATTATGAATGAATGAATGAATGAATGAATGAATGAATGAATGAATGAATTTTTATTGGCCAAGTGTGATTAGACACACAAGGAATTTGTCTTGGTGCAAATGCTCTCAGTGTACATAAAAAGAAAAGATACATTCATCAAGAAGATGTTTGGAAGCGTTGAACTGTCTGTGAAGATCCTTGATGGCACCAATTCAGTCAAAATCAGTTCATATGTGGGGATTCTGTTTTGCTTTGTGAAGTCATAGAAAACCCAATCCAGAACAGCCTGATAAATTTCAGGATTTGGCTAAATCCATTGCAGGATGGCCTTCCCCTTCCTCTTTGCCCACCGAATATAGTCTGATTGACTTTCATTCTGTGTGTATTCTATTTCTGTATTTGCTTAAATAAAATAAAAAATTGTGTTGATAGAAAAGAGAGAAATATACTTTGTACATCCACAGCCCAAACCTTATAACATTCTATTTTTGTAGCTTTAATGCCAGCAATCAAATTATTTGCCACCATAAAAGGCCAGTGGCAAAATGAATTTTCTGTAAATTCTGCACACGCTTTAACAGATTGGATAGATCACAGCTGAAATGAAGCACTCACTGACAGATCTCAGTATGATGTCAAGCAGAGAGCAACCAGACCTATTACTAGGATACCTCTGGAAACAGTTATTTCTAAAATGACATGGGAAGTCGATAAAACGCAAAGGTGTCTCTCTCAGGCTCTGACAGCGGCAGTTTGGCACCTGGTAGGTTAGTAAGATTTGAAAATATAAATCTTAAAATGGCCTAGAATCTTACTCTTATAGGAGTTGCATGTAATAGTAACCTCAGGTATGACATGCCCTCATCTCTGCTCTGTGGAGGAAGAGACATTTGTGGACATACTTTAGATTCTGTCAGCAAGAGTGTTAGCTGCTGAGGACTAGAAGACTGTCTTTTTCGGTAGTGGCCCTTGCTCTATAAAACACCCCCTCCTTGAAGATTAGAACGGCCTCAACCCTGGTAGCTTTTTGAAACGCCCTGAAATCCTGGCTATGTTCCTGTGCCTGGGGTGCTGAATGTATCAAGGGCTCTGTATCCTGGCTGTATTGCTAACTAGTCAAGAATCTCAGTTGCTATGTATATTTATTTTGGATGTTTTTATTGTTTTAAAATGTTTTTATTGTTTAATAGTAATATATATTTTGAATTGTAGGCTGGCCAGAGTCATTGACAGAGCTAGATGGCTATAGAAATTGAATAAATAAATAAGTAAATAAATATTGTCCATTTCATTAGAATTTGCGCACTTTAGTCACTAGATGGCAATCTTTACTACTTAAGTGCAAACTATTTTGGCCTTTTTGCTTTCAGAAATGGCAAGCAATCTCTTACTTCTGCAAAAAAATAGGAGTTTGTTAAGTTATTATCCATTAGCAGGATGCCTATGTTAATATTCTACATATACTCTGGCAGAAGAAAGTGTTTAATAATAAAAAAAAACTCTCCCTTTTTATGACCCTGTAATCCCTTAATTCAAGGTAGAGTTGGGCTGGATAGATGGAGCTGAGCATTTATTGGTGGATGCCCTTCCATCATATGGAGTTCACAGAAAATATTTTTCCTTTGCGCCTAGGAGAAAAACATCTACTGCTACCTAAGAATGAACTCTCAACTTTCCGAGTGGTCTTCACCCCATGCCACTCAAAGTCTCCTGTCATGTAGATATTTATTTCTGAGCAAACATACATGGTCTTATGCTCTAAAAATGATAAGCGATTGGGCCTGCATTCTCTTAGGCTTGCATAAACTACCCGACCACAACATCAAATGACAATTTCAGACATTCCCTTTAGCGGTTGGCTACCAATACATTTTCAAGTAGAATTGAACATTACAACTATCCTCCAAGAAGTCCTACATCCGTGATGGCAAACCTATGGCATGCGTGCCACAGGTGGCACGCAAAGCCATTTGTGCAGACATGCGAGCCCCAGCCAAATTTACCTCACTGTGCATGCACTAGCCTTCCAGCTGATTTTGGGCCCATTTGAGGCCTTTTTTGGACTCCCAGAGGCTTGGGGGAAGCCTCTGCAGCCTTTGTAGGCCGAAAAACAGGCCCATTTCATCACTTCTGTATTTCCAGAAATACCGGAAGTGATGAAACAGGCCCATTTTTTGGCCTCCAAAGGCTTCAGAGGCTTCCCTTGAGCCTCTGAGAGGCCAAAAAAGGCCTCAAATGGGCCAAAAATTAGCTGGGAGGCATGTGCATGCCCAGTGCAGGTAAGGTTGGGTTCGCGCATGCATGCGCAGGGGATGCCCCCCTATGCGCATTGCCTTCTGGGTGCTGGCATGTAAGCATGTCCGCATGAGTGCACATGCAATTTTCAGCACAGGAGCACAAAAAGGTAAGCCACCACTGCCCTACGTGGCTCAGCCTAGGTCTGTGATGGTGAACCTATGGCACGCATGCCAGAAGTGGCATGCAGAGCCACTTCTGCCGGCATGTGAGCGGACGCCCAGAAGAGCCCCACTGCACATGGGTGCATGCCCCCTGCCAGCCAGCTGATTGTCGGGTAGTTGCCATGCATGCATGGGGGGAGATGCACATGTGGGAGATGCACATGCATGCGCAGAGCCATGCGGCATGCAGGGGGGTCACGCACGCATGTGCAGAGGCATGCGGTCTGAGGGGGGTTGCATGTGCAGAGGCGCACAGCGTGCATGTAGGGGATTGCATGCATATGCGCAGGGGGAGGGGGAACTTGTGTGCACATTGTATCATGGGTGCACACGCACATGCACTTTTGGCACGCAACATGGAAAAGGTTAGCCATCACTGGCCTAGGTTATCTTTAACATCAACCATCCCACATAAACTCTAGTCATTCAGTCTGAGGACAAAAATATGCCTGTTGAAGATCTTTAGTGATCAAGAATGTGATGGGAAGGGGCCCAGGCATTCCCTGTGGAGATTCCCCTTCTCTGTGTCACTTTGTTCCCTGAAGTAAGGATTGCACCTACTCTCCAGGGACTCCAGAATTTCTTAAAGATATTTATTTATTTATTTATTTATTTATTTATTTATTTATTTATTTATTTGATTAGTCAATTGCTTACAAGATAATAGGTATAAGTATAAAGATAGTTATAAATACATGGATACATATAAGAAAATAAAAGAAACAATAGGACAGGGACGGAAGGCATGCTGGTGTACTTATGCACGCCCCCTACAGACCTCTTAGGAAAGGAGTGAGGTCAATAGTAGACAGTCTAAGGTTAAAGTTTTTGGGGTTTGGGGAAGAAACTACAGAGTCAGGTAGAGTATTCCAGACATTGACCACTCTGTTGCTGAAGTCGTATTTCCTGCAATCAAGTTTGGTGTGGTTTGCCTTGAGTTTGTATCTATTGTGTGCTCTTGTATTGTTATGGTTGAAGCTGAAGTATTCATTGACAGGTAGGACATTACAATGTATGATTTTATATACTATACTTAGATCGGACCGAAGATGGCATAGTGCTAGGTTTTCTAGGTCTAGAACCTCAAGTCTGGTGTGGCATAAGGTATTCTGCAATGAGTAGAGGAGTGGAGAACTCTTCTTGTGAAATATTTCTGGACTTTGATTTGGCTGTTCCAGAAGGCAGTTGGTGGCTTCAGTTTTGTAGCATCCCCAGTGCCTGGAATCTTATACACTGATGGATCAAACCTCAGAATATTGCAAGGTTTTCCCTTCTAAAGATGGAAAAGATGGTTAGCCTAAGGCTGGGGGAAAACTGCAGAGAAAAGAGTATCCTGGGTTATAGATGACCTTTTGTGTGATGACATCTGAATTTTCACATAAAATAGCTGTCCTAAAAAGACTTCTATTACCACCCACTTTGCTGCCTTTTAGATACCAGAGGCAAACTATGTTGTTTTCTCCAGAGAAGAATAGTGTATCTTTGTGCTTGACCTGAAGTCTGACATTTCATCGAAAACCCTGGCTTTGCATGCCTTTGCTACTCAAATATCGGATCCTTGATTTCTGAAATGTAACTGTCTTGATATCTGGATTTTTGCCTGGTTTCAACCTGTTGGCTTTTGACTCCTATTTACATATTTAAGTTTCTTGCTTTGGAGCTTGAGACCTTGGACAGATATAAATTTAATTTTTTTAATAGGTACAATATAGTGATAGGATACATTGTCAGGCTTGAACAAAGGCATTGCACTTTAGATACAAACTCAAGATTAAGTATTGTGTTCAACTAACTTTTCGTTGGGGTTATGCAACTTGTAGCTAAAGGACTGAATGCAAGTGTACCACCCCAAAAAGAAAAAAATGGTTTTGGCCTTCAAAAGATGCTGCCCAGTGACAACTTTTGAAGTGACAGAATGGGCAATAGTAAGCACTTAACATATTACTAGTAAACATTAGTGAGAAGTATGAACATATTTAATGGCAATTTTTTTAATTTTATTTTTTCTGGCAGCCTGATCTGTAATTCTATCAGAAGTGCAATCTTTTGTCCCATCAAAAGTTGCACACCTAATGGCTTTACATTATGAATACATGATACTATCCAATGCTGAATTGGAATCAAACCACTGTTCCACTAGTGTAGTATAGCAGAATGTAAAACTTTTCAACTATATCATACTTTGTTGAAAAAGGGTATCCCAAGAGAAAACAAACCAACTTTATATATTGCTAGGGATCTTCATCCTTCTTCCACTGAAGAAGAAAAAATGAACTATTATTATTTTATTTCATCTCATCAGTGTATAAATTGGATCCATCTTCCAGACTTGGAATAGTTATTAGATAGTTCAAACAATATTGCAATTGCCATAAGTATTCCAAAAGAAGCACTTCGGTGGTACTTGTTGTCAGATTTATGGTTATAGAATTTCAGCCTGAGGCTTCAGTCTTTTGCATCGACCCATTATTGACCTGGGAGATATTCTCATTTCTTGGCAATACCTCACAGAAAATGTCTGTGATTCTGTTCCTTCACACACCTTATTCTTTTTCTAGAGCACTTAAGCTTCTTTTAAGGTACAGTTTTAAAACATTAGATTCTGTCTGATAGAATGTAATGTAAAAATGAGCTGTTTTGGATTAATCTACAAATTCCTGGTAATTCTTAGTTTTTTTGACTAAAAATTCTTATCATTTTGGCTTTGTCAATTTTCTGCTTTGACTTTAATACTGGTTGGTAACATGCCGTACTGTATATGATTATCTTTATATCTATTCCAGTTTAGTGCTATTTGTAAGTGTAATAGTAGAAGGCTTTTCCTTTTTCTTTCAATTCCCATTTTTTTATATTTTGTACTTCTTTAATTTATTTCCTCCCTCCTCCTTCCTCTACTTTTCTCCCTTTTCAATCAGTAAGTAATTTTAAAAATAAATAAAGAGTGCAGGCTCAATATACAAATGCTTGTGTTACCAGTAGATGTCCTTCTAAACTTCTGGTTTTCTTGGAAAAGTTTAGAAATGTAATGGCTACTTATTTGATGCTGCTTACTTCTGTCTATTACAGATAAGAAAGCAGTTTCTATCTCTAACTGGGCTATCAGACCAGGATGACCAGCAAAGAATTGGAATTTTCTCTACATGTTTGCTTTATCTAGTAGTTATCCAGTTCTGGTAACCTAGTCTTATGTCAAAGAGAAGTGAGTTGAAATACTTTATTTGTCTACAACAGTGTCATCAAACTTTCTGTCATCTCTCTCTCTCTGTCTCTCCCTCCCTCCCTCCCTCCGTCCCTCCCCCTTTCTCTTTCTCCTTTTCTCTCTCCCACCTATATTTTCTTTCATTTTCTGCCAGTGTTCAGTTTTTGATTTTGTGTGAGTTGTGTGTGTGTGTGTGTTTGTTTGTTGATGTAACTAATTGAAAAGGGAAAAAAAAAGAACTGGGAGAGTGAATATTAATAAAAGCAACAGAGGCTCATTAGGCAGCAAGGAATGTGTTGGGGGGAGATTTCACTGAGAGGAGGTGGTGTGGGGTTTTAATTAAACCAGAAATTCAGTAGAACAAAATTTCCAGAGAAGAATAATCTAGGAATCTAAAGAAGTTTTGAGCTGTGATGGTGAAGAAAAACAATGGCATTTTGGAATGAGATGAATTCATGTTGAAGAGTTGATCGTATCATCACTGTGTAGATAGTTTTACTCCCTTATTTTTTCACCCTGCTCATACAGGATGGAAGTGAAATTAAACCATGGAGATGATTAAAATATTTTTAACAGGCTTCAGTAGGGGACAAGAGAGATTGCTTTTAAATGCAGGGTTGTCTGACTATCCATCCAACTATCCATCCTTCTTTTACTTCACTTTTTTAGACATTTCCCATGCAACTACAACACTTTGAACATGTCCCACATTCATTTAATCAAAATTGTTTGAGCTCCCCTCCTTCTTGCATCTGTAAATCCTGCCTGTTGAGATTATTATCCCTGGCATTTCAAAACAAAAAGAAAAACAAAGAAAGACAAACAGACCCCCATGTATTAGACCCTGTATATAATAAATGTAAACAATCTTTCTTCTAGATTTCTACTGAGTGGTGAGGCACAGGTATGAGACAGGTATATGTTTGCCCCTGTCTAAGCACAGAGATAGAGGTGGACTTGTTTTTAAACAAGTTGACTGATATGGAAATCATCTTTGAAGATCCTCATGTGAAAAGTAGCTACGTTAAGGTAACAAAACGTTTTGGGAACTGATTTCACACCATTTAAAAAAAACATTGCATTGTTGATGTTATATTTGTGTCCATTTATCTATGGCACATCAGAGCAGGCAGCAATACCCAGTCAATGCCAGTTGATCTTGAAAAAGCAAAGCATGACTGAACCTGGTTAATACTGAAAAGAAGATGATCAGAAATCTCGGAATTAAACACTGGATGCAACAGAACAACAACAATAACAAATCGTAGAAGAAGGGAATGGTAAACAGTGTCTATAGTTCTATCAAGACTTCAATCTCTACTACCCTAGGAGTTAAGTTCAACTTGCAAGAGACTTTACTGTTCTTTTGCACAAATAGTCCTGTTGACCTAATGTTTAATTCAGTTGAGCATCAAATGATAGCCTATATCACATTAGAAGATAAACCATTAAGAATACTGTCAAAATAGGTATGAAAATAGAATTAGCATTTATCCCTGTTGCCTATCTGAATATGCAGTACAATACTATATATGACATTTCTGTTATATTTCTTTGGCAATATTTAATCTCTAGGAAGGGTGCACAAAATACTGTAGCCTTTTTAAAGTATAATTTGACAAAATGACTATGTTTTGTTGGTTTGGTTGAAGTTTGGTTTTCTTCAAGTTAATGGTAATTAGACTTGCTATTCTGGTCTTTGTTATGTCTGCCTTTTGTTGACTCTATAAATGAGATTTAGATTAGGTTTTTATTTATAGAGATTTGAGAAAAAGCAAAGCCGTCTACATTCCTGTCCTATGCTGCACATGGAAACTGGCTGTAATTTCAATTTAAGAGATGCTAATACAGTATTACAGCTTCACCTGAGAATGTTTTTGAGGAAACTGTTGTGCTTTAACTGTACAATTTTTCCTTGGGGGATCAATTCACTGAACCCAAATGTACATAAAGTAGGCTAATTTAGAATGCATATATTAAGCATTCCTGTGTTCTGAAAGCCAACTGAATTATGTTAAAATGAGGGGAACGTCCTTGCCATTGCCCCTTGGATGATTCTAACCATCAAGCGTACTTTGTCTCTTACAAATGCAATTGTGACTTGCAAAAGAAGAACAAAAGAACAAATTCTTGCTATACATACGTTAGTTTGGACCTGATTAAGTGTTGCTTATATTTGTTGCAGAGAGTCCTTGACTTATAACTGGTCATTTAGTGACTGTTCAGTGTTACAATGGACTCCCTGCTTTACAAGTAGCCCTCAACTTATAACCATTCGTTTAGCAATGGTTTGAAATGACTGCAGCACTGTAAAGAGCCCTTTAAAAGCAATGTGTTCTAAATGTAATTTAAAAAAAAAAAGCAGAGATGGGTAATGAAACATCTGTTTAAAAAAAACAACCAAGCACAGGGAGCACCAAGGACTTCATACTGAAAGAAGTGATTTACAACCACTTTTTTTCAGTATGGACTCCTTGGTGCTTTCTGAGCTTGATTGTTTGGTCCCCACACTTATGGATATCACAACATCTCCATGATCAAAATTTGGGCACTTGGCAACTGGCATACATTTACAACAATTGCAGAATCCTCAGGTCACATGATGGTCATTTGTGAACTTCCCAACTAGCTTCTGACAAGCAAAGTCAATGGGGGTGGGGTGGGGGATTGGATTCACTTAATGACCACAAGATTTGCTTAATGGCTGCAGGAAAAATATTATAAAAATAGACACGACTCATTTAATGAGTGCCTTGCTTAGCAACGGAAGCCCTGGTCCCAATTTTGGTTGTAAGTTGAGGAGTACCTTAACAAGACAAATGTTGTATGGGTACTCCTATACTAATGGACTGCCATTGGACTTCCATTTGTCAGAAATGGTGTAGGGTCTCCCGCTTGGGTGGGGGATTGGACTAGATGACCTACAAGGTCCCTTCCAACTCTGATTATCTGAGCTTATCTGAGCTAGAAAGGATCTGAGCTAATGTGGGATGTTTAGACACTGGTTAACTCCCTTAATTCTTTCCCCTTTATTTCTGACATTTCTAGCTTTTTCCTTGGCCAGATGCCAAAATAAAAAGGCCAAGGCATCTGGGCTGGGCATCTATTGCCTGTTTAGGGATGAGAGAGAATTACTTTAGGTTTGAGTACTGGATATGGTTCTTAAGGATTAGCCCTCAACAAGCAGTTTTCATAACATTTTATAATCCAATTTTAATGTTTTTTTTCTGAATCCTCAAGCCAGATCTGGCCCATTTTCAAATTCTTTCTTTTTCCAGAATCTACCTCCACATCAAATTTGATCCCACACTTTTCAGTTTCCAGAGCATTAGCATGCTGATGGGCAGATGGGCAGAGTTCCCTAGCCCTGTACATAGCCTCTTTCCAACATTATGCCAGGTCAAGAAGAATAAAAACTCTTGAACCTCATTACAATCAGCCAAATTTGCTTCTTGCTATTTGCTTCTGTTTGAGCGGTATAATAAAAGCAATGAGCCAGAGGCAAAAGGATTGGTTGAGGGAACTGAAGAAATACAGTGATAATTATACTCTAAGGAAACACAGTGATGATTGTCGAGAGTGATGATTACATTATTCCTTAACAATATGACAAGACCTGGCCTGCAAAACCCCAGAAATTGACTACATAACAGCAGAACTCCTGTATCTCGCTGCTGCCATCTAGTGGTTGCCTGGATTTTTGCAGCACAAATCAACCTTATCTTCTGCCGAACAAGACCTGCTATTGGTTATTTGTCAATCACTTTATTTATTTATTTATTTATTTATTTATTGAACTTGTATGCCACCCCATCTCCGAAGACTCGGGGCGGCACACAACTAAAAACAGCAACAATAAATACTTAAAAAGAAATTAAAATTTCACAAGCCCAAAAATACAAAAACTAAAATTTACAGAGGTTAAAATAATTAAGAAACCCATCCCCCCCCCAAGGAGGGGTCACAGCCCAGATTGGTCGAACAACCAGGTCTTCAAATCATGGTGGAAGGTGCGGAGGTCAGGGGCCAGGTGGAGCCCCAGGGGCAGTTGGTTCCAGAGGTCAGGGGCCGTGACAGAATAGGCTTGTCACTGGGGGACCACCAGCCGACATTGGCTTGCCGACAGGACCCCGAGGAGTCCTTGTCTATGTGCTCGCACAGGGCGGCTGGCACTCGATATCGGCAGAAGACGCTCCCTTAAATATTGAGGACTCCTGTTGTGAAGGACTTTGTATGTTAAAACCAGAACCTTGAATCTCACCCGGAGTGCAACCGGCAACCAATGCAGGCAGCGCAGGAGGGGGGTAACATGGGAGAATCGGGAAACTCCCATCACCAACCACGCCACCGCATTTTGCACCAGCTGCAATCTCCGGATGGTATGCAAGGGCAGTCCTAATTAGAGAGTGTTGCAGTAATAGAGTCTAGAGGTAACAAGGGCGTGAGTTCGCAGGGCATCTCGGTCCAGAAATGGGTGAAGCTGACAAACAAGGTGGAGCTGGGCAAAGGCCCCCCTGGCAACGGCCCCCACTTGCTCCTCCAACCGGAGCCGTACATCCAGGAGGACCCCCAGATTTCACGCCCTATCCACAGGAGGCAACTCCTCTCCCCCTATGGCCAAAGATGGATATTCCTGACTGGGCCGAGATGCCGGTATGCACAGCCACTCAGTCTTGGCCGGGTTGAGTCGAAGCATGTTCCCGCTCATCCAAATCCGTACCGCATCCAAACACTGGGTCATCAGGGAGAGGGCATCACTGATCTGGTTTGGGGTGGAGATGTACAGCTGGGTGTCATCTGCGTACTGATGGAATCTCACCCCAAAACCATGGATGATCTCAGCCAGCGGCTTCATGTAGATGTTAAATAGAAGAGGGGAGAGGACCGACCCCTGAGGGACCCCACAAGAGAGCACCTTCAGGGTCGACCTCGACCCCCCCGCCAACACCGATTGCGACCGCCCGAGAAGTATGAGGTGAACCACTGAAGAACAGTGCCCCCCACTCCCAACCCCCCAAGGCGTCGCAAAAGGATACCATGGTCGATGGTATTGAAAGCCGCTGAGAGGTCTAATAGGACCAGGACAGAGGAAAAACCCCTGTCCCGAGCCCTCCAGAGATCATCCATCAGCGCGACCAATGCCGTCTCCGTGCTGTACCGGGTCGGAAGCCCGATTGATATGGATCCAGGTAGTCGGCTTCATCCAGGAAAAGTGGAAACTGCTGGGCCACCACACTCTCAACAACCTTCGCCAAAAAGTGAAAGTTGGAGACTGGACGAAAGTTGTCTAACACGGTTGGGTCCAGGGCAGGCTTCTTCAGGAGGGGTCTCACCACTGCCTCCTTCAAGGTGGAGGGAAAAACACCCTCTCTTAATGAAGCATTGACAACTGCCCGGAACCAACCTCAGGTGGCCTCCCTGGCGGCATAAGCCAACCAGGAGGGACACGGGTCCAACAAACATGTGGTGGAACTCAGCCGCCGCATAGTCCTGTCCACTTCATCCTCGGAAACAGGATCGAACTCATCCCAGATCACACCGGCCGGACTGCTTGTATCCCGTTCCTCAGACCACCGCAAATCAGAGGACAACCCGCTCCGAATCCGAGCGATCTTATCCGACAGATATTGACCAAACTCCTCAGCCCTTCCCCACAATGGGTCCATCCCACCCCCCTTACGGAGAGAGCGGGTAGCCCGAAACAGGGCAGCTGGACGGTTATCTGCAGACGCTATGAGGGCGGAGAGATAAGACCTTCTCGCCGCTCTCATAGCTACCAGGTAAGTCCTAATATGGGCTCTTAGCTGGGCTTGATCGGATTGGGAGCGGGTGGACCTCCACCTGCTCTCTAAACCCCTCCAACGACGCTTCATCTCCCGGAGCTCCTCGGTATACCAAGGAGCCATCCAGGATCCACGGCGTGTGAGGGGATGCATGGGGACAACCCTGTCGAGGGCAGCCTGTTGCCAAGTGGCCGCCAGATCCTCGGCAGACCTGTGGGCAAGGGAAGAGGGAAAAGACCCCAGTTCTGCCTGGAACCTCTCAGGGTCCATCAGGCATCTGGGGCAGAACCATCTAAGTGGCTCCTCATCCCAGCAGTGGGGGGCGGCCTGTTGGAAGACCAGCCATAGGAGATAGTGATCAGACCATGGAACGGGCAATGCCGTAAAAGTGGCTCGCCCTCTGTCACTAGGCCACTGTTCAGAGACAAAAACTAGGTCAAGGGTGTTTCCCCTCTCATGAGTTGGGCCTTGAATCAATTGGGTCAGGCCCATGGCTTCCATAGAAGCCATGAATTCCTGGGCCAAACCTGACGCCCCCCCAGGGAGGGCAGATTGAAGTCCCCCAGGACTATAAGGCCCGGGAACTCCACCGCCACCCCCGAGAGGAGATCGAGAAGCCCAGGCAGGGCCGCTGTCACACAGCTGGGGGAAAGGTATGCAAGCAGCAAGCCCACCCGACCGTTAGGCCCCCACCTCAAGAGGAGGGTCTCACTCCCGCCTATCTCTGGAACTGCGACCTCCCTTGGAAACAGGGTCTCCCGAATAACCACAGCCACCCCACCACCCCTTCCCTGGGCCCGTGGCCAGTGCAGAACCCGGAAACCTGGAGGGCACAGATCAACCAGAGGGACACCTCCCACCGGGCCCAACCAGGTTTCGGTGATACAGGCCAGGTCACTTGGCTTCCTCTTTATTCTACCTGTAAGTGAAGACAGTACATTTCTTTAGAGGCCTGGACAACAACCAGGGTCTGTACAGAACTTCGCTATCTTAGCAAAGACATTATCCCAATGCAACAGTTACTGAATGACAGTACAGGTAGTCACTTAATGACCGTTCAAAGTTATGGTACTCAGCCCCCAAAAGCAACTTATGACCCAGTTGCAAAGTTGCATTGCCTGCAGCACCTCTGTGGTCATTCATTGTTATGACCGACCACAAAGACTCTGCAGTGTGATCCCCTCTCCTGCTCATTTCCCTGCCACTCTGCCCTTCCGAATTCCCACAGGCACTGGGTCTGCTTTGTCACCCCACTAGGTTTCACACATTCCTCCCCACCCCATGTCACAATTGCACACTTAGTTTTTGAAGATCTCCAGAGATCAGGAGGTTGGGGTGGGGAAGGAAGACAGGCCAATCCATTGCTGGGCCAGGGGCACAATCCCAGAAGCGGCTGTGTTTTTCCGAATGAGTAAGGAAAGGAAAACAGAGAGGGTTCCCTCCCCCTCACTAACTAATGCTAGCATTCGCTCCACCAGCATTTAGGTTCACTGCATTAATGTTTGTGAGGAAAAAACCTCTCGGTTTTCCTTTCCTTGCTAACGTTAGAGAAGCTAATGCTGGTGGAGCTAAGGTTAGAGATAGCAAATGAGAGATTTTCTTTCCCTCGCTAATGCTAGTCTTAGTTTTGCCATTGTTATTTTTCACTCAGAGAAAAGATGGCCACTTATGGGATTGTACCACGTGGCCCAGCAATGGAGCTCAGCTTTGGAAATCTTTGAAAAGTAACTATGCGATTGTGGCAGGGGATGGGTAGGGAGGAGGCCTAAGTGGCTGTGTGCACCCCAAGGGGCAGGAAACAGAGCACGGGCTATCTCAGGGGCTGGGGGGAGGCAAAAATCAGGTGCGCTAATGCCTATACTAGGCCGCCAAGGTATCTGCCACCCAAGGCACCCCATGTTCCACTTAATGACCGCATATTTAATGAACGTTTTGTGGAGAGCAGGGATGGGGTATGTGTGTTAAATGAGGTGGTTTACTTAACAGCCACCCCAACCATAAACTATAATGGGCTCCATTATAGTCATAACTCACGGACTACCTATAAGGACCCCTAATGAGGAGAGGCTCTTGGTGAAGTAAGTGGTCAGACTGATATTCACTGATAGAATAATAGAGTCCAGCCTAGTACTTCTCTGATCTTATCCTGATCCCAAACATTTTTGGCAGTAATCTTGTCACAAATGCCTGCAGGTCCTAAGGTATTCCAAATCCATTTTTATCTTCTTAGTGCCTTACTGGTGTCTTCTACCTGTCCTCCCAACTGCTTTTACTCTGTTGAGTTCTCACTTTTCCTTTAATTTATAAGCATTTGTGTATATGGCAGAGCAAATCTAATATCACCCAATAGGTTTATTTCTTCCCATATGCTTCAGAATAGAGAGGGCAGAACAAGTGTTCTGTTGAATAGTGTGACATTGGACAGATGGATCCTTTGTGCTACAAGTTTGTGTACTTTTGCCTCGCTGTTCGACCTACTACCATTATTGGAGAAGAAACTCCACATGAACCGTACATTATCCCCTTGATGTTGTGAAATGCAGTATTTACAACATCTGGAATTCAAAAAAGAGACGATTTTATTAAGCTCCTTTGTGCAACCAGATAAACTTGGCAAAAGGAAAAGACAAACCAGGGGAACAAGGCAATGAAACAGAAGTAACAGTTTTAAAAATCTGAATCCATCTTTGGGATTGATGGCATTCTTTTTTTAATGTCTGAAAAGCTTTTTAAAAATATGGGTAAGTGCACTTAAATGCAAGAACCTTCCCTGTGAATATGGGACTTTCTCCAAATGCTAGTGGCATTAATAGCAGGAGATTGACCTTTAATGTTCACAACAGCCTAATCCAGAAATTGTTTATTAGAGTCCCAAATGTTGAATCCAATGAAAATTAGCCACCAGCCTTTAAAATGTATTTTATTCCTTGTGTTCCATTTGTCATAGAAAGAAATATGAAATATGCATGCAATTCCCTAAATATCTCAAACATTTAAATAGTGTATGATAACTTAGCAGTACAATACATTATACAGAAAGATAATATAGGGAAATCTCCTATAGTATATTTACAATTGAAAAGGTAGTTTTGTTACTTATATTTTTATAAAGAGGAATGTACTGCTTACCAGTGAAACGATTACATTCGAAATAACAGATTGTTGCTTATGACTAAAACTTAAATGTCCATTCCCCTATCAGAAACTTCATCCCTTCCCAATAATAAGGTACATTTTTGGATAATTCTAAGCTACAAATCTAAGAAATCATACACAATATACCTGAAGATATCACAACGCAAAATTGCAAACTTCAGAAGAACTTCAGGTAAGAAAAAAGTGTCTTTTCCATATTAAACTGCTTTAGAAATATTTTTATCAACCAAAAGAGTATGAGTAATATATTTTATATTATCCCACCTTCAGGGATTAGAAAACAAACAGCTTTTATCAATTTTGTAATGAGAAACCTTATTTCCAAATTTTACAGCAGTAGATATCAATGTACAGAATGATCCCAAGTTTAGCCCCTCTCATTCCATAGAAAAGGATACACCAGAAATGTTTATTGTGGACTAGAAACTTGCCCTCGCCATGCTAAAAAAGAATGACTGTTCTAGATTTTGTTTTTAAGAAATTAAGATTCATTTTATGAGCTTATAAAGCCCAATATCCAGTCATAGGAACAGAACAGTTATGAAATTAAGATTATACAAATACATTTTAAATGAAGATTAAGTTTCATGATATTTTTCACTAGAAAGGAGGCATGTATAGGATCTAATATATAAAGACACTTATGAAATCTGGTGGCTTTTTTGCAGCTATAAAATGTAAAAAGTGATCCTTGGTAACAAGAAAAGTGCTTTATAATTAACATAGATGTTGAGTTGTGTCTTGTGAGAAGTCATCTTTGTTTTCCATCTTTCTTCTGCCCATCAATTAATCAATCACACTTCTTCTACTAGACATCATGCTTTTACTCTTCATAAACTCTGAAAACACAAAAGTAAGAAATTAGCTTGACCAAGCAGTGAAACAACTCTATAAGCTTCAAATCACTGATCCATCAGCCTTCTTGGGCAGATGAGATCTAACTTGTGTCAATTCACAAAACATTTTGTATACATGTTTTATAGTTGTCAACAGAAAGAAGGGGGAGTTTCAAAGAGCAGGCAGCAGTAATGGAATCAAAAGTACATTCCATTCATATTTTCTTCAGAGACTGATCAGATGACTGAAGCTTCTGCCTCCCAAAAATCTAATTGGAGAGCATGACTGATGACTCTTGGATATGGACGTGTTTCGTTGGATGATACACCCAGAGGGGTGGGGGGGAAAGCAGGATCAAGGGTGACAGTGAATTACATATCTCAGAGTCGGCTACGCCCAGGCTAATGCTGGCATGTTAACTTCTAATAAATCCTTTGAAGTTTTGGGAGTGTGGCTTGAGGCTCATGATTTAATTGGAGTAACTGCCGGAATCCTGACAATCCTGTGTCCATGAGCTTGCAGGAGGTGTAGGCTCAGGGCTCAATTCTCTCATTTACTCACAGTTGGGGCAACTTCAATTGCACCGTGACTGGGTTGATGATCTTTACCATGGGGAATGGTCCCATGAACTTTGGCTTCTGTTCTCTTTCTAAGTCTTATGCTACTTAATCAACTTGCTGGAGGTATTAAAACAGAATTTGTATGGCCATTGGCCAGGGATGCTATAGAAGTAAATTTGTACATTGGGTAAAGGATTGGACTAACTGGTAAAAAGTGATATATGATGATTCAGCTCCCATTATTGTCTCCAACTATTACTGTTCAGTAGTTAGTACTATTCAGTGGCATGTTGCCTCTTGAAGTGGTGGTTAATAAATTTAGCTTTTTATATATGTTTAAGACAATGCTAATATTTTGTGTTATGTCAATGTTACCTTAATTATGAGTTTTGTAATGTTGCTGTGGTTTGTCATTGCATATCTAAACTGTTTTGAAAGATATATGTAAACAGTTGGACAACAATACATTAGGAAATACAGAATGGGAGATTTAATATAGAAAAAGATTTAGAAGCTGTTTTGTAAATATCTTCAAGAAGCTTGTGTTTTGAAATTAACTCTTCAGTTCAATAGCAGCTGATTAAGCATAGAAGCCTGCTTGTTTATATACAATTGCTGTAATTTATAGCTTTTATTTTAATAATATACTATAAATACTGAGAAGGGGCAAAAATTGTTTAATAAAACAAAAATGTAAATATTTTGCAAAATATAGCTGTGAATCCAAGTTCAGTGTTTGGACTGAGAACTCCTTCATACATTATTGTATTAATTCATAGTGAAATGTCTCTTAGATTTGTTTGCTCTGTTCCCACAACATCCTTAACCCAGCCTATCACTTACACAGCCACATCTCTTGGCAGTTCTATACTGAGAATGTCAAATCCCCATCACTTTTTCTAAGGAAGGCCTGGAGAGAATGGGCAAGGCTGGATGATATGACCTGCCATTCCCTGTTTGTCATGTAGGCAGCAATAGGTATGGTTTAGTCAGAGGCATCTGCAAGGTTAGATATTTTTGTTCAAATGACCAAAGCAATGTTGCATGAATATGATGCAAGCTCTACTCTCTTTATATGCATGTATGGCATCACAACATCATAAAGAGACCGAGCTCATGTTACGATGGTTGAAATGTTTGTATGGCTAGCCCTTGGCTGTGAGTGACTGTTGTAAAGATTATTGCTTTTTCATCTGTTCCTTCTTTCCACTTCTCTATTTGGAGGGGAAGATATGCAAAACAGGCCAATATACTAATTTTTCTCACAACAGAATGGCTAGAATTTCTTGTTCATTTGTGTTTCATGGGGACGCAAGCTGCAGGGGATAAATTAACCAAGTCAACCATTCCTATTTGATGTTCCCACACATATTGGCCACTATATTCTATGACCCATTTCAAGTAAGCTATCAGGCCCAACACACATTTATCCCTGTTACATGTTAACCGAATCTTACAAATCTGAAAGTACAATTTTCCTGCAGAGCACTTAGGGTCTCTTCTGAGTCTCTTGTTCCACCCATTATGCAGGATATGCTGCCCCTTATCTGACCACTCTCTAGACAGCATTTCTTTGCCCTGTCTCCCAAGGTCTTTCACATTATAGATACCAATAATCTGTGACGCACCAGATAGAATCCAGCACTGACTATGTAACTACTAGTTTTGGTCCAGAAAGACACACCAAAAATGCTATTAAGGGCTAAGAATTTGCTATTCATTACCATGGTTAAAAAGATGAAATAACAAATGTGAGCTTATTTACCTTATTAGTGGGACTAAATTGTAACAAGAAGCAAATTTGTTACAACACTACTCCATTTTTACTTGATATTTTTTTTTACTTCCCAGTGCTGCATTTATCCATTTACATAACCAGCAAAATCTTAATTAAAATCATCAATTATTTTTAGATATATCACTTGCAGATCCTTAAAACCTTCAAAAGTTTCTAATATACAATTTAAACATTAAGTGTTTGGCTCTGCCTAATGTCTGCTAATAAAAACCCTCCTCTCTTTTGGGAAGCAGGAGTATGTTTTCCAAAGAGTATCTTTGGTGTTTTGCTTGTATTTTGAGCTTTTATCAAAGGGGAACTAGGTAGGCAATCAGGCCCTTTGTTCCTAGAAGTTCATCTGCTTCTGCTGTTTCACCTCAGGGCAGGTGTGCCAAAGCTCATTGAACCAGAATGCTGAAGGAAATAGCTGTTTACCCAAGTCTCTATTCATCTCTTTTATACAGAGAAGCAATTTTCTGGCCTTTTCACCTGGGAAACAGGCATTTAATTTGTTCTCTAACCACAAGGGTTTTTGTTGTGTGATCCTGGGGATATTCATCTAGGAAGAGGTTTTTGAAGGATACTTATGTTACATTGGATAACTGGACAAAGATTTATCGTACTGGTGCACAATTGCTAAACCAGAGATGCAGTAAAAAGATGGTAGTGAAATATTAGAATTCTTTTATATTTTTTTATCCCACTTTTATTATTTTTTTCATAAATACCTCAAGATGTGAACATACTTAATACACCTCTTATTTTCCCCACAACAATCCCGTGAGATGAATTAGGCTGAAAGAGAGGGACTGGCCCAAAATTACCCAACTGGCTTTCATGCCTAAAACAGGATTAGAACTCACCGTTCTAATCTAATTTAATTCACAATCCTATATTATGACATGGTTCTAGATGCAACATGCCATACTATGCCAAGTAGAACTTTTGGTTTTTCAAAAAATCTGAAGTCTAATGTTAAAAGGTTGTTCTTGCAGTTATAACTGTTTGTCCTGCAGTAGCTGAATGGAAGGACAGATCTTTACATAGTCATGTATACTGGAGAGCAGATCTTCTTCTCATGTTCAGGGATATAGTTGCAATGGTTTTTTTATTTGAGGCATATAGTCTGAACATTCCAAACATCTTATTCCTTGCCAAAACTGAACCTGTAACAAATCTTGGTCCATATCAGTCAGAACTTCCTTTTCACTTTGGACAAATGTTATACTTAAAAAAAAATCCATCTGTCCCAGTTCTGTGACTTTTCTAGATACTATAACAACGTTCTGTGCCTATGCTTTTAATTAGAATAGCAACATTAAACTGATAAATTAAGCAAATTAAAGAATATCCCTTTTTAAATTTCCATTTCTCTACTTCCCTCTATGTGACCCTAACTAAAAAAGATAATTTCAGACTTCTAAATATTCACCTGATAATGTTTGACATGGGCAACTAATTTCCCTATCCCAAGTTAGGGAGGAGTTTTCTTCTGAATTGCCTTTCTAGAGGGCATTTATAAAATCACTTAATTCAGAGACTATATATGCCTATTAATATCAACTTTATGACCCTAACAAAATGGCTTCTCACAGGATTCCAAATGTGATCCAGGTTTGGAGATTTTAACTATGTTACCCCTAGCAGGATTATGCCAATTAATCCAAAGGGCTCTTGATAAAGTAGGGGAAGGGTCCCTCCAAACCTGCCATTGGGAGCACTGCAGCAATTTGTTTTGTAACAGAATTATAAAGTTCAGGTTGACATTTCAGCTTTTACTTTCATGGTATCTTTAGATATTAACACAATGCTCCGCCAAAATCAATACCCATCAGATGTGTTTGGTCAACTACCGCACTTCTGGGAAGAAATGGGTGGCAAGTTTGAAAACAATAGCCCAGCACATCTGAAATTACTAGGTTACAAAAAGACTTTTAAAACATTTGATTAGGTGAAAGCTCTGTTTATATATGAAGAAATTCCAGATATAGGTGGATCTTTCCTGAAGCATGCTGTTTAACTTGAATTCAATCTGAGCTTTGTGCATAATATAATATGTAAGCAAAATTCTTAAATCAAAATTGATCTTAGGCAAATTCAGGGTTGTAGCTAAAATTTGGAACTCAATTTTATTAAAGGATTTTAGCAAAGCATAAGCAGAGCATCTTTTTCAATCCACTATACAAGCATAATAAGAAAGATGATTCAAAGGATAAGACATCAGTTTCCCAGAGGTTTTTATTTTTTATTTTAAAAAAAAGTCCCCCTAGGGCTGTCTCCTCCCCAAGAAAAAAAATGGGACTCTATTTGTGTAGTGGGTAGGATAAAAAATAAAACTGAGTGGAGCACTTTTTTCTCTTATTTTTTTTAAATCTTTGGTTTATTCCTCCCCTGCATCCACTGCAAGAGAGCAGTAAAACTACAGTCTTGCGAAACAGAATTATGTGGCAGAAGTAGAAATGCAGAATGCATTTACAACAGCTTCTGAAAAATAATAAGCATTGCTTCCTGCTTATTCCCTACACACTTTGACCACCTATCTTGTGTGTGTGTGCACGCACGCACGCACACACACACACACTATTAGCAGGAAAAGACCAGCATAATTTATGGTTCATATTGCATGCGCAAAACGTGACTAAAATATTAGCAATCATCCTTATATTAATACTTTGTCATAAACTGCTTGCTGGATTTGATTGATAATTAAAATCTGGAGTGGCCTGTTAGTCAGTAAGAAGGGAGGCAGGCAATGTTTAACACACTAGCTCCAGGCTTAAGTAGAAGCTTTTTGTTTGTATGGGTATGCTTTCGAGTCAGTTTTGACTCCAGGTGACTCCAGGAGTAGTCCCTCAGTTTTCTTGGCAAGGTTTTTCAGGTGTGGTTTGCCACTGCTTCCTTCCTAGGGCTGAGAGAGGTGGAGGGGAGGGTGATGGGCCTAAGATCATCCAACTGGTTTTGGACCTAAGGCAGCACTAGAACTCATGGTCTCCCACAGTTTCTAGCCTAGACATAGTTGGCTTTCAAAGGAGAACTTACTTCAGCAGAAATATAAACACATTGATCTGTCATTTAATGTATGACACTTTTTTCAATAGCATAACTTTTTTCAAGTTACATTGAGCCTGTATCTACGGAGTGACACCTAGCATGCTTGTCACTGTAACATTGACTCAAACATGTGTCAGAGACATCTTTTTTCTAAATGAGCAAATTTGGTTAGCAAGAAAGCCCTCCTTTTATAATAAGGCTAGATGGTTGTCCTCACCTGCATATAATCAATTACCCACCTTTCTTTTTCTTTCCATATTGTATACCACTTAAGTAATCTTTTTGTACTTGGGAGTTTAGGATGCAAGCAGTATTGATGGCCACCTCGGAATCGTGATTTCATTGTGACTCTGAAATAAAAACCAATTTGTGAGTACAGTTTGGAGTGGCTCCTACAATTTTAACAAAAAGATTTGTTAACACTATAATTAGTTTCTCATTCTTCAGGTGAAGAAGCTTCTCAGATGAGGATGATACTTCTTCAGAAAAACCAGAAAGTCCAGTTACCTCTTGAGAAAAAGCACTTTTTAAAAAAAATTCATATTTATATGCCGCCCTTCTCCGGAGACTCAGGGTGGCTTACAATTTTTTGGAACACAACCCAATGCACTTTGGGACAACCATAATTAATTAACTATCTTTTTCTGCTACAAGCATTGGACAAACTGTCTTTCTAGATGTTGCTAATCTACATTTCTCAAAACATCCTTTATTACTGACCATGGCTGGGACTGTTGGGATATATTGGGAGTATTGGGATATCCAGAAAGTCATAGTAGATCATTACTCTCTTAAGAGCTATTTTGTGTAATGGCTGTACATGTTCTGTTTTTCTCTCAACACCTGAAACCTTTATTGCATTGTTGCATGTGATTTTGGTGTTAGGCAGAACCTTCAGCTTCAAGTACCGGTAAGTCACAGTTCATCTGCAGTGGCACAGTGGTTAGAGTGCAGTACTGCAGGCTACTTCTGCTTACTATTGGTTGCCTGCAACTTGGCAGTTCAAATCCCACTAGGCTCAAGGTTGATTCAGCCTTCCATCCTTCCAAGGTGGATAAAATGAAGACCCAAAATTGTTGGGGCAATATGCTGACTCTGTAAACCACTTAGAGGGTCTGTAAAACACTACAAAGCTGTATATAAGTCTAAGTGCTATTGTTATTGCTATTCATGCACTGGTAAACAGACTGCAGTGCTGTTAATGCTGTTAAAATTCTGTTTGAGAATTGTAGTTGGGAGAGTAGAATATCTGGATGTGCTTGGTCCATCTTTCTGGCAATCAAGCTCTTAGCTAGACAAATTGTTAAATGGTAGAGAAAAGAACAAATCACTAAAGCAGCATGGATCACCTCTGTCAAGATTCAGATGTTAGGTGGATCTATTTTTATATCCCACAAGCTCTTCTATGCATTACATTCATTTTTGGTGCACATAAAAATAACATTTCCCATATTTAGAGGCCAGAAATGGAAATTTTTATGTATGTATCTTTCTGTTCCATATAACGAACCTTCATAAGAACCAGAAGATTTTTCAGTAATCTGCTCCTCTCAGGTCCCAGCATAACTTTAAAGTGATAAAAGCTTAATGTAGCACTCCTGACCTTTGCCGTGGCAACCACCTCGACAATATTGTTCAGCTCTAGTTCTTGTGTTTTTTTCTGTCACACCAAATGCCTGCTTATTCTCTCATGGATTTCTTTGGTGCACTATGGCCTCATTCCTCTTGGCCCCCTTCTTCTAGAAGATTGTGTAAAATTCCGTGTTAGAACATAACCATACCAAACCATCATTTTGTTAAAAACTTTCATGAATCCCAGCGCTTTGTGTGACTCTTTATGCCTGAGTGTGTATACACACTCAGAATGTTTCAGTTGTGCTTTGTAAAAAAAAAAAAAAACGGTCAAGCTTCTTATTCATGAGTGATAGTAACATAGTTCATACTGCATATCATATAAAGGCATCTTGTTCCGTTAGGCTTAGTGAGCAGTATGATGTCTTTCTTTGTAGGTTATAATCTTTGGTTTATAGATTAGCAGGGTGTCTGAAATTAGTAATCATCATTATTCAATGAACTAAAATTAATCAATCTATAGATGGATTGGATTCACATATCACACTAATGTCCTTAGGACAGACATATCTTAACTTGAAGAATCCCGACAGAGTCAATTTTACAATATTTTTCTCTCTGATTGTGATTTAATTACTTGTTATAGGAAACTTACTAACTATTTATTTATTTATTTATTTATTTATTTATTTATTTATTTATTTCCATATCTGATTTCTTTTCTAAATGAAAATTCAAGGTAAAAAGGGAGGGAAAACTGAGAAGCATTGCCAAGCTCTAAGACATCATTAATATGTAGTGTAACTTTTATATTTACACATTTTCCTAAAAGATTATAAAAAAGTTTACAAATTAAATTCATGAGATAAAATGTACACTCTATACAATGACATTGAATTAACATATAAAAGCATGAACATTTTCAGTTCTGAAGTCCTGTTGAATTTAGTTTGAGGTTGCAACCTTATTCCTATTCAAAACAATTATTTTTAGACAAGGTTTACATTGTAACAGAGAAGATGAAGAAACTAGAAACAGAAAGAAAGGGAAAATGTCCCAGTCTGGTAAGCAACTAAGTTTTAGGATGATCTAATAAAATTAAAAAAAAACCAAGTGTTTTTGTCTTGTGAAAAAGAGAAAAAATAGAAGAGATGTCAAGACTGCATGCTCAGAGGCTTATTGTGAGAGGGGTTTTTGTTTTTGCTGTTTTTAGCAAAGAATGAAAATGTTCTCTAATGGGCATTTCAGTTATATTCCTACCTCAGAACTTCTGCCTTTTCCCTTCGACTGCCAGATCTGGCTGAGCTTCTAAAAGTCTGGCATTCACAGCTCCCTCATACCCATCCTAAAAAAGCTTGTGATTGTTTTTCTGCTGGCCTTCCAACATCCCACTTCTGCTGGCATTTTTGTTTGTGAGAGCACACTGTTGTTTGGTTTTCCCATCAGGCAGCCCAGACGAGTCCTTGGCAGCCAATGCTCAGGCAGGAAAGCCTCGCACTGCTTTTGTTATGCTGATGCACGTTTCTGAATCCTTTGTCAGCTTCAGGTCACTGATGTAATGGAGACATAACTGTCTATGCAAGTGGACTGGGAAAGAGCTACCTCCATACCTTCTGGAAGTTTGAACATTTCTCAGGACCTGTCAGAAAAAGGAGGTCACTGGCACACTGGACCACAGAAGCAATTGGAACAGGCCTTTCCTGATTTTCACATGAAAGCTGATATTTGGGGACTACGGAGCGGGGAACAAGAGAGGAGGATACCCCCCTTCCTGTCCATGGAACTATCTTCTGAGTTTACTTCTCATAAAAGGTAGTTCCCCCCTTCCCCCCAATCCCGGATGGCCAAACCATTCCTTTTCTGATCCAAAATTTCACACTAAGCTCTTGAGGATTCCATACTAACAAATGCCAATGAATCGCTCTTCTAAGAGAGCCAATTTTTTCTTTCTTTCTGAGAATTTTTAAAGACAACTTTCTCTTGTTGGAAGGGAGATTGCATGACCCTTGTGAAGCAGAGTTGGTAGGACACATATTTTTGCACTGGCCCAATTTATCAACATTTTATACAGCTTCTTCTATAATATAATTCTGTTATTTCTAAGTGCCAGTTTTTGGGTGATTCCATTGTTGTGTATTAGCAATTGAGTAATTCAGCTTATGCAGATAGTGCATTTGAATATTGCTTCAAGATTATGGCCATGGATGCATTGAATGGATGCATTACATTTTTATGGCTGGTCTTCAATTATAATATTGCATTTATCATATATTTACTATTTTATTATACCGATGTCTGGATTACTGATTCTCAGTTCTCTTGCCCACAAAGGCTGGGTATACAGTTTCAGGGTAAGGTAGTTCTGAAATTCTGCTCTTCTCGCCTATCCCATATCCATTAGCTCTTAGTTGATCTTCACCCCCTGTATTGCAGGTTTGAACAGTTATGCATTCTATCCCTGTTTTGGTTTCTCTCAGTAAACACAGGATGTTTAATACAGTCCACAAAAAAATTCCCTAAACTGCTACTCTTCAGAGGGTTGTAATTCCCAGCCTATTCCTGGTGGCTGGGAATTTGGGAAAGGAAAATTGCAACACTTTTGGGGCGGGACAGGTTAAAGAAAGGCTATATATAGAATCAAGTTCAAAGAGAGCATACCCTGAATTCTAGAACTTTGGTAAAAGGAATTGTGGAACAACATGCTAGATTCAGGCTAAAGTTACAGGGTTAATATTATTTCCAGAAGCCCATACAATTGGATTAAATTTCATCTGTATGCAAAGATATTTTTTTGTTCGGAAAAGATTCTCTGCCCATTTAGCTTGTTTTATTGACCTCCATGCCTGCCATAACATTATTTTAACTTAGCCTTTTTTATTCAGATGAATACAATTTATGCTCCAGCTACATTTTGTATTGTTGGGTTTCATGGATGTAATTGTAGTTGAAGCATTACATAGCTTCAACTACAATTTTTTGCAGATATTGCATATTTTAAACAAATAATATATCAGAAAATCTTGAATCTGCTATTTTTGAAATTTACTGAGAAATTATGAATTGCAGGGATTTACTTCCAAATGACTGAATATATAATTTGATGGTTATGAACTATCTTGAATATTTACAATAAACTTATTTAACTGCCATATACCAGACCGAGTACAGAGCTGCGAAATAAATTATAGTGATTCAGAACAGAGTGGAAGAAATTGCTTTGTCAAGGCACATTCTTCCCAGCTACAAGAATTTTTTATGGTATATTAAACAATTTGATATTGCTTGCAAAGAAGAAACAATACATTAGCAATCTACTGCAATTATTTTTAATTTTTTGATTTTTCATAAATCTCTGTAGGTATGCATTGTGCTAAGATCTGAACATTTTAACTAATGCCTCGGCTCACTCTGGTTAGCAGTGTGCAGAAGTGTTTCACATTCAGAGCACAGAGGTAAAGGGGTTTGATGCACAGCACATGAATAATCCAGATAACACCCAGCTCTGAACTTTGAACTGTGATGAAGTGTATGTGTGTATATGCCAGTTCCAAAATTAGTTTTAGGAATGATTCTAATAGATTATAATAAAGCAGAGTGCAGAGCCAATTTATTAAAAAATGAACATCTGTTAATCCCTATTTCGGTTAAGAGTGGGTGGGCATGTTATAGAAAATGCATGTGAAGTGAAGAACAATGCAGACAAGTTAAATAAGGTGTCAGAAATACTAAAAGGGGCCTTGGTGGCTCAGGCTGTTAAATGCCTGCACTTAAGATCTAGCTGTCTACAATTACTGTAGGCTCGAATCCCACCAGGCCCAAGGTTGACTCAGTCTTCCATCCTCTCGGGGTAGGTAAATTGAGGACCCAAGATTGTTGGGGGCAATAAGCTGACTTTGTAAAAATGCCGCTTAGTAATAAGCAGGCATATACAATGGAATGAAGGCTATTGCTGAGCGCACTGGGTTGTATCCCAAAAAATTGTAAGCCGCCCTGAGTCTTCGGAGAAGGGAGGCATATAAATGTAATTTTAAAAAGGCACCATTTTAAATAACTTTAATGGATACAGGAGCTCAGCTTATTTCAGTTTGATCTTGCTATAGGAGTCAGTTAATAAGCAGGCTACAAATTAGTCTATTTCTTTGAATGTTTATATACTGAGTGTCTTGTGAAATGTTTACTTATTATTGTAAGTTAGTTGTATTGGTATTGAATTCATTCATTTTCCCACCCCGCAACAGATTAGAAAATATCTGTATATTTAACCAGGGGGATTCAGAAAGGAAAAGTTCAGTGAAAAAAATCTTAAGACTCTTTTTCATGTTTGTCTTTCTTCAGACTTCAGTATTTTTTTAAGTCTTAAAGATTAATAAATTTGGAACCGCATGTCTGGGTCTGCCTGAGAAAGATTTGGAGTTATCAATCTGAAAAAAATCTGAAATCACCAGCAATTAAATCAAGCAAAGAAATTCAACTGGTTCCGAAGACAAACTAAAAGGAAGCATCAGAGAGTGTTGTTTGGAGTTTTCAAACAATGGCAATGCAGAATAAAATTTATCTTTGCTTACAAATCATTGTTTCCTGGACAAACTTGTTCTCTTCCTGCTACAGCATAAAAAATGACAGTGTGGAGGAAAATAATCTTAAGAAGTGGAATAGTGTTTGCTTTTGCCACCATTCCAACACAATAGTGAGGTAAACTGTGCCTTTCGATTCATACACCACTCATCATTTCAATGAGGAGTCACAACAGAGTGATAAAAGTGATCAGGCAGTGACTCGTTTTAATATCTTTACTGTGGAGACTGTTTTTACATGGTAGTATCCAGTATGGAAAAACATATCATTCTGGTTACTTGTTTTCCTCAAAGCGTGATGGTGCAGGTGAATCTTAATTCTACAACAGAGCCTTTTCCCCAACTTCTGCTGACTTTTTCTGAACTAATACCTGTGGTTTCCTGGGTTATATCACTGTGATGCACATCTAAAATAAAAGAAGCCACCAGCTATTTGGCATTATATACTTTATCTAGTAAACATTTTTGGGGGGAGTCTACTACTGAAACATATCACAAGAAAGATATTATGGGATATTTCCTCCATCTCTCATATTTGATTTACCACTTGGAAGAAAAGGCAATATTGCTGAAGGGTCCTGTTTCTTGCATGAGCTCTGATGTACTACAACTATCCCTTTTTAAAAAAAAGTAGGACCAGTCCATTTACATTTGTTACTTAAGTGGGTTTCAGAGCCTACACAAAAAGTTCTATGTTGTTGTTTTTTTTTAAAGGAAGATTTCATTAGCATGTTTTTGATATGGCAGTCAAAGGGGTGAGAAGTGAGTATTATATAAAGCAGGCATGATTAACAATGACTTGGCAAGTAATGCTATTTAGCACAAATCCCCAAAGAGGTAGAGGTGATTTGGGCTACTGAAATCAGCAGCTCTACTCAGCTAAAGGAGATTCCTTATATATACTCCAAATGTTTAGCAGCAGTACATCTCACTGAGCTTAATGGAATCAAAAATAAACGTATTCAGTATTATATTACAATTAAAGTGTTTTAGTCACTTAAGAGAATAGGATTGAAATAGCTACACTGTCCTGCAGCATTTTATAATAAATATTTTGGGTTAATTGCTTCTGTATAGATTAAGATTCAGAATATGGAAACTAATGCCCACACATACACAAATAAATACAGGTACATAAACAACTGAAAAGATTTATTGCATTTCTAACCTCATATTATAAATTTGTAGTTTACGCTTAATTAACAATGTTTGCTAAATCTAAGAGAAAAAACAAGTCTCCAGCTATTTTGCTACACTGAATATGATATGCTTCTATAATAAACATTTTATTATTTTTATCATTTTAACATTTGCAGAAAAGCAGACTTAGATTTAGATATAACACTGTTTAAAAAAAAACTTACATGATCATTCGTTCCTTGCAATATGGATATTTTGGCCGCTCTTCAAGTTTTTGAATATCAGAGAATCTTATTTTCGGACCCTTTCTTAAACATTTGCATTTTGATCCTATAAGACAAAAAGTATGTGTCCATTTGTGTATGGACTAAGTTCAAATATTATTTTAAAATCTACAGAAACATCTGTTTTGCTTAAAGTTTCACTTTAAAAAACAAGTGCTGTATTTGTAAACATTTTTATATCAAGGCTTCAATCCAACATATGCTTAAGCAGTTTACATTCAGTTGAAGTAGACAGAAGATGTGTAAATGTCTCTATTTATATACATAAATTAGATCCATTAGGTCTAGTAGGGCTAACTCCCAAGTAGACCCACTGGACTGCAACCATGTAACAAGCCATGTGATAACCTCATCTTATTAATTCTGCACCTGCTGGGTTGAAATTTAATAACAATGAAAAGCTTAAGGAAAATAAACAATATGACTTTCATGGGTGTTAATTTCTTTCCTTTTGATAAATATTAAAAGAGTATGCCAAAAGCATTCCAAATTCATCATTTTACACTCTACAAACTGCAAATAAAAATAAAAATAAATAAAATACAGTACCAAGCTGGGCCAAAGAGAAATTTAACAACAAACAATTCAAGCCTTCCAACAAAACCAAAATGTTAAAAATTCTTGATTCCTGCACCTGTTTTGAGTTCTGTTCATTTTTTCCATTGTGCAAAACTACGAATGAGTTCACAGTTCAAAACTGGTCATTCCAAGAAGTAAACTTTGGCTGAAAAATTAAATGTCAACCAGGGCTACCTGGCATGGCTTTTCAAGGGAGCTTTCCTGATATTTCTCATTTTTGCAAAGCTATATTCTGCAGTCTCTTGTCATTTTTCTTTTTCTAAGCCTTTCCAAGGACCACAATTGTATTTCAATCTGCTGTTTCAGTGAGAGATGAAAGGGAAAAAAACCATCAAGAGTGAGTGAGAGAGGCGGTGGTTAGTGAGGAACCTGTAACTTACCTTCTACGCTGGTAAAGCAGATTACAAGGACCAATAAGAGGAGAACTGCGGTCAAAAGCTTCATGGTAAGACCTTGAAGAGCCTAGGGTTCACCTAAGGGTTCACTTAGGTCTCACGGGGTTAACCTGTTTTCTTTTTGTCCCCCGGGATTGTTCAGATAGTGGGGGGTCAGTTGGCCTTTGAGGGGTGCCAGGCCAAAGGACGGATCGTGACTGACTCGTCCGGCTTTGCTCTCCTGGTTTCTGTTGTGTCTCTTCCTGCACGTCCCGCCAGTTTCAGCTCCTCTCTGCCTGAGCACGGAGGCTTTCCTCCTCTTTTAAAACAGCTCCTGCTGCCCTTTTCCTCTGACTCATTAATATGCAGATAGACTCAGTTACTTTCAACAATTTCGCAATTCCCCCCTCCAAAGGGAGGGACTTACAGCGAGCAAAAATAACTGATTCTGCTTAAGGCAGCAAAGTATCTTCGTGGGTCTCACAACGTAATGAGAGAATATGAAGGTGAAAAAGAAGTCTTCCTCTCCCCCCACCACCCTCTACCCAAAGAAACCTGGGTTGAAACCTGTCATAAAACCCCCTTTAGCTGAAACTCTTGGGAAACTCACTGACTCTCAGCTCACTGCACCTCACAAGGCTCAATTTGAGGATAACATTGGAGGAAAGGATAGCATGAACCTCACACAGAGGTGGAGAGAATGCATAGTACAAGTGATCCTAACCGGATAGGATTTAAATGTGAATTGAACCTCCCAGATTTGAGCGCAGAATAACATTTATGCTTTGGTTGTTGGGAAAGATTTTAAAGTTTTGCAGACATACCTGCTTTCTTTCAGAGAGGATAGTGAATTAGTTGGCATTTCCCCTTTTCAGGAGTGCAGCTCTGGGCCTTGCATTTTCTGCCACACCCTGAAATCTAAGCATATTGTATTGCATATTCTGTGGTGCACTATCACTGTATAATGACCATCACTATAACTGGGGGCAGCTACAACACTTATCAGACTTGGCTGATATCTAGCTGAACCTCTCTTGGTGGAAGATTGCCAGAAAAACTCAGAGCTGGACTGGGAAGTTGAAAAAACAACCTAGAAAGAAGGCAGTGGAAAAGCCATTTCCATTCTTGTGTCAAGAATCAACTCTTCAGTAATCAAGCTCGATTTGATGGAGTCATGTTGAATTAGATGAATGAATGGATTTGGTGCAGGCTATCTTTCTGTTTTCTTTATGCTAACATGATACTAATTTCAGTGGTTATTAGAAATGAAATTCCACCGGCAAGCCATCCCTATGAGACATCTCCCTATGTGGTTGCAAACACTTTATCACTTCATGGGGGTGGGGGGGAATTGAAATCGTATGTTTCTCTAGCCTTTGACATCTAGATGATGTCATTTTCTAGGAAGCACACTGAAGATAATGTCTACTACTTAGAGTTGGACCAAACCATGGGACTATATGAAGGGGGTAAGAAAGTTTGCTGCCTCACATTAAAAGTCAGAGGTCTGTTACTGATGATCACTTATATTCTTTGCCAGGATAGGCTTGGTGGCACAGTGGTTAGAGTGGTGTACTGCAGGCCACTTCTGTTGACTATCGGCTGCCTGCAATTTGGCAGTTCAAATCAGGCTCAAGGTTGACTCAGCTTTCCATCCTTCTGAGGTGGGTAAAATGAGGACCCAGATTATTGGGGGCAGTAGCTGACTCTGTAAAATGGCTTAGAGAGGGCTGTAAACACTGTAAAGCAGTATATAAGTCTAAGTGCTATTGCTATTTCAAACTGTACTCAAGAGTTTGATAGGGTTCCACAAGAATATGATGGGGTTCCCTGAGAGATTCAGGACAAAATTTTTTTAAAGAGTTCATGGAGATAATTTTCTATCACTAGAGATTTATCTCTTGATCAGGAATTCCATTTTTTTTTCACTAACAGGTTCACTAGCCTGAAAAACTTGGAAAATTGTGTTCTATAGTGAAAGTACAACTTCCCCAGTTCTAGTTTTGGCTTCTTGAAACTTCAGTACCAAAGGGATATCAGAATCTGGTTGATTCTGGAAGTAGCTGCTATTTGAAATCCTACAAATCAAATTCCTTGTTGTGATCTGTTGAAATTGCATCTTTCTGCTATATATTGTGGTGCTCCAGTTGAACAGGAACCTATTTTCAAAGTAAAAGTAAGACAGAGGAAAAAATACAGGTGCTTAACAATTCCATCTTTATTCTTCGTATTTTGTTGGTTTTTGTATAAATTTTGTTTTTTGTTTTTAACTTTTTGTGGCTTGAATAGGTATTGTGCCAAGGACATTTTAGTGGCATAACTGCAACCCATTGAGAATCTCTGGATTGCCTCAGGTGAAAGCAAAAGAATGAAAAAAGGGCTTATTTTCTAAAGATGAAAGGGGCATTTAGGCCACTAAGTCCAACCTCTTCATCATGTAGAAATGCAAATTAAAAAATTGCAAACATCTGGCTATCTAGCCCCCACTTAAACAAACTGAGTGAAATGAAGGCCATCATTTTTTTTTTTTTAGTATTTGCTTCCACTGTCATTAACTATTTTTATTATTTGGAAGTTCTTTTAGCTTTCCATTGGAATCTGCCTGAATTAAGCCCATTATGTATTCTTTAATAACAGAAAACAGGTCTTGAGTGTCTTCTGCATGACATTCTTTCACAGGCTATATCTGCAGAATGCTTTCATACTCCCTATTAGTCATATTTTCTAAATATATCCAGTTTCTTCAATCTGTTGTCACAGACTTGCATTTTAACTTGCTGATCATCCTTCTTGCTGCATTTTTCCAAACCACTTCGCATTTCTCTGAATTGTTTGAAAAGGGTAGCATCGAAAACACAAGTAGTACGTGGCCAAAGTTGAAGAAACTGGAATGATTACTTTCTGCAGTTTGGAAATGGTACATCTGTTGATTCAACCCACAATTGGATTTGTCTTTTTTTTTTGCATGCAGAACACCCTGCTGGCTCAAATTCAGGCTGTAATCAATAACTATCCCAAGACCTTTTTCACAAATATCACTACCAAACCAGATATTCCCCATTCTGTACATGTGTGTTTGATTATTATTATTTCCTAAGGGAAGAACTTTTCATCTAACTCTGTTAAATTTCATTTAATTACTTTCAGCCACTCTCTCCAATCTAAAATTGCATTTTTTTTCTCCCAGCCATCTGCAATTCTCATTTCCTCAATCTTCTTATTCAAGTCATTAATAAAAATATTAAAGAGTAGGAAATCTAAGCCTGAACTTTGAGACATACCAGGTGATATTTCTATCCAGTTCCATAAGAAGCCTTTGATGAGCACTTTTTTGAGTACAATTATCTAGAAAGCCTTTGATGAGCACTTTTTTGAGTACAATTATCTACAATTATCTGAGTACAGTTCATCATCATTCACTTAACTGGTTTATTGATCAGTATGTCATGATGAAATTGTCATCTACCAAGACACAATCGGGTAGTGCAAAGTAAAAGTTCACGTGTTATAGAATAGTTAAGAGATGCCTTTTTCTAGTTACATAAGCCATGCCTGTGTATGAATTCAATTTCCCCTTGTTTGTAGTGAATATGAACACAGAGCATGCAAAAAGAGTAATTTTGATAAGTCAACATTCATGAATTAATTATTCAGCAAAAGGAAACCAGAAAAAATGGACTGTCCTTCTTAATTAATTACATGACTATGAGAGCTTTCCTTTCAGAATCCAATATTGTTTCCAATGTCTGAAGCTGGCAATTTAAGGAGTACATGCATACCACACGCACAAAGAATATACTGAATGATGTATCCATCCCCTCCCTCCCCAGCATGTTTCCCACTCATGTGAGACGTGCTGCTGACATGCTTGGAACATCTTGAATATCCTTGAGGCTTATTAATGCAAATCTCTGTGTTTCCTTCTTTCCCAAGACGTGCTTCTTCTGTACCTTCAAGTGCTTGTGTCTGTATCTGTATGCATGTGTGCCTTTCTCTGTGTGTGTGCTTCTCACAGAAAATAAGCACTCTCAGGTCAAAGGTCATGGCAGCAAACATGCAAATGAAATGCATCCCGGACTGATTTGACAAAGCTCACCTAGTGACCATCAAATTATTATCTAGTTTTTTTTAGTACATAGTTTAGAGTTTAGAGGAAAAAAACAAATTAAGAACGTGAAAAATTCAGGCTAAGCCCTGCAAGCTTCCAAAGCAGTAGCTGGGTTAGGAAAGAAGTAAGGAAACAATCATGTTTTACTTCTTAAGCTTAGAATGTGAATATAGAGATTACAAGAGACAAATCTGCTTGTGATTTATTTTCTTGCTTTTAGTTGGAATTAATGTGTTACAAATCATCAACTATTATTTATTCAATCTGATGAATGTTATGCAGAAACAGAATAGATGAACCACTATGCTCCCTTGCTTGCGCCATCCAGAAATGGTGAATGTTATGTATGTAGGTTTGAATGTCATTGGTTTAGTTTGAATTATTCTTGTAAAATGTCAAATAGGATTGGTTTAAAAAGTGCGGGGAAACCCTGCACTCTGATTGGCTGGCAACTACGGCTGCTGGCTATAAGTAGTAGCCGTAGCCCAGCCAAGTCGGGTCCATTCGAGCTGTAGTCACTAATAAACTCTTCACTGAAGCTCTTCGCGTCTGACTCTTCATGCAAACTTAACAGTGAACATGGAAAGGAAAAGCAGAACAGCCTAAGCAAGACCTACCAAAGAAGTAAAGGGTCAAGGAGACTTATCTGCAAATTTCTATAGCCTTAAGTTCATGGGATGGCTGCTTAGCCTGTCTCAAAAAATAAAATAAAATCACAGAATAGGATCATGACAACTAGTCCAGATTCTGTGAAGCAGTAAGTCTTCTTAGGTACTCTGCTTAGAGAGTGAACATAAACATCTGAGAGAGGAAGTGAGGAGGCCGGGTTGATATCTGGAACCCCAACAATATTCAGGTCTTTTGAACTCACTTATATCCAGGTTGATTATTGGGATTCAGATAATACTGCTTGCATAATGGATATGAGCACTGTGGGTAATTGGCATCCATGGGGTGGTATTGTATTTGCATCATCATATGTGCATCCAGAGCTCTTTTATCAAAAGGTGAAAGTCAGCTATGAATGGACAGACAGGATGGGGTGCTCACTGTGGCTGTGGATGAAGGAAGTTAATTGCATCCTTTACATGACCAAACAGGTCATCCAACACTCTCTAGGTCATCCTATTTCTAAGGGACAGGATTTGATATAATCTTGGGTTATTGCTGTCACTGTCTGGGTTGTAAACTAAATAGCTAGACAACAGGAAACAGGCTCTTTTATGATGGGTAGGTAAGTAAAGGGAGGCACTGTGCTAAAGGTTATAGTTTAATTAGGTTATAGTTTAATTAGCCCTAAAGGCAATGGGAGAGGAGACAGAATGGAGGAAAATAAGCTATTTTGGGCGAGAAAAGAGACAGCAAGCTAGCTCAGCACTGCAGATTCCAACTTGGGGTCAAATAAGGAGCATAAGAGAAAGAAGGAAGAGATATAGAATTAGCAGGAGTCCTCCTGGCATAAATACTACTTGTGGACAAGATAGAAGGCAATCCGGCTTTATACAAGGAATACTGAAGAAACAATTGGCACTGGTTAGGAGATATGACCTAAGAAAGATGCTCCAACAAGAGAAAGAGAGAAGAAAAACCAGATTAAAGACCCACATCAACAAGCGAGTACAGAAGATACTGAGAGAGAATTAAATTTGAAGGAAGTTGGGAAAAGAAGTTTGGTTATTTGACTATTCATGTAATAGCACACTATGAAGTTTCTACTGAACTTCATGGGTAAACTGTTCATGGGTCTGTAGAGTAGACTGTTTCCTAATGATATTAGGAGAAGTTATAAAAAGTTCAGTTTCTTAGGGCATAATAGAAGGAGGGAAGACATCCCCTGCTGGTAGAAGTTGGACAGAAGTCTTGAGGATAAATGTTATAGAAGCTGGAAGAGATTTTGCTTGGCAAATTTCTTGGGGATTCAGCTCTTGAATTCAGGACCAGTTCTATGTTCAGAGTTGTGGCTGTACATGGTTTCAAACTGGGAAACCTCATAGTTTCCCAACATGCCCTCTTTTGCAGACATCTGTAATACAATGCAACAGGAGAAAGGTCTTTCGACTGTAATGAGTACAGTAGAATCCATGGCAGAAAGTCACAGGCAAAGCTAAGTTCCCAGTTTTTCTCATTTTATGCCCAAGTGTGCTAGGCTGAGAGATCAACTATTAATAGAAGCAGCTGTAGATATCAAATTTGGGGATGGAAAAGAGAAGAGAAAATATATAATAATTGGATCTTCATCGTCATCGATTATGCTGTGGTTGTCTTGAAGGCAGGCTGTTGCATAAGATTGTGTTTATGTGTGATCCAGTAAGTCATTCCACATTGTTTTTCCATACCCCTTTCTTATAAATTTATAACACAACTGTTTTTCATAGTAAGGTGCTTGGCTTCACTTCTTTTAATTAGGGGAAATTAAATTATTTTAATTTGATTTCTTTTAATTGATATTTTTATTTATAAGAAATACAAACCAAAATTGATGGATTCTTACCATTGAAGCAAAGTTTATGTTTGGTGTAAACTTTGATTTTCCTGCACCCATTTTGGATATTATCCATAAATTATTATGAAGACTTTAATGCTATGTGACTTTTCCCCAGATAGAAAACAGTATTGTATTACTGTTGTTAATATTCTTACTATTCTTTTCAGTTGGTAGATATTGATAGATGTTGGTTTCATTCATTCATGTTTTCATCAAAAATATTTCAATGATAACTAGATGACAATCAAGCCAAAGCCTGTATAACTACTAATAACTGCCACTTAATGTCTTTCTTCTTGAAAGAAGAGCATAATGAAAAACATACCCATTCAATGTTTCCCTCACTGAAATGGATAACAAGCCCAACATTTATTCCACTGAACTTTCCTTTCAACTATTTTTTTCAAGAATTTGTCCTTGGGACATAGTTTCTTAATGACAGTGCCCAATGGTGACAATTAAACCATGAACATACTAGCGAATGAATGAATGTTTGACTGTTTGCAAAATATGAACTCTGTGCTAACAAAATGTCTGGTTTATCTGTCTTAACCCTATCTAATACAATATAAAATCAATAATTAATCACTGTAATTGTTGCAAATTCCTTCAGGGTTAGAAGCCCTATACCTTGCAGAGTCAGCTCCTGGAAAACATAGGTAAATAAGTGCTATGAAAAGCAGATGCTGAGCTAGATAGATCTTTTATTTGTTCCAGCACAGTTTTCTTCATGTTTTGTAACACAAGGACATGCAGCATTCCATTAATTCTGCTGCTGATATTTTTACAATTGAAATTTGGTTTCACTAACTGTTTTGCCATGGGGAAAATATTTAATAATTACATGTCTGTCATCAAGATATGCTTTCATTGGTTTTAACCTGAGAAGAAAGAGATTCTGACTATCCTTGCTTGAGAACTGCTGCCATTCATTGCTGGCAGCAATAGAGTGTTCAGGATAGTAAATCTTTTCTTTGCTTTACTCAGTTATGGGCTTCTAAATAATTTCAGAAAGTCACACAGGAAATAATTGGCTTTCTCCAGATGTGTTTTGTATTGTTTTCCTTTCCACATGTGTGCAAACAGGCCATCATATATTCATGTAGGAAATTAATGTTTTTGTGTGCAGGTCTGTGAGATTCTTGGTGCTCTCTGAGGTTGTTTGTTTACTTGAAGATGTTTCATTACCCAACTGGGTAACATCTTCAGTGCTAGAAGGGAGTGGGGTTTGTACTCTGTTCATTAAGTGGCTTTTCCTGTCAGCGTTGGTGAGAGTGTTGTTTTCATCTTGGTAGATCTTGCTTGTCCTTATAGTTTGTGCCTGTCCTTATCTAAGCTATATCAATACAAATAAGAGAATCAAGACTCTTTGGAGAACCCTATATAGAAGAACAACAATATCTGGAAATAAAATCATTGCCTGTCCATGTTGGGATGACCTCAGAAATCCCCCAAAGATATGAACAGACTCATTCAGCATAGGACGATAATTTGTTCATTTGGAACAACAAAAATTATGGCCTGTCTGGAAATTTATTGCAGGATCCACTATAGTATTGATCTGCCTCCTCTCAAGGTTTTTCTTTTTCATCTGAAAGAGAGCAGGAAGTGGAAGATAAAGTCCAGGAGAAATCTGAAGTGATTGTTCATAACTTCCAGATGGAGAGGAAGTTAAACTTAGCAGTGCTGTAAAAATGCCACAATTGATTCAGGTAGACTAGTTGAGCCTAAGAGCCTCCAAGAGGGCATTGCTGCATGTTTCAATTCAGCATCTTTTCTCGATGCTGAATTGAAATGTGCAGCAACGCCCTGTCTTGTAGGATCAGGTGCTTTCTTTTTCAGGATCATATCATAGAATATATACTCCAATCTCACCCCTAAATTTATAACTCTGAATTTCTGGAGACAAATCATTGCCTTTACTTGGTTGTCAGGCTTCTCTGCCTTGCTGTAAATTTTGATATGTTTTTTTTTTTGGAATTGTTCAGGTTAAGCTTCTAGACTTTTCATGGTTATTAGTTGCAAAGCCAGCTGGCTTGAAAATGACCTAGGTTCTTTCTATGTTTTTAACCCTTGATTTTGAACATTGCCATACTAACTCATTGCCCTTAAGATCCTGAAGTATTTGTTGCCTCAAGCATTTACTGCTGGTTTTGCAGATATACATTATGTATTTATTCATCGAAGTTATACAGCTGCCCATCCCATAAAAAGTGACATAATACCTTTTCTCATAATAAAATCTTATTCTGACTAGCAAGTACTGCATTATTGGTCACTAAAATCTATTCACAGCTTAGAAAACCAAAGCAAAAGTCACTAATACTGTAGACCAGTGGTGTCAAATTCTATTTTCATTGAGGGCCGCAACAGAGTTGTGTTTGACCTTCGGTGGCTGGGGGGGATGTGGCCAGGATGGGCATGGTCAGCTCAATGTCACTTGTGTCAGGGGAATCTGTGGTGGTCTGAGTGCTCTGCCAGCGAAAATGGGCTCCCAATCTCTGCTTTCGGCTGGGACGGCCTCCTGCTACCCTGTGCTAGTGAAAACAGAACTCAGGATACGCCGCCATATATGCCGCTGTACTGAGCCCTGCTTTCACTGGCAGTAGCACCATGGGCTGGTCCCTTGCTGTTTCCAGGACAGCCCCGTGGGCCATATCTAAGTACCCCACAGGCCAGGATCTGGCCCCCAGGCCTTGAGTTTGACACCCCTGCTGTAGACCATATTCTGAGACAGGTAATTCAATTGTTTAATGTGGATTGTCCTTGATGCATGTTCATTTTTTAGCGTAAGTTTAATTACCACTTTATTGCTGTTACATTTAACACAAGGTGATCCCATTTCCCTAGTCCCAGAATTAGTATCTTTCCGATAAACACGGAAAGCCAAATGTATGTGAAAAGGCATCATAATGTATTGACTGGTAGATGACAGAAGCAAAGCAGATTTTCTTTTTTACATTGAGGAAGTCTACCAAGTTAGCAACAAAATGAACAGCTAGAGGGCTTTTCATGGAGAAAGACAACGAGAAAGGAAAAAGGAAACTTATGAGTGTAAAAAGGATAGTGTCAGGGTTCCAAGTAACATATCCAATGGAATCAAAACTCCAAGGCAAGAATGTTCCTCAAATAGATAATAGATTTATTAGGCATGTCATATTAGCACATCTTGGGAAACCCGACTCTAACCGACCTGTCATGTTTCCCCCAGTTAAAAGTAAAGTTTTCTTTCCACTGCCTATGTAGTCTGTCACATGGTCCAGTCAGGTCACAGTCCAAGGATTGTTTGGTCTCAGGTCCCACCTTCTTGCACCTGGTGGGAAAGTTCTTGGTTCTCAGAAGAAAGAATTTTATTATGGCTACAATCGCCCAGCTATCTCTTCCTCCCCCTTCCCATTCGCACAGCTCAACTCAGCTCCACTGTGGCAGCCCTGAAGGTGTCAGGGGAAAATGGCTCCAGGGCTGACAGATAAATGAAGAAAAAGAGAATTGGTGAACTCAATATCATATTTATCTTTTTTAAAAATATAAACATGGGGGGCAATTATCAACACTGACAGTTCTTATTGTATTAGCAAGAGAAGAGAGGACAGTGAATCAAGGATTCATGATGGACACAAACTGAATCATGGGCTTAGGGAAATCTCAAGGCTGAAAGAATTCAGGGAGAAGAAGAATAAAAATACCCCGTAAAAATACTAATGACTTGAAACCATAATAGATTTAGTTATTAACTCTAATATGATAAAAAGGGAGTGGTTAGAAAGGTCAACTTATTGGTATTACTCACCTAAGAAAATTGATTGCACACTGGTAATAGTGTTTACAGCAGTATACTTTGGCCTGCCTAACACAGTGAAGATCATTTAATTTTGGATAGAACTTTGGGAATTTACAGCCTCAACTGTGTCAGGGTTTCAAGTAATAGATTGGGCTATGTGACTGACTGTTTCCATGCGCTAGCTAAACAATATGTTGGACAATGTCCTTATAAATGACAGTAGAAAATCTGGAGTGCATGTATATGATAAAAGAATAAAAGAGGAAGATCAAAAAAGATTTTAAAAGATTTTGGGGGAAATTAAATATGGAACTGCTCACCCATCACCATCTTGACTCCGGTTGAAAGGCATTTTGAGTATACTTTGATTTGACTTATTCGACCTGGACTTGGCTTGGCTGACATTTCTTGGGAAAAGCAAGACCTTTTAGGTAGCAGAGTGCTGAGAAACATGTAAAATGGTGACAGTATTCTGAACTTCTAGCAATATAACCCATTCTAATCTTTTGCATGTGACATAATAGAACTATCAGTATAATCTAATTGGTTGACTTTTGTGAAGAAATGAAGTCTTCATCTGTAAACTCAGCATGCAAAGGTTGATGGGCTCCTGCCTAGCATGAGTGTGTATCTTCATATTCATAGGTGTGGTTTTTAAAGACATTATCTTGCTTGGAAAGAGAATCTAAATATTTATACTTGACTAGTAACCATGGACTTTCACCGTACACAATACAAAACGTGAAGGCAGTTCTGTTACTATAATTTAGTATGAAGAAGGATGATTAAAAGGTCTCATGCAAAAGAAGCAGATTTATGCAGGGCAAAATAAAGATCGCATCAGAACATTCATTACTTTAATAAAGCTAAATACATACCCATTCACCACTGAAACACCTTTTTAAAATGTCTCTAAGCTGCTTTTTCAGGAGGCAACTGGACTTTCTTGTTTTTTGTTTTGAGGATGTTTCACTTCTCATCCAAGAAGTTTCTTGGGTGAAAAGTGAAACATCTTCAAAACAAAAAACAAGAAAGTCCAGTTGCCTCCTGAAAAAGCAGCTTTGGGACAACCATGACCTGGATGACTAAGAATCTCCACAGACCTTTTTAAACGGAAAATTATATGGCATTTTCTTTTCAAATTCTTAGAAATTGCTTGCCAGAAGAAAGAAGAGATTGCTATAAAAATCAACATTCTTATTTGGAGCATCAGTTATCATGGCCCACCTTTTAGATTATTGTATGTTTGTAGCATGTACAATTCATGAAATTGATCTTTGAGGAAAAATTGTTTCTCTTACAGATACTTTTGTAGTCACTTAATTCTCACAGTTCTTTCTTTCTTCATGCTTCCTCTGAAAAAGCTAGTTCTACTCTTTTCCCCTAAACATTATAATATGTGGTCCCATATCTTGCATATCAGGAGCCAGCTGAATGTGGCTATCATGCTTAAAAGTATACTAGCATGATTATTAATTTGGGGGAAAATACCCTAATTCTAATCATAACTGATCACCTGATCAACAAGTCCCTTATTTTGTAGGGCACCATACCACCACAAACCCTCTGAAAAGGTAGAAAAAAGATACATGGATAAAAGATGGGATGGACTACTATAGTACAAAGTCCTATACTTATCAAGAAGAGCTTTTATATAGTAGAGGAATAGATTTCAGGGCCTTAGACAGTGTGGCTTATAATTCTGCCCCTGGATAAGGAGCAATCACCAGATTCAGGGGCTGTGGAAGAGGACTCTACAAATGTGTTGCCTCTGCCTTCAAACAGAGCAAGTAAAGAAGCAATAGCTGTGAAGAGATGTGTGCTGCTTTCTGAAAAATAAATTCAGAATGTGACAGAAAATCCTCAAGAATCCTGAAGTGCACTGGACTTCATACAACCATACAACCACAAATTACACAGCCAGAGATTGTCTTGGGATAATGAAACACTGGGGTAAAGTAATGTTTTCCTTACTATTAGATGTTGAAGGTTATGGCTGGGAAACGAGAGATAAATACCCGAAGTGTTGAATATGATAATATTCATTGTACAGATAAAGATACAGTAACATTGGGAGTCTTTAATTATCCTGGTATTTGTTGAAAGTCCAACTTGGTCAAAACTGCGAGGTCCTGAATTCTTTAGTGATTCTGCTGCGTGTTGAATTTTCCAGAAGTCTGAAGAAGAGACAAGGCTCTCCTGGATCTAATCCAAATCAATACAAAATTGCTGGTTCAAGATGAAAAAGCAATAGGTACTTTGAAAGAAAGTGACTATATCATCTTGGGGTGAAGGACACCTTCCAACCTTAGTTGCTACTGTTGTAACTTTAAGCAGGATTCTTTGAAATCATTCTCATTCTACTACAGTGCATCTTAGCTTCAAAAAATAGTAAAGAGCGCAGTATGATTTTTTGTTACTTTAATATCTTAATTGATTCATTGACCTGGCTGAGCTAAAATCATTTTTCAAATAGATATCCATAGCAGAATGCAAACAAAGATGTTTGAGATAACATCTTCTAGGGCAGTGTTATTGTATAAGTTGTAAAGAGATTTACCACATTTCAGGAATTTACTCCCCCCCCCACCAAAATCAAAATGTCACGGTGTGGTTGTTAAGCAATTCTACCAACTTTCAGGGATGTACAAATTATTTTCTTCTAATAAACACAATACATCTTGGAAAAATTAAATACGTAGGTTCCATTTAGTTGCTTATTTGTTACTTGCTACTTGTTTTGAAATGTTTATCCTTTTATCCTAAGTGCAAAACAGGTTACCAAATGTTTCATGAAGTATTCAGGAAAATTAGCTAAAATCAAAGTCACGCAATAAACATTACAGAAGTTTCCACCTTGGGGGAAGGGAATTCAAAGAAAGATTGAAAGAAACAAACTCATTCTCAGATGACAATTTCAGAACCCATTTTACCTAAAAACACCACACAATTCCAGTACTACTACTGCTTTTTATCTACCCTTATTTTTCCTAGCAAGTGGCACCTTGTGATAAAGGAAACGGGTGAAATAAGGGGAAGAAGCCTAACTCATCCAAACATCTTCTAATCCATGTTGCTTACTAGGCTTTGGGCCACAGCTCCTTGTTTCCCACAAAGAGCTGGTGGGGGAGGGGTCAGAAGAGGAGGGACACCAACAGTTTAAGCTAAGTTACCATTCTTGTAGCACGAATGTATCCTTATTCCATTTGCATATATTTTTTTAACTGGTTTTATCCCAGTGAAAAAGAAGAGGAACAGTGAAGTAGAGTCCTTGGTGGCTCAGGCTGTTAAATGCCTTCTCTTAAGATCCAGCTGTCTACAATTACTGTAGGCTCGAATCCCACCAGGCTCAAGGTTGACTCAGCCTTCCATCCTCTCGGGGTAGGTAAATTGAGGACCCAAGATTGTTGGGGGCAATTAGCTGACCTTGTAAAAATGCTGCTTAGTAATAAGCAGGCATATACAATGGAATGAAGGCTATTGCTGAGCGCATTGGGTTGTGCTCCAAAAATTGTAAGCCGCCCTGAGTCTTCGGAGAAGGGCGGCATATAAATGTAATTTAAAAAAAAGTAAGCTGACTGAGAAGCATTAAATAAACAGAAAGGAAATTCTGCTCTTAGCTGTGATGATAAAGATCTTATCGTGAGGTGTATCTGCTAAACTCCTTGGCAGCTGCAATCATGTTCTAATTCCGCATATATAAACATGATTCAGCACTCCTTCTTCCTAAACATTGCTTCACTTCATACGGTGATGGATCATGTGGCCCAAAGATTGTAGCGAACATGTAATTCATCAGCTGAAATATTCCTTATAGCTGGTTTAAAAGTACTAAATTATGTCTTTTAATCATGCTAGAAGGGTGTGTCTGCTAACCACAGTGCTGTGCAGTTTGATTCTGTCAAATAGGATTTACATTTTTTTTGTATTTCTGAACAAAAGAGGAAAGGAGTTGTTCCCCTACCTCCATTTTGATCATTGTGGTACTGTTGTATAATTTCTGGACTGCAGTGTCATTGTCCCTCTCCAGGTTACATAGCTCTGCTTTCTGAGCTATTGTTTTTATAAATCATTCAAAACTCAACTATTCCGGGAAACCTAACACCATTCTTTTATTTCTCTGGATAGAACGAGTCCACTTCTCCAGAAGTAATTCAGCTGCTACTGAAAGCCAAATTAAAACCAGCCATTGGGGACAAACTACAAATAAACTTCTAATTAGGTTAGGCTGTAAGTACTGTAAGTAAATAAACACAATGTAGTTTCTGATTAATTTCTAGTAACTTTACTAAAGTTGTTAAATAATGGGAAAAAAGAATCAGATTACTGGGGTCCAATTTAGTTGAAAGTTTCTGTCTGTAATGTTGCAAGTTCATAGACTGTCTATCCTTCTGCCTCTAGTGACCACTTTTTCCTCTTGGGCAGAGAAGAGGTACTATGTGAGTCTGTGATTCATTTTGTGACTTAGTTGCTAAGAGACATGTCCCGTTTGTGTGCAGCAAATGAGAGATTTCTTTTAGTTTTAATGTTCAAGCACCAAACAATTTTTTCATTGATTTAATTTTCAACTTTCTCTGAACAAACCCATTCAGGAATGAAAGCAAGATAAGACAAGTAGGTCTTTAACATTCCATACCATTGAGTTCTGGGCTTCTAGAAATCTCTTTAAAGATTAATGCAGAAAGTTCTTTGCACATATTTCTTTTACAAGAAAAATTTGTGCTGAAGGAGTTCACTGTTTATCCATGTTAAAATGAGAAAACAGGACAAAGGATTTGTGTGCTATAAGTCACTGCCTAATTCAATGTCCTTAATAGGAGTACAAAGTTCTTTTACAATGAGGAAAATGTAGAATGGGAAGAATATAGAGAGTACTAGAAATCAGGTCTCATAGAGAATTGGTTATATAAATTATATTAAATAGTCAAATTGGCTGTCTTTCCTTCTAAACACTTCTTTACTTGTTTGATGCATGACCTTTGAGCATTCCTAAGAACAATAGCATTTTCTCTGAAAAAATACTAATAAAACATATTATAGTTGACGTAGAGGCCTGATCTCTGACTTATCCTGGATAGATGGATGGACAACTGGCTGGCTGGTTGGCTGGATAGATAGTAGATAGTCAATGTATCTATTTATAACAGTGAACGATGGATACATGTGACTCATCCCAGCATATGTTGAGAAAAATCCTATATGTAGATGATTGTGGGATACTAGAAAAAAAGACATATGCTTATGTAAAGATCTAATTTTCGCTTTTATTTTTAGAACAATTGTAAGAATGGGGTTTGCAAATAGAGAAAGAAGATGGAGGTGCTTTGTTCATTTTCTTATCATTATTTTCTTGTTCTATATTCATATCCTCTGAGTAGCAAAATGGAATTAAAAGCCCATCAAAGAAAAGTTGCTGGGTTTTGTATGTGTTCTAGGTTTGTCACTTGAAGAAAAACTACATTTCTCTTTCTTTGCTGCTTCTTCCGTCTAAATTGTGTCTTCCTATAACAGTTTTTCTACTCATCATCATCATCATGCTGGAGCTTGTCTACCTGTAAAGTAACGTTTCAAATTGCTTAGGATTTTTCTTTTTGCATCTGGAAAGTATAGACAGATCTGAAGCCAAAAGCCTATTGTACCTCTAGTTCAGTCAGGAAACTAGATATCTTGTACTCATCATCATTGGTCAATCAACTTAAACCAGAAACGCCATTAGATGCGGGACTGTAATAATGACAACATTTTCAAATCCCATCCTGCTCTTCCAAAGAATCTCATAGTGTCATAATATCCCATAAAGCACAACTTATCATGCTTTCTCTAGTGGAATTCAGATAATCTAAGTAAAAACTATCTTTTTGCACATGCGTCATATATGTTACTCATAAAATTTATGAAAATGGGTGGATTCTTAGTTGTTCTCCTTAAACTCTCTAGTGATTAATAAGCATTCAATTTAATATCCTCAGGGGAAACCTCTTCTGGATGTTTAGTTTCTCATGCTAGGACTTGTGCGTTTGGGTGGAGTTGCTCATTAATTTTTGAAGTGGTCTAAACTAATGGCAAGTGTCAGCAATCATAAATACTGCAATAAATTATATATTGCTTGAGCAAACACATATGTATGAAGGTCGGAATATATAAATTTAAGTAGGGAGATTATAAAACAATGAAGTAATGCTTGTGCATTGTGCATGCTGTGTATTATATAATGAAGCTGATTTATTATTGTTGTTTTAACCATTCAGTGGTCCAACTTTTGGGATTTTATAGGCAAATGTTCTCCATGCTATCCTGTCAAACACAGCTTCTTTTAGTTGTTGGATGTTCATCTTTGTATCAGCTTTGACAGTATCAAGCCAGTGTGTTCTTTGCTTAGCTCTTCTTCTTGTTCCACTAACCATTCCTAACATCAACTTTGAACAACCAAATAATGAAGAACTATGTCTTAATATAAACATGTGTATTAATACTAGGATTAGCAATGATGACTTGATTAGAAGTTAGAATAGAGGCAGAAATAAGAAATAGGGGGAATATTAGCAGATATAATTTTTATATAATAGAATACAAGTAATAATTTGATGGAAAAGATCAGAGGTTGAAAGAAGGTATTGTCATGTATGCTTATAATATCATTGTAATATTGAAATATTGAATAACTACTTTAAAAAACTCCATGTATATTAATATTAGGATTATATAGGTTTCATTAATATAACAACTATTATGATTATCATTATTGATGTTTGTATCAAAATGAATTATACCCTGACTTTGCTTTTCAGAAAGGGGATCTCATGACCCTTGGACACTGCAATGGTCATAAATATGAATCAGTTACCAAGCATCTGAATTTTGATCACATGATCATGAGGGTGCTGGAAAGCTTGTAACTGTGAAACTTAGTCATAAGTCACTTTGTTCAGTGCTGTTGTAACTTTGAATGGTCACTAAATGAATTATTGTAAGTTGAGGACTACCTGTAATTTCATTTATTAAATTAATATACCACCTTCCTTCCAGGAGTTTGACTACCTCTTGGTCCAATTTTATTCCCACAATAAAAATCCAATGCCTTCTTGCAAAGCATCCTTGCTTCCACTATGCCCATGTACCTCTTAAAACTTTGCCATTTACTCTTAAAATGTCTCAGATCTTTTCCATTCCATCCAGCTATGACACTCCCAAGCTTACTTTTTCATTCATTTTCTTTGAATGGTCACTAAATGAATTATTGTAAGATGAGGACTACCTGTAATTTCATTTCATACATACCTGACTAGGAAGGAGGCAATGGAAAACCACTTCCAAAAAACCTTATTAGGAGAACTGCTAGGATTTGGCCAGGCAGTTGACAGGAGTCAACACTGACTCAATGGCACACCTAAAGACCTGGTACTGTATAGTGTCGAGAAGTAATGGGTAGCTAACAGACTGAACACTAAAGTGAATGATCAGTAGGACAGAAATACATTGGGGTGGATAGGGGGACTACTGATAAAAAAGAGAATGGACAGGAATCAAAGCATAAAAGATTGAAGAAGAGAAAATGAATGAAAAAGTAAGCTTGGGAGTGTCATAGCTGGATGGAATGGAAAAGATCTGAGACATTTTAAGAGTAAATGGCAAAGTTTTAAGAGGTACATGGGCATAGTGGAAGCAAGGATGCTTTGCAAGAAGGCATTGGATTTTTATTGTGGGAATAAAATTGGACCAAGAGGTAGTCAAACTCCTGGAAGGAAGGTGGTATATTAATTTAATAAATAACGTATAAGCAATTAATACTTAAAAAGGTGAGAAAATTTGTCTGAATATACTACCCTTGGCATGTGAGCAAAATCTCTGTTTTCTAAATAAGGACTTTGTCCTCAAGCAGATAATTGTGCCAGGGTCAGTTTTCATATTAGATTCCACTATTTTTCTCCAGCAGAAAAGCAGACAAGTCCATTGAATGACTCTCTTTCATATTTTGGAAAGTGTCTATGGCAGGTGTGAGGACAACCTGGCTTCAAGAAATCCCAGGAGTATTTGAAAATCCTTGAAAGCTTCTCTGACCTCATGGACTCTTTTTCAAATAATTCAGAGATGGAGAAGAAGTCCAAGTTGCCTAACTACCTGACTGTCCACTGCTCTTTTTTGGCTACAGAGCATTAACTCTGTGCCAACTCTCTCTTGCAGAGTCCCAAAGTTTTGTGAAAATGACTTGTTTTTTTTAGTGCTTTGGAATTACTTTCAGATTTCATTTGATGCAGGTTTGAAGTGTAGCTCATTATTATGTGGTGTTTTAAAATAAACCTTACATGTTTTTCCATTCCACTGCTGCCTTTCTGGGTAATTAAACTTCCCGATCCGAATAAGCCTCATGGAAGGAATTCCTACATTATATTTTCCCTTTGCATTTTACTGGCAAGCTGGAAATCAAATGGCTGTTGGTCATAGGAGAAAGTACTGTGCAAAGAAAGATAGAACATGTTTCGATTGTATACCCTTGATTTTGATAAAGATAAAAAGTTTGCACTTCAGCCATGATAATTGCACCCTAAAATTATCTTTCAGGATAGGAAAAGCACTTTAAAAAATATTTCCACAAAAGCATTTGAAAGCAAATGACGAAAAAGTTACACAACACCATTGGATCCTCTGATGAAACAGAGGAGAGCTGGATGCCATATTGTTTGTACTATTGCTGTCCATTTGTTTTGCTATACATATAATTTAAAATGTGATCTGTTTTTCAAACAAGCCTTAAAACTAGATAAAGAGAACCCAATTAAACAAAGGAGTTAAAATATTACTTGTTTATTTATTAAAGAGCAAGGAGGACCTGCTAGAAAAAGAGAGCAAAATGTTATAGTCCTCGAGTGTTACATACATTTCTGAAAGGTAAACAGACCAAGCCTGAATGAATAGATCTATTAGTTTTAGAAACTCAGATTCTTATCATCTTGAACAGGGAAAGGGTTTCCTATTTTTGGAATTTCTGATTAAAATAATAATAAAAAAAATAACACCAAGCAAAATCCTAATCCATCTCTAATCTTGAGTTATACTTGTCACAGGCATGGAAATTGAAGCTACAGGTTCATGACATTTGCAGTTTTAAGAAGAAAAAGTGAATTAGTTACCCTGGATATACTTGAGGAATGAAAATACTGGTCCTTTGGCAGAATGAAGAGTTTTCACTTGCTTCCTTTTTTGGATTTTAGTGAGGGCAGAGAGGTGTTGTATGCCATGTTTGGAGAGAAACTGGATTCTAGAAAGCTGCCTTGGAATGCAGAAGTATTAAGTCATCTGCTTGCTTCTATGGGAATTCTTTGCCAATGTTAATAATATATATATATATATATATATATATATATATATATATATATATATATGTAGGTCTTGGTGTATTCGGGTCTTGTCCGTGTAAGATTGAGAATACCTTGGCAATGTTTCGACGAAATCTCATCCGTCATCTTCAGGCTGGTGTCTTCAGCTTCGTTCTCCTGGGAGAAGTGTGTGATCGTGGCTGTTTTTCCCTTTTAAACTCTAGAGTTGGCTGTGTTGTTACTTCTTGATTGGTTTGTGGAGTTGATGTATGCAGATTGGATGGCTTTTTCCTGAGACCCTGTGTGGCTGAGGTGCTGGCTGTGTGTCTCTCAGCCTTTTGTGTTGTAACGACCTGGGTAATGGGCTGTGTGATGACCTTCTGAGTTCTATTGTTGTGACATCCTGGGTGTGGTGCTGTAGTCTCCTGGGTCGTTGTCTGTGTTGCAACCTCCTGATGTTTTGTGTTGTAATCTCCTGAGTTCTGTGATGTAGTATCCTGGGTGGAAGGCTGTGATGTGACATTCTGGGCCTTGGTTTGGCTCCGAGTTTGAGGTCTGGCTATGTGTTTATAGCATGTGTCAGTTTGCTTAGTTTAGGGGTCGGAGGGGGGTGTAGCAGCTGGTGTTGCAGCCATGGTCTGGTTTCTGGATGGTGGTTGCCTTTCATCTGTGGCGTGGGCTTGGGTTTGAGTCTGGTGAAGGAGATTGGTGGTGGCATCATGTGTTATTTTGGGTCCGGTGTTGGTTTTCGTGGCTGGGACTCGTTTGTTGATGAGGGCTAAAAATTAATAACTACCTATAATTTTTTTCCTACCTGACACACCACCATTAATGTGTAGAGGATGCTTCGAGATTGACTGAAGAGAAAGCTATAGCAGCATAATAACTATCTTTATTTCTCTCTGTGAAAAAAATGCTCAAACCATGCAGAAGTATGTACTTGACTCAAGTGCTTCATTTTTTTTACCCTTAAGTACATCAGCCATCTCCTCTCCCAGTCCTTCTTAAAGCCAGCTCAAGGAGCTCTCAAGCTAGCACAGGTGCACTCAAGACATCCTGCCATTGTGTTAACTCTCCACTTCTGGATTTAGTGCCATCATTACACTCTAGGTCAGGTGCAAGGAATGCTTGACCTTGAAAATTGTGGGATTTTCTACAACTAGGGCCAGACTTCCTAAAAATGTAGTTGGTTCCCTTATATATGTAGTAGCTGATTTTGACTAGTTGAGATCCATTTCCTAGAGAGAAATTGCTTGAATCTCATCTACGGATTAATGTATTAGATATATGAATGCATATATTTATTTAGCCAAGTGCAGAGATGGGAGAAACTAATTCTGGCTATGATATTGCATAGAATGTAACCCTGCAGTGGAAAAATACATTTGTATGTTCAAGTCAATTGAAGGTACAGGTTGTTCTCAATGTAAAAGCATTTGACCTTTCAAAGTTACAACTGCACTGAAAAAAGTGACTTAGGTCTGGCAATCATACTTTGACCATTATGACATCCCACAGTCATGTGATCAAAATTTGGGTACTTGGCAACTTGCATGTATTTAATAATAGGTGCAGCATTTCGGGGTCATATGATTGCCATTTGCAATCTTCCCAGCTAGTTTCCAAACAGCAAAATCAGTGGGAGAACCTGTAGTCTCTTAATAATCATGTGATTTAATTAACATTCGCTATGATTTGCTTAACAATCGTGGCAACACAATTTTTGGTCCCAATTGTGTTCATAAGTCAAGGTGTACCAGTATGTCACTTGTCAAAAGATAGGTTCCCCTGAACAAATCTGACTGTAAACTATATCTGGTTTTGTTCAGATGTTTTAAAAAATAAATAACTTGAATCCCGTGGATATGTGGATTTTCAGATATGTAGATTTTATGTAAATCAGCTAGCTACCAGGAGACAAATTCTCATGATTTTCAGTGCCTGATTCCCTTTTAGGAGGAAACAAATTGGGTTAATTGAGTCTTGTGCAATGTTTCATTTTCATAGCTTTATGGTGCATGCAAATATGTCATAATGATCTGAATCAACTCTTAACAAATGCCTGGGCATTGATCTGGTAGTCAATAGGTGTGTCCAGAGTAAAAACTGTAATTTAAATTCTGGTTCACTGACTCAAAGATCACTACCAAGTTTTGTATGGAAGCAAAACAAATTGCAGAGGCGTCATGGGAATGTAGGGGTCATTGATGTGCTCCCCAGCTATAGTTCTGCAAACTATTATTGCCACAGCAACCTCAAAAAGACCAAAGAAGAAGCTTATAGTCTCCAATCTCTCCATGTTGTCCAAGTATGACTGTAGAAAGCATCTCTTTAAATTTGTTTGCATAAGAATAAAAAACTTCACATAGCGCTGTGAAGAAGCAGGGTACTCGGTCAAATAGGCCAAGGGATCATGAGCCTAAGGCCTCCTAGATGTGAACCCTCAATAATAGAAGCTCAGTGGGTGACTTTTTTATAATCTCTCCACCCAGCTTTTCTTATTCCAAAGTTGTAGGAAGAATTGAAGGAAGGAACGCAAAGATTTTTCATTTTCTTGCCCCACAGCGACATTCCTGTGAACTAAGTGGCTGATCCAAAGTCCTCCAGTGAATTTCTTCAGCTGAGAATGGACATATCTGGATTTACTTGATGCTAGAGTAACAATTTATCTAGCCCACCATATTAGCTCTTAAAACTTTCCAAAGGTAAGGAGATGTAAATCTAGCAAATAAATGACTAGAGGCAGAACTCCAATGAGTAGCCCAGCCCTATTCTTCCTGCTATTTTTAACCTACTCAGATATGATGCCATGAGAGCCGGCTGGGTGACTTTGGGCCAGTCATTCTCTCTCAACCCAACTCACCTCACAGGATTATTACTATGGGAAAAACAGGATGAGGAAAGAATATTATGTATGTTGTTTGCCACCTTCAGTTATTGATAAATACAGTAAAGGAGGGATATAAAAATCTAAGATAAAATAAATAAATTAAAAATATTGTAGTGCAGTCCTATGCTTGCATATCCAAAACTAGATCCCTGAGGTCCCCAATAAGCATCCAGCCTTGGTTATTTTTCAAATGGACATCAGACTGATAATAAGTAGAAAAACCCTGAAGTCGGGTGACGCAGTCTAAAGAACCTGAAGTGGAATTTCAGCTGCATGCAATTATCTTGGGTTGCTAGGAGTACAGTGTTTGGCCTGGAGATGAAAGCTTGGAGAAAGCAGATGCTACTTCACTGAGATTGTGCAGGCATTAGCACTGGATATATTTATTTATTTATTCATAAATCCCAAGTTGTAGTTTCGGCAGCAGAGCCCTTGATCACTGAGAGTGGGTTTTGAGATTCACTGAAACATTTCCCCTGATATACAGGCAGACAACAGATTTATGAGTTTTAATAACTCTTACAGTGGAAACATTGTTTTCCATGAGTTATGGTCTCTCCTTCTCCCTCCCCCCCCCACGCTTGTGACACATTTGGTATTGTACATGAATGCCTGCTACGTTTCTCCCTCACCTGCACAAATGTGTTTTAAATACTGATCCACTGCTGTAAATAAAGCTTCTTAAATGCAATCATTCATCCTAGCCCATGCTAAATAATATAGAGCAGCAGCACGGAACAAACATAAAGTGTGAAATCTGAGGGAAATGGCTGGGTAAGAAATATGAAATATAAATCAATAAAGTTACATTATATAATTATATGCATTACAAAAATATTTGAATTACAATTCTTCAAAACCTGAAAGTAAAAAAGGGAAGAGTTTTGGGATTTGGGCTGACCAGACCTCAGTATCAAAGCTTAGCAAGGTAGGCCTGCCCTGCCCTCTGGAATGGACACCCAGGACTGTTGCCTAGACTTGAAAGTCATGAAAGAGCCCTAGAGAAGGCAATGGGAAGCTTGCTTCTATAGCAGGGGTGTCAAACTCCCAGGCCACTGGCCGGATGCATCATACGCTGGCCACACCCACGCCCAGTTCAGAGAAGGGGGGGAAAGTCATGATATGTCATGTGACGCTGTGAGTTTGACACTCCTGTTCTATAACATTGCCAAGAAAACTGCATGGACATGTCTATAAGTTCACCTGGGATCAAACTTAAAAGACAGAAGCAGGTTCCAGATTGCCTATTAACTGTAAATATTTAATTTAATTGCATTTGCATTTCTTCTCAAATACACACTCCTAATTCTGATAGTGCCATTAAAGTTCAGAGCTCATGGTTGCATATATTCGTGTCGAGGGGGGGAAATGATCTCATCAAAGAGAACTAATTTTTCCTTCTCATGATCAGGAAAATAATAATAATAAAAAGGAATTTCTTTGACAATTGTTAATAACACTGTACTAATAATAAAAAGCAAAGAGATGAGCTGTTTAGAAAGCTGGTAGCCACATTGTAATTCAGAAAAATAAAAAAGAATGCTTGAATGTTTCTACTGTACCAGGATAACTGTTCAGAGCCAGTGGTGGGATTCAAATTTTTACTACCAGTTCTGTGGGCCCAGAAAGGATATTGAAATCTGTCAGAGGTTATTTTTCTCTGAACTACTCAAAATTTCCCTAAATGGTCAGAACCTGCTGAATATCTGTTCAGGTCTAATCTTCTTAATAATGTGTGAGTTGTGGGGTAGTGTTTCTCATACGGCAGATTTGAAAAGTCTTCTGAACTGGAGACTAGGTCTTATTTTCGGGTAGCCTTATATCAGGGGCTTTAGAAAAAGTGCTAGGTCTTACTTTTGGGGTAGGTCTTATTTTTGGGGAAACACGGTACCAGTTCTGTGGGCATGGTTTGGTGGGCATGGCAGAGGAAGGATATTGAAATCTCCAGTCAGAGGTGGTATTTGCCGGTTCTCTGAACTACTCAAAATTTCCCCTAAATGGTCAGAACCTGCTGAATACCACCTCTGTTCAGCGCACCAAATCTAATCTTCTTAATAATGCTTGTGTCAGCCTTGTGGGACAAGTAGATGTAAGAATTCTCATACGGCAGATTTGAAACAGAAAAACTCTGAAAGGGAGAGAAAACAGAGGACTTCAAATGCCTCCAGATCCAAAGCAAGATAAAAGCCCAACCATCAGGGGCTTCTTTTAAGGACAAAAGAGCTGTCTCAAGATGCATGAGGAGATTAACTCATTCTTCCTGTGCTGCCACCCTAACAGAAAGGCTCAAGCAAATTTGCTATTTGTTTCTCCTGGGAAAATACTACTTGTAATACTGGTTGTTGCTGTCTTCTGCCAACTAACAATTGCAGAGAGGAGGTAATGGCAATGGATTGAATTTAGACCAATTTAGAAGAAGAAACAATTTGTATATTACACTGTAGAGCTGATGATCACCTTCTCCTTGTTCTGTGAAATGCAACATTTAGCCTCCAAACATGGGGGCGAATGATCATATTGTAATACTAAGTATAATAGGATGGAGACAGAGATTCCATTTTAAGGTTCTGGGGCTGAGAAGGAGGCTTTTCATGGAAAACAATGCCTATGGTTGGATTCTGGATATTTGATATAAAGAAATATAAGGCTGCCATATACAAAGCAGTAGTGTAGTGGTGGCTAACCTTTGGGCTTGTGTGCCAGCATCCAGAAGGCAATGCGTGCCCTGTGCATGTGCATGAGCCCCTCTGTGCACACTATGCACCTCTGTGTATGCACACACAATCCCCCGTGTTCCATGCATCTCTGCGAATGCGTGCACGATCTCCATGTGCACGCCGCGCGTCTCTGCACATGCACATGAGATGCCCCTGCAGCCCTGCACGTCTCTGTGCATGTGCATGCATTTCCCGCCCCCTGTCCCCCACACATGCACGCCAGATACCCAACAATCAGCTGTCAGGCAGGCGGCCATAGGTTCACCATCATGGCCCTAGTGGGTTTAATTTTAATTTTAATGTAACTCCAAACATCTTCTCATTACAAAAACCCTACCTAAGAAAGCTATGTATGATTTTCAGTATGCTTTAGAATTACTGTCCTGGAATGATATGGTCTGTGAAAAATAATAGTGAAAAGAAGGCTCAAGATAAATAACTCAGTAGTTTGAAAGAGATTAATAGAGGAAACCAACTGTCAGCCCCATTAGGTGGGCCTGACCAGTAAATCAATTCCACAGGAAAGATAAAACTACTTTTATTCAAAGTGGCCAATAGAAATCTGATTGTGCTGTGCCTTCTCTCCTTGTTATAGACTTGTGAATTATGTTTGAACTTCTTCCATATATGGACCTAAGATACATTTCACCCCAGTCGCTTTGATACCAGATCTTGCCTATCTTCATCAAGATTATCTTCCTTATCTTCTACACCAGGTGTGAAAGGGGAAAATGGAAACACAAAAGAGCACTATAACCATTTTCCTCGTATGTTTTTATAACACATCTTTTTCTTGTATCTTGATCAGGGCAGAAAGGTGTAAATTTTTTTCTTTGTTTTTCTTTTTTGGAACCAAGGTGAAGGCTACTGTGTATTTTTGGTGGAAGCAAGTTTTTTGAATGAGCAGCGTTTGGCAACAAGAGACATGAAGCACATGAAGATGTGCATGTATTCTATTACCAGAAAATCCATTTTAATAAGCACATTTGTACTTTTGGGGGTGGAAAAGAATGCCACTTAAATTAAAGTCAGATGAAGCAAAAATCAGGAACAGTTGCTCAAAGTGCTTTTTGCATATAGAAGCGGATGTGAAATGTTTTGAAAACAAGAGTGCTGATCTGCTTGATTTCTATTTGTGTAATATAGTGTATAGGCCTGAATCTAGAAAAGCAATCACTAAGAGTAAGTTTGTGAGGGCATTGCCACCTTTTTTTCACATCAGGACTCGTCTGCCTTAACAGCTACAGGGTAGGTAATAAATGCAGAAAACGCTACAATTTGCAGAATTTTGCAGCCCACATCTAGTTGCTCTATTGCTTTGATCTTGAAATGCTGAGAATGGGCAGAGAGGACCATTAGCAAATCAGTTGTTTGTCTAGGTTAGCGATCTCAAACTCACGTGACGGTGGTGTCACGTGACGTACCAGGACCTTCACTAAACCGGGCACATGACACATCCAGCCCTCAAATCAGGAGTTTGACAGCCCTGTTCTAGGTGATCTAGAGGAGGAACTCAATGCCCTCTTCTTTTAGCAGCTCCCAGACTACTAGTAGTAGTAGTAAATAATAATAATAATTGTTATGTTTGTAGGTTTGAATGTCATTGGTTTAGTTTGAATTGTTCTTGTAAAATGTCAAATATGATTGGTTTGAAAAGTGGGGAAAACCCTGCATTCTGATTGGCTGGCAACTGCGGCTGCTGGCTATAAGTAGCAGCCGTAGCCTGCCCCACCTCTGGCCCCCAAACAGGAATGGGAATGTCCTAGGGGCCCATGGTCTAGGATTCACATTGATTTCACAGGCCCTACCAGAGGGTACACCTTTCTTATTATAGTAGATGCATATTCCAAATGGCTAGAGGTAATCCCTATGGCATCCACCACAACTGATGCTGTCATCAAGCAGCTCAAAAAACTTTTTGTAACCCACGGGTTACCTGATGTTCTTATCTCTGACAATGGCCCTCAATTTACATCCAACCTTTTTGAATCCTATTCAGCACAACAGGGTATCAGACATGCCCTCACTGCCCCTGGGCACCCTTCGGCTAATGGCCGGGCTGAACGCATGGTATGTTTTACCAAGGAGAAACTTCAGCAACTGGGTCCTGGGGACATCACTGAGAAAGTTGAAAAACTTCTTAGTGTTCAGCACATCACTCCTAACCTATCTAGTAACTTATCCCCAGCAGATTTGTTGATGGGTAGGAAACTTAGGTCTTCCCTTGACCGCCTTCATCTCACTTATGCACCCAACGCACCACTTGATTCCACTTCCAAAGTTCGCACATTCAGTGTGGGTGATTCTGTTTATGCTAAGAACCTTATGGGTGAACCTTTGTGGATTCCTGCTGGGATAACTCAAATCACAGGCCCTCATTCTTACAGGGTACAAACAGAGGATGGAGTCCTCTGGAGCAGGCACATTGATCAACTTAGATCCAGGTTTTCTCAGGAACATCGCACTTGTTCCTCTCTAGTTCCCTCACCTGATGTCAATTCTAGGGGAAGGGAGGAGCAGGAGGATAATCAGCAAGCAAGAATCCATCCCATGTGTAATGAGCCATTACGACAGGAACCATTCCAAAACCATGTCACAATGCCAAAATCCATCCTTAGAAGTGGAAGATTGTACATCACTACCTGACTTGGGTGCTGACATTGGGCTGGAGATGGGTTGGGAGGAGAGACCAGATTCTAACAATCAAACAGGGTCTTCTTTCACAGGAAGTCCCAGTAGGGAAATGTCAGCAGACACATTTCCTCTCTCACTGGGTGAGAATGTTAAAACTTCTGAACCATGAAGGTCTCAACGTACATGTAAGAGCCCCACCTATTTAAAAGAATACATTAGATAGGTTGGGGTTTGGTATGGACTGAACCTAGTGGGAGGGGTTATGTATGTAGGTTTGAATGTCATTGGTTTAGTTTGAATTGTTCTTGTAAAATGTCAAATATGATTGGTTTGAAAAGTGCGGGAAAACCCTGCACTCTGATTGGCTGGCAACTGTGGCTGCTGGCTATAAGTAGCAGCCGTAGCCCAGCCAAGACAGGTCCATTCGAGCTGTAGTCATTAATAAACTCTTCACTGAAGCTCTTCGCGTCTGACTCTTCATGCAAACTTAACAACAACAACAACAACAACAACAACAACAACAACAATAATAATGACTTGAGAATCAAACTGCAGAGACTCTGGCATAAACCAGTGCAAGTGGTTCCAGTGGTACTCAGCACACTGGGTGCTGTGCCTAAAGACCTAGGCAAGCACTTAAAAACAATTGGCGCTGACAAAATTGGTCAGCTGCAGAAGGCCACCTTACTGGGATCTGCTCGCATAATCTGCCAATACATCACGCAGTCCTAAATGCTTGGGAAGTGTTTGACTAGTGATTTATGATACGAAACCCAGCATAGTTATCTAGTTTGCTGTGTGCACTGTTGTTTTTTGTGTATAATAATAATAATAACAAATCATCTTGTTTCCATGTTATACAAAACATTAGAAATGTCACGTACTGGTAACTCCTTCTATCCACATTTTTGATACCATGTTAGGTGCTTGCAATGGGTGATGCAGATTTCAGAATACTGCATTTGTGTAGCAGAAGCAACATCCTCCATCTTGTGGAGAAACAACAGCCTCAGTCTCAATGCTGGCTTAGAAGTAAGGAGATGAGACTAATTTGCCTCAACAGCATCCTCCTTTTGAAGGAAGTAGCTTCAGTGCATCTGAGCACCTCATGTTTTCTTGAGCAGTTAGGCAACTACTTTGCTCCTCATTCTAGAAGATGAAGTAGTTCTTTTCTTTGAGCTACTTCAAAAGGAACTTCAGGCAAATGTTCATGAAAATGAAGTGCTCCATCAAAACTTCACATAGTCACATAGTCTTATTTTGTACATGGTTGTGGCTATTTGTAAAAATAAATAACAATCTGAGAGTTTGCCATTAGGCAAATTTATCTAACTGGAAATATAATTCTTTTCAAGTTTTTTAATGAAACACATTGAAGTGAAAGAACAGCATATTAGCATTTTATATTCTATTACATTTTCTCCTAGGTTTTACTGTTAAGAGTTCCTATATAAAAATCTTAACTTTTAATATTATGGTATTGTGTTGGTAATGCTGGCTTTAAGAGCCTTTTTTCATTTTTTTTTAGATTTCGTAGGCTTCATTATTATTATCGAGAAATACTAAGTATTTTATTTCAATAGCTAAAATAAAAGATGTGCATGCATTGGCATTTTTTGCAATCATTATGCTTTTCATAATAGTTTCTACCATGTTTATAGTGCCATGATGGAAATAAGAAGTGCCATGTGGGATTGATCCAAGCTATTTTCCCCATTTCATGTCCATCTAATTCTTCCCAGGTGCACAGTAGCCCAGGCAAAGCATGCTGAGGTAAAAATGGCAAATTTACATCTGTTTTTCCTTCATGTTGGTTCAAAGTCCTAAGCTGCTACTGGAACTTTTTTTTCCTGGGGACTGCCTTGAAATGGAACCCCTTGAATAAAATACACTCTAAACTAGAACTGTGTGGTATGTGTTTGTGTATGTTTAAAAAGAGTTGTCTTGAATTTAGGAGACAAGAGGTAGGATGAGCAAAGTGGTCCTACTGATGGGAAAAATAGATAATTTACAACTCACCATTTCAAATTGTTGTAAAAAAAATATTAGCAAGGGTGCAGTTTCATATACACTGAGCTGAGCTGAAAATAAATCAGCTTATTTCTTGAAGAGAGGCAATGTTGTGGGTTCACAAAAGCCTGGAGCTAGTTTTCAACCCTTTGCTCCACCTCTCCAGTCCCATTCACTTCACACCATGTAAAATATTTTGTACAGATTTGGAAATAAAAGTTAACAGAAGTTACATTTCTAAAAATATGGTAGTCTAACAACTGATGACTGCACACCAGAAGTGCTGAAAGCATAGCTAACCAGTAGAATACAGAAATAATGTTCTAATCCTCCCCCCATTCTACAAATATTTCTGCTAAATTATTACCACATTATTTTTGTAACATTTTCCCCTCTGAATTATGACAAAGTCCTTTCAACTTGCCCACAATTTATAGCCCAGAAATTAAAATAGGGCATATGTTTCAGCAGTCGAGCCCTGTACATGTCCAAATCCCTTCCATAAATTTTACTTCTATGGCAAGACCTGATTTCCAGGTTTGGCCCTTCAGCTGAAACACCAAGTTTATATTTTTGGTTTTTATTGCAGGAATGTTGGTTCAATATAATAAGATATTTTGAACAACTAGAAAACACTGCCTTGGGTTTTATGCTGCAGATTGTACGCACACAGATACACATCCTATGCTTCCATTTATGAACAGAAAAGTAATAAGGAAATTCCTATTTCAGCTATATGGATCACTGTGATATGAACTGAAGCTAAGGTTTGCACTGAATTCTCAAATAAGGGAGACCTGAGTATGAGCTGAATGTAGTAGCCATTAATTTTAGGAGAAACGTTACTAAGCTCCAATATGAATGTATGAAATATCTTTCCTTCATTTGGGCAAAGTCCAAAATCCAAGCAAAGAGATAACAATCAAAAACAAACAATTGTTAGTCCCAAAAGCCAGAACAAAATGAAGGCCCTTGAATTCTATGAGAAGCAGAGCATCATGCTTTTATACCAATCATATGGGATGAATGTTCTGAAAGACTTTTACTCCTGTAAGACGTAAATACTTTATAATTTGCATTTAAGCAGTGAAAGAGGAGAGGTCTTATACATGTTGCCTACACCCTCCAGGGAATTGTACAGGTAGTCCTCAACTTATGACCTGTCACTTAGCAGACCACCCAAAAGATACTCATGACTCAGTTCCAAATGATCCACATTTTATAAATGCAGCAGACTGCAATCACATGACCACAATTGCCAAAAATTAGCTTTTATTCTTTTCTAGAGGAGAGGAGTTGAGTTTTCTAGTCTCTCTGACAGCCAAACATCTATGATCATAGAGACAGAGAACCTAGCAGCCATGGGGTAGGAAAACAGTCCCATAGTACCTCTCACCCACCTCTGGAGATTCTTCCATGTACTGTGAGTTGGGATCTTCAGCCATGATGGCAAGGAAAACTTTCATTCTAGATAACCTTAGTCTGGCTTCAGCCTGCCTCAGCAGCTGAATGTCATTAAATTGGAGGCTCTGATATGAGGAGATGTAATCATCAAAGTTAGAAGGATATCTTCATAATGTGGCAAGTAAGCTTTAAGGATAAACCAGTGGTGCCAGAGGGGTAATTGAAGGAAGTTTTTCCACTCCATCTTGGGTTTTAGTAAATCAATAAACACATCATGGCATCCTGATAAATGTTTTTGGAACAAAATTCACAAATCTTATTATATTATCTACAATTTCATAAGGGCAGTGAGAACTAGAAAGTGTTATGTTGTCAAGGAAAGCAAACTTAATGTTGATAAATATGTTGATAAAAATATTACAGGAGTACAATTGTATCCAATATAATTACTTCTGGATTAAACAACAGATTCCTGAATTACTCCATCACTGTAAATGATACTTTACAATAAAGTTTACAAGGCAGATATTTGATTTCTAGAGCCATTTCCAACTCATTAGGCCCTACTGCATTGGAAAACAGATATAAATTTATGCATAGAAATCATGACAATATATTTTAGAGATAAATAACAGTCAAAACCACAACCCAGTTATTGAAATATTTATTAACTTTCTGCACACTCCTGATATGAAGCACTCAAGAAATTTATACAGAGACAGAAAAATAAGAAATTATAGGCAGAAGAAGCTTACACAGCCTAGGACAACTATTAAATATTGCTATGTGCTGTTATATGGTCTAGCTTTAATGATAAGATGAACAATTGAATTAATTCTATGTACAGTAAGTATTAATTCTTATACTTACCTTATGGAGCTTTCTGTTTGTAATTTTTTCTGTTATATTTAGTTAGTTTAATTATATGAACTATTTAAGTTTTTCCACTCCATTATTATCATTCAGTAGAGCCTTTTTTCTTTTATATTTCACTATTTTAGCAATAAAAAGGTGAAATAAAAAATGACTACATGTGTGTGTCGATGAAACTTTATACCACCTCAATTATAGTGCAGTGTACAATCCCACAATATACAATGTAGGCATTGTAAGAATTTTTTTATATCTATACTGTTTTATTAAAACAGTAATATCGATTTAGGTTCTTTATGAATTGATTTATATGGCTGCCCATCTCTCAGTTGCAGCTCTGGGTGGCTAGCAACACATTAGAAACAATAGACAAAGCAGTATCAACAGAAGATGTAAAATACCCTTGATAATGTTCATTCATGATGTTTTGTCTTTTTCAATTTCGAGGTCCCCAACAACCTTTAAGAAGGATCAGGTTTTAAGGAATCTCTGCAATGTCCCAAGGAAGAAGCTCCTTTTGACTCCAGAAACAAGCTGGCCCTCAAGAAAATGCCTATTGATGGATATCATTATGAATGCAGATCATTCCGACTTGTAAAAGGTATGCCTTTTTGTACATGTTTAGAATAATGCACATAATTTGATCTGCACTTTCCTTATTAGGTATACTCTTTGATAAACATCATTTTGCCTTAATTCATATTTCTTTGTGGGTACTTTTATCTCAAGTGGGGCATATTTTCTTTTAATTCTAACCCAAGTCACAAGACTCTCAGGAGTGCAGTTAGTTGTTCAAATACAGATTCTAGCTTGGCGATGAATGCGGGAAGTACAAACGGGATACATTTGTTTAACATTTGGCTCCAAGCCTGAAGACACCAGGGTGTGAGCCAAAATGGAAGAGTGTCACAGCTGGGGAGCTAATGGTGCCTCGGGTTCCATTGCCAAGTCTGACTACATTGTTCCTTAAATTAAAGACCAAATCCTGGATATGACAACCTAGCACTTAATGGAATAGAAATATACATAGAAACAGAAAATTCCCATATTGCTTTAATAGAAAAGAATAATCTACCTGTGTTTCTTTGGAACTGAAGGGTTATTGTTTCCTTTTTGATTTTTTTGATTTTTTTCCAAAGATAAAATACAAACACAAAATAAAAACAACAAGAAAAACAAAACAAGTATTACAAACAAGATACAAAAAACCCTTGTACATAACAAATGTAAAATTAACAGTAAACATATAACCTCCAGCCTGATACTTGTATCTCAAACAAATCTAATAGACTTCCCCTTTGCATTATGGGTCTTCAGATAGTTATACATTTTCCATCCATGCTTGCTAAATTACTATTTTACATCACATTTTCTTAACAAATATTCCAAATATACAAATCTATTCCCTGCTAATCAAGTTGACCAAAATATCTGTTTACTGTAAGAAAGCTGTTAACCCCCAAATATTAAATTTCAAAGTCCTCTGTTAACAATCCATATTATATTCTATTAATATATTTAACGTATAGAAACTCCACAAATAGTTTCCAATCTCTTATAAACTTGTCCAAACCATTGCCTCTAATCAATCCAGTTAATTTCACCATCTCTGCCAACTCAGTCAATTTCAAAATCTGAAGGGTTATTGCTGTGTTTATTAGTTTCAAACATTTCTGAGGAAAATAATATAAATAAAGGACTCTCTCAAACTAAGTTTGATGCCTATGTAACTTTTGTGGAAATTATGGTTTGCTACAGTGGTGGGATTCAATTTTTTTTACTACCAGTTCTGTGGGTGTGGCTTGGTGGGCATGGCAGGGGAGAGATACTGTAAAATCTCCACTTAGAGGTGGTATTTGCCAGTTCTCCGAATTACTCAAAATTTCTCCTACCGGTTCTCCAGAACTGGTCAGAACCTGCTGAATACCATCTCTGGTTTGCTATCACCTTCTAGAATATTCTAGAAAGTTCTTTTAAAGTTTCTCAGATCAGCTTATAGCTCTTATTTTTTTCCTAATAGCCAATTAATCATCTAATTATCAATCAGCTTTTATTATGTCCTTTAGTGACCTGGAGCCAAGCCTGACTTGAAGGAGTCTTTAGCTTACTTTTTAATTTGTTATAGATTCTCAGCATATTTGCATTATACACTACTGATAATGGATTAACTTGACCCACACTCCTTTTCAGGAAAAAATATTGTGTATCTCCAATATTTAATGTTACAGAGCTGCTCAAATGTTTTCTGCAAAGTCCACCTGATCCCTATAGAATTATTGAAATCTGGAATTATTTTAGTCATTGTTATCAATCATTCATCATATTTTCAGGGTTTTTTAAATAGATTATTTCCTTTTTTTATAATATTCTAATTATAATTAGTCTAATTCTTCTTGAAATGTGTGGTTCACAAGCCACTTTCACAGCTCATGTCAATAGCCATAGAATATTTAAGAAATTATGGCTTCTGTACAAGTTTCAATGTATTTTTTCATAATGTAAATCAACAGATATTGTGTGTACATTGATTTTGTGATCAGAATAATATCTATATATTTTTAACAATGGGCTAAAGTGCTTTGTAAAATGTTAAAGTTAATTTTTAAATATTCTTTGACACAATCTATCAGAGCTCTGGATGTGTTTTTTATGAATGAAAAACTATCTACCGTACTCTACAATTTCCACAAACATTTGGCCTCAATCAATGGTTTATTAAAAGTTCCCAGTGTCAGAGGGAGGGAGGAGGGAGTGGGGAGACAGTAAATCATTATTTCAGTTTTATTCTTTTATGAAAAAAATTGAAGATTATCAATCAATATTTATTATGGTCACAGACCAGCACAAAATTGAAAATCATATTTTTAGGGATTCCCCCCCCCCCTTCAATTTTAGGCAGATAATGCAAAAGATAAACCGCTGAAAATTATTTGAGTCTGCAGTTCTAAACTTACTTATCTGTAAACTAATCCTACTGAATCTGAAGCTTTTTGGAGAGAAAGAGAATACATGTGTGTGTCTCTACATATATACTATACATGCAATACATGCATGCAACACCCATTTTCAAACTGGAAAATAATTTTCAGGGAGTGTATAGGATTTTTCTGTAGTGTTACGTATTCTCAAATTAGAAAAAGGCTTGATAGCACAGATGTACTGTATGCAATTCATTTTGTGCTGGTATGCATGAAAGAAACATGTCTGTACTGTTGACAGCTATTGATTTTGATGATTTGCATATTAAATGCATAAACTTCCCCTTGTGCAGCTGCAGTTATTTCTAGAAAAGAAAATAAGAACAATTGCTCTCAAAAACTTGGAAAAACAAGGTGACACTCCAATTATCTTCTCTAAGGGGACTTCAAACTTATAGCTCTGAGTATGTTTAGCCTTGCAGGCATTTTGTGCAACCTATGTTCCACACTGAGGCACTGTCACAGTTTAATTCAGGCCTGCTAACTCACTGCCAGCATGGCTGGCAGTGGCTGCCCTAGAAGTGCCCTGGCCAAGTTTGTCTGGGTTTGTTGACAAACATTGCACTGTTTTCAGTCTCTGCCTTTCTTTCCTGCCATTTTCTGATGTCCTAAGTACTTCACAACACCAGGAGACCTGCATGGGACAATGGTCTTGCCTTGCCTGATCTGCTATCCTCCTCTCTCTGGTTAAGGCAGGCAGAATGAAACCATGGGGAAAGAGTTCAAGATGAACCACTTGACCTGCTAATGTCAGGTGAGGAAAATTTCAGCAGCCTCACCAAGAGGATTTGAATTGATGACATCCTTTCTCGTTTTGCTCTTTTCCTCATGAAAGACAGGCTGCGATCAAGCTGGGCTTCAAAACTGAGCCTTAATTTTATCCAGGCAATATCTGGACTGTACAGCACCACTGACATATTTTATCCCCTCCTTTTTTATATATATACTTATATGCAATGTCCCCTTTGAGCACTGCTATCCACAGCCATCTTGGGGGTATCTGTATCAGAAGAGAAGAAATGTCCTGTAAGGTCTCAAAACCATTGGACTTTTTTTGACTCCCAATTTTGAACTAATAAAACTCATATTTTCCCAGCTATAGGTGGACCAATGAAACCATGGGCCCTTTTTTCCTTTTTTCCTTTATTGAATGTGGTGAAATTGACAAGAACTCCATCAGTTTCCTCACCCCCAGTAACAGAAGAAGAGAAGAAGAGAAGAAGATTTTACTTTTTCACTAGTCACCAAGAGACATGCTAGGTGGATGAACAAGTTCAAAGGCAAATGAATTGGAAGTCAGTGGAGGAGGTTTCATGCAAAAACTCTGTCGGTGGAACCCAGATGTCTTCAAAGATCCATCTGTGGAAAGGAAAGAGATGGCCATTGTTTTACTAATGCAGGTGGGAAGGGCAAAGAATCCACCAATCAGAAATTGTGACAACCTCTTTCTGGCCACAAAGCCTAGCCACATTGTTATCAAGCTGGAGAACAGATACAAATCTGGATACCAATGTCTTAAACTGCTTCATCTTCAGCCACTTTTAGCACGTGAGTCCAGCACGTGAGACAAGTATGTGAGACAAGTCACTACCTGACTGTAGTTTTCTTCCCCAAACCCACAAAACTTTAACCTTGGACTGTCTACTGCTGACCTCACCCCATTCCTAAGAGGTCTGTAAGGGGCATGCATAAGAGCACCAGTGTGCCTACCGTCCCTGTCCTAATGTCTCCTTTTATTCGTACCCATTTCATGTACTCATAATCATGTTCCTAATTATATCTGTTATCCAAAACATGCTTGACAAAATAAATAAATAAAATAAAAATAAATAAGCAGCATAAGGTAAGTCACTGCTGCAGAAATGTCTGAAAAGCCACAGGTGACAGACAAGGGTAGATATCTGCTTCACCCTGGCACTGCCGTGGTCTGCTCTATTCCTCCTGTACACTTCCTACCAGCAGTTTCCTCTCTGAAGAACAAAGGATCAATTATAGAAGTTTGTGAAGATCCATAAGCTTTTCTGATATTTATAAATGGAACAGATGAACTTGAGGAGGCTGTTTGTATGTTTCATTCTTCTCTTGCTAGAATCCTAATCTTTCTATAATGCATGTTAAAAATGAAGATAAAGTCATTTGGAAAAGGGAATAAATATTTACAAGTCTTGAAATTTGAGCCAATACTTCACTTTTGTGGAATGTTAATTCAGGAAAATATATTTTCACTATCCCCAATATAATTAGAAAAGCCATCTTTCTTTGAAAAGCCAGATAATCCCAATGTAAAATAATCTCTGTCCACATTCATTGACTTTGAAATGAATGAATTAAACAGACATACTGGACAGTTGCCCTTTAATTTTCTAGGTATAACGCAATTGGAATTAGTATAATATGAACCAGGCCCTGAAAACAGGAAGGCTGATTCATTGCAGGCAAGGAATTGTGTGGGGTATTTAAGATGGGAAACCATAAACAGTTTGAATATCTTCCTTGTTCTTTAGTAGCAATGAATTAACTACAGATGTGTGGTTTTCCTAGTCTTCAAAAGAACACTGAATTCTGTTATTGTTTAATGCCAGTATCATGCCTGTTACACTTGAAAAATTCCATACATGGTTGTAATTTCCATACAGCAATGGGTGGAATACACATATGTATTCTACATGTGAAACAGGTAGATTTCTCCTTTATCAACTACATATGATAGGAACACCAATCAGACACTTAATTGCTTAAGTACTGTAAGTCTTTGCTTGGCACATTCAGCTGGTATTTTATATTTCTTGGTAAATTGTAGGCAGGTTTGGGTGATTGGGAGATTGTGAAAAAATCCTTAACAGTGCTAATGAGTCAATTGTTTAATCATTGTTCTGGTTGCAATCATTTTAGGAATGGGAAAATAAGCAACCTCTTTCATTCATTTGCTAGGTTTCTGATAAACATTCCCCAGTCTGAAGAACAAGAACAAGATGCTATGAATTATGACAATATATTGATTGTCCTCAAATCTTTCAGGATTACACTGAGACACCAATTGTAAAAGAGAATTCAGATTTCTAATGCATGGCATTTTAGTTACAAGATTTTTTTGTGGGGGGGAGGCCTTGAAGAGATTGGATAGCTGTGTGTGTGGAATGGTATAGGGCAGGGGTGTCAAACTTGCATCATCATGGCATCGTCATGTGATGTATCATGACTTTCCCCCCTTCACTAAACTGGGCATGGGTATGGCCACGTTTGACACCCCTGGTATAGGGTCTTCCACAGAAGCAGGTAGAAGACCTCCAAGGTCTCTTTCAACTGTTAGAGAAGATTTGAGGGCACTTCAGAGCAACAAGAGATGGTGCTAGGGGGTATAGGAGAAAGAAACACAGACACACAAACACCCCTTCTGGAAGAGTCTTTCTCTTGGGTTCTTCTACAAACCAAACAAGATTTAAAATGTCCTAAGCCTATCTTCTAAAGTTTAAAACAACAACAACAACAACCCAGTCAAAAACATTTCTTCAGTTATTTTAAGGAAATGTTCATGTTGGAACAATAGGAAACCCGTGGAGGGAGGGAAAGCCTTCCCTTGTTCTAATCTGGCTCACAGATGCTAGTAGGCAAAACAGATGTGAAAGACTAATATATGGAATGAAACCCCAGCAGTGTCTTGATCATACTAAAAAGCTAATCAACACTGGAAAGCCATTTCACCCAAAGCTGCTTATATTATCCAGTATTGTTTTGTATTTTCTATTCATATAAACCCCTCAGGAGCTTTCAGGAAAAAAAGAAAAGAAAAAGATTGTGATATGGATTATTCTCTGAGCGGGGATTATTTTCATGAAAACTAAAGACATTATGATATTAGTAAAGCTAATGAGATATAAAAGTTTATTTAAAAATACTAAATGCTGATTATTTGCAATAATGTTGAGTTTAATTCAATATAATGTGTTCATATGTATATACTATGTGAGTGAGTGTGTGTGTGTGTATGTAAAATATCTGGTGTGTGTAAAATATCTGGTTTTGAGAGCAGGCTTTGGAATTTCATTTCAATGTGTGCCATTGTACAGAAAAGTGACAGTAAAGGTTGTCCTGCCCTGTCTTATCTCACCTCGCCTCACCCCACCCTCTCTTATTGTCTTCATTGGTGGCAGCTAACTATCAATTATGATGTCACAAAGCTGAAAAAGTTAAAACAACTTAGTGCATTATATATTTCAACTGTAGGCCTCGCTTTATATTTGAAAAACATTTCTCAAGTAAAAGAAGAGTTTAATACAGTTATCTTTAAGAAGTAGTTTTTTGTTTTACGTCCAAAAACAATAGTTTTTATTCCCCCAACTTAATTATCAAAGAGTCATTTTTAAACAATGGACCTTTTCCAGATCCTTCCATGAATAGTTTAGAATACCATAACTGTGTAGCAGCAACCATATTAACCAGGTTAATTACTACATAAGGAAATAACCCAAAGTCAACAACTCAAAAGGTTTTTAAAAATAAAAAAATTCAAGACAATTGTCATAGATGTATCCAGGAAACATTAATATTTACATTCTGTTTGCAATCATTTAATCCAAATATACTTCATAATTCTTTTAGATGCCCTAAATATGTTCTTTGTAATCAGATGCTTCAATCATTTGGCAAAACCTATTACAATTACAATCCCAATTACAAAAATGGATTCCTACTGACCTTGAAGTTTGGGTATTGCAATAGATATGGTTAGAAGCAAATGTATTACATGAAAAACGAATAGGATTGCTTTAAAACAATTCGACATGAAAGGTCTTTATAATTAACTAACTGGAACTTGTGATTTGCTACTTCCGTGTTCTTTAAATCCCAAATCAGTCAGACTCCATGCCCCAGGACATCACTATTCTGGGAAAATAAAGCTTCAAATGTCTGTCTGTTTCCAACAACCCATGTTAGAAGCAAAAAAAAAAAAAGATATGTACACAAAGCCTCAGTGAACTTCTTTCTCTTTCCCCTGGAAAATCTAAGATAATAGCCATGTTAAAAAGAAAAGGATTATGGTTTGCTTTGAAAATAATACATCAAATTGATCTTGTATTTGACATCATTTATGATCTGTATTTGGTGATTCATTTCTTATTGGATCTTTGTGGTGGCATAAATGATTTGGGCTTTTTTTTCTACATTAAAACCTGTTATTTAAGCAGCATAACTGGAAAATGCTGCATACTATTTGGGTTTTTTTTTAACATGCTGTGGGGATGGTAAAAGGATATTTCCATTAATATAAAAAAGGCTACTGTTTTTAACTCCACATTTTTTAAAAAAGTAAGAAATTAATTACTATTGCGAGGAGCATAGACTTAACTACTCATAATATGAAACATCATTTGACATCCATGCATTAAAAGAAACTATAAAGCAATAGCAATAACAGACTTACATGCCATTTCACAGTGCTGTACAGCCCTCTCTGAGCAGTTCACAGAGTCAGCATATTGCCCCCAACAATCTGGGTCTTCATTTTACCGACCTTGGAAGGATGGAAGGCAGTCCATATCGAACTCCAGGCTGTGGGCAGAGTCAGCCTGCAATACTGCATTCTAACCACTGTGCCACCACAGTTCTTATAAAGGGACTATAGTTGTCTATACAGGGGCTATAGTTACCTCTGTCCCATCCCCATATTTCATTTCCCTTGCTCTATTGACAACCATGTCTATTATCCATTGTTGTGCTTAGCCATGTACGTATACTATCAAAGTAAAGTTTGTAACATGTTTCTTATTCTCATTCATAATTAAATATTAAAGAAATGGGATTAATATTTTTTAACCATTTTACAAGGATAAAAAAAATCCACAACCTTATTCATGCTATTGACATTACTATGTCATCCTCACATCCATCAAAGGACACAAATAATATTCTCTTTTTTACATCAAATTAAGTATTTAAACTTTCCCAGCAAAAGCAAGTCCTATAAGTAAATGTACATGTGATATCCCCACTAGACAGAAGCCGTTGCTATTTTGTACTTGAGGAATATATGTATAGTATCTAAATAAAAATAAAAATATGATGTCCAATTTTTCCTACTGGTCCTCACTCTCAGAAAAAATACAGAAATATTTTTTTTAAATGTGAATCAGGCTAATTATGTGCGACTTTTGGGTTGGATGTCAACAAGGCTACATTGTTTGGGCCCTGCCTTTTTCTTGTCTTGTTGACCTGCACACCCAGTTTTAAGAAAATGCATACTCTGGAGAAACAGATGCTTGCCAAGTATGTATGTAAAGAATCTCTCTCTGTACAAAATATGATGTTCAATAAATGTGACTGATTATTAAGTTAAGCTTTAAGGAAATCTTTGGTAGTGATTATTTATTTGTTTGTTTGTTTGATTTGTCAATCATTTACAAATTAATAGGTATAAGTATAAACATGAGTAAGAATATAGAAAATAGGTACGATTAAATGGGGACAATAGGACAGGAATGGGAGTCATGATGGTGCACTTATGCACGCCCCTTACAGACCTCTTAGGAATGGGGTGAGGTCAACAGTGAATAGTAATAGTCAATAGTTTGAGGTTAAAGGAGTGGGGGTTTGAGGGTGTAACTACAGAGTCAGGTAGTGCATTCCAGGCATTGACCACTCTGTTGCTGAAGTCGTACTTTCTGCAATCAAGTTTGGAGCAGTTAACATTGAGTTTGTATCTGTTGTGTGCTCTTGTATTGTTGTGGTTGAAGCTGAAGTAGTCATTGACTGGTAGGACATTGTAGCAGATAATTTTGTGTACTATGCTTAAGTCCAACTGTAGGCGGCGTAGTTCAAGATTGTCCAAGCCCAAAATTTCAAGTCTGGTGATATAGGGTATTCTGTTGCAAGCAGAGGAATGTAGTACTCTTCTCGTGAAATACTTCTGGACTCACTCAATTGTATTAATGTCTGATATATAGTGAGGATTCCAGACAATGAGCTGTATTCAAGTATTGGTCTAGCAAAGGTTTTGTATGCCCTAATTAGCAATTCAATATTTCCAGAGGAGAAGCTTCGTAAGATTAGATTTACAACTCTTAATGCCTTTTTGGCAATACTGTTACAGTGAGCTCTGGCGCTTAGGTCATTAGATATGAGTACTCCTAGGTCCTTGACAGAGTGAGGTAATTTCCCTCATCATCAGAATTAATTAATTAATCATCAGAGTGATTAATGCAAGTAAGGAATCTAAACAATTAATGGATGCCAGTACTGAGGAATCTCTGTTATATCTGAGGCACTAGCAGGTTTCCAGGCTGTTAATTGCATTTTTGCTGTCTTTAATTGTTATTCAGTCGCCAAGTCATGTCCTACTTTTCGCAACCCCATGGATCATAGTACACCAGGCTCCTCTGTCCTCCACAGTCTCCTGGAGTTTGCTCAAATTCATGTTCACTGTGTTCTGCCATCCCCTTCTCCTTTTGTCTTTAATCTTTCCCATTATCAGGGTCTTTTCAATGAGGTGGCCAAGATATTTGAGCTTCAGCTTCAGCACCTAGCCTTCCAAAGAATAGTCAGTTTTGCTTTCTTTTAGGATTGACTGATTTGCAGACCAAGGGACTCTCAAGAGTCTTCACCAACACCACAATTTGATGGTCCCCCTCTTTAATACCATTTTATAATTAATATTGTTGTCTACCATGGATACCTGAATGTTTTACTGTATGGTTATGTTATAATTATTGTTAATTGTCAGGAGGTTTTTTGGGGGATTATGGCACAATACACATATAATAGATAAAACTGATTTATGCAATGTGTATAGAAAGAATAGATGAAAATTTATTGGAGAAACAGTACAGCTCAAAGCATGCTTGCAATTAAGAATTTAACATTCCCGTAGTTAAACTATCCATGGATTTGCTCAAAGTAAGGAAGGCATTTTTCTGCTTGTTGAAAGCATTTTGGCAACTGTTAACGGTTCAAGACAGCTTTTGGAAGGATGAGTATTATTGCAAGGTCTGCTTGTTGGTTTGTATACTGAATATTACTGAAATTGGAATTTAAATGGCAGGACAGTATTTTTATTCCTGATTGTGATGGTTGTTCCAAAGTGTTCTGTCCCAGGAACTCAGTAAGACTCAGTTTTATAAGAAAAACCCAAGAACTGCATTTCTGATTTTGTGTGCCAGGAATAATTTTCCTGCAGAAGACTAGCAGTCTGGTGACCTTTAAGATCCAGTACTTATTTGCAAATTCTCTGGTGAAGTTAAAAGAAATAATTATATACAAAACAAATCTGAAGTGAAAATACCTTAAATGTTCCTTTTTTCAGTTTAGGTTATTTGAGAGAATTACACCTGAACTTGTCTTTCAACTGCACAAAAATAATTGAGAGAACATTCAAATATATGTGAGGACCAGGTATTAGACTGCTTACTCAATCAAAGCATGTTATTGGAGGTGAAGGGAGTGGGGAAGTGAGAAGGCTGGGATTTTGCGGTGTGGATGAATGGATGGGTTGTGAGAGAAGTTCTGAATCCTAGTCTTAGGAAAGCTTCATGTGAAGAAATAATTTGTGCTAGATTACTTAAGTATTTGTAAGGCACTGTAATATTGAGGGAACCTGTTTATTTAATAAATATTAATTAAATTCTTTGTTTAAATGTTACATAGTAACTGTGCTATTTTGTATCCCCCTGTGATGACCCAGGACAAGGCACGAAGGTCACACAGTCAACTGAGAGTCCCCTTTAATGCTCCAAATTCCCCCACAATGCTCCCACATTCTTGGCAAGTCCCAGAGCAAAGCCTGCACACATACATACAGCAGCTTCTGGCTGCGCACAATCCATTAAGCAAGGAAGAAGCAATGAATCCATGAAGCAAGGAACAAACAATGAGTCCATGAAGCAAGGAAAAAGCAAGTAGCCTTGCAGACTCCAAATGTGTGTACGGGCACACCAAACTCTACAAATTCAGCATTTATTCTCGACAAAGGCCCCTCCCTACAGCATCTCCTTAAATCACAGTCCCCAGGTGTGCCTTGTGAAGGGGGCTGGGGCATTCTCCTCCTGAGTTGTTGGGTCGGCCTGCACTGTTCACGCCTTGTCTCCACTCTCCGTGCTCAGGGATCAGAAGGGGGCGGTCCTTGCTCATCGCCTGAACTCAGTTGCTCCTCATGTCCACTGCTTGCCCTCTCTTGGTCATCCTGCCCCTGTTCCTCCCTGCTAACAAGCCATCCCAATCCTGATGGGCCTTGAGCTGCCTCGTCCTGCTCCTCCTCACCTTCCTCCGAAGCCAACAAAGCCTCCCCATCGATCTCCATCGGCTCCAGCTCCGGTTTGTCCTCCTCTGCAGATTCAAGGTCCAACAGGGACATGACACCCCCCTTCTATTTAGTCACATTAGTTCTGATATATAAATTGAGGAAAGAAATAAAAGAAATATTTCTGAGCTAGGAGGGAGTTTGATGGTGCCAGGAAAACCAATAGACCCCCAAGAGATCTGTTTTATGGGATTATGTTGCAATTTTGAAAAACAAAAGATTTATGGAGGGTGCAGTATGCCAGCATAAAATTAAGACAATAACCTTTTTTAAAATACCAAAGTGAACTTTCTGTATATGCCCTGGCCATATGGGAATGCCTGGGAACAGCATTCAAAGCAAAAAGGTACTTCATTCATGTTTCTTTGGATGCTGAAGAATTTCATATTTTTATGAGCCAATTCTGAGTGAGATTGAAAGATCTGACAAAGCAAAACATTGCTCTGAAGACTACAGAGATTGAATATAAAGCAACATCTGTTATTCAGAACTATAGAAGAGAGAATTTATTTCTAGTCCAAGGCTGCATAAGGAAAGAAAGGTGAGAAAAGATCTTTCAATAGAAGAGAATATATGTAGCTCATATATTGTTGAATTGTGTAGTACTTGGTGCTCTCTGAGCTTGGTAGTTTGCTTGCAGGTATTTTGTTACCCAACTAAGTAAAATCAGTGCTTGACAGCATCAATATCTACTGACAATCTGAAGTAAGTACAATGTCAAAGATTATTTAGATACAGTAAAAGTTATATCTTTTTTGCATTAGGAAACTACTTTTCAGAGTGGCATCAAAGTTGACAGAGTTTGTTTGAGACTTTAAATATTTTTCTCTAGCTATTTGCTGGTTATATTATTACACTTTCCCCATATTTTTATCTTGGCATCTCTCTGCTGATAAGGTTTTCTTCCAGTAGAATGAAGAGGAGAGGAAAGAGATTCTCAGTAATCAATCTTCTTTCTGCAGTTCCTCGCAGCTTTCTAAATATGTTCCATATTTGAAAGACCTTTCAGAAGGCCATGGGCATAACTGATGGAAGTTTCCCTTATTGCTCTGAAATTAGAAATTTATCCAGCTTCAATTCACATACATCCCTTTTTCCTCCAAGTATATCTTGGATTCTGCACCTCACAACTAATTCCAGAAACATATCACAGCTGCTTGATACTAGGGTGGTTGAGTCCAGATTCCTTCAAGAAGTAAGGCATTTAGGTGTTTATCAAATTAGATCCAAATTCCTTCCAGCCTGGAAGAAGAGAGTAACTTTTCTTATTAGTGAAACTAATTAGCGAAACTACCAGGTGAAAAACTTGGAAATGTGGAAATCACAAATCTGCAATGATTATTGTGATTTGCTTTAAGTGGGCTATCTTGATCTTGATCTTGATCTTGCTAGCAACAGTTAATAAAAATTAGAGTTTAGTTTCTTTTAGAACTTTACACATGAATGTCCCTACCTTAAATCCAAGATGGCTAGCCAATATTCTAGTCCAAAATTAAGTACTTTAGTGTCCTCCAATATGTTGAACAACAATTCCAATGGACACTTGCCATCAGCCATGTATAAGTAACATTTGATGAGTATAGGTTGCTTTCAATTCCTTTGGGTCAATATCTGAGTACTGTCCAAGGTACTGAACCTGCTTTGCTCCAGCTTTGTAAGAGATGCCTATCACTTCACTACACAGAAAAACAACCCTGTAAAGAATATCATTGTATTTTTATATTAGCTGCTTTGAGGGTCTGTTCTGAGAAACAAAACATGATGTATGGACATGTTTTGAAAATGAATGGGAAAATTTTGTTTTGACCTTGCACCCAACACAACACCTCTCAGCTACTCATTAAAGCAGCCACATTTCTCCCACAAAATGTTCTGCTTTAACAAATCCACTCATCAAACTCAGTGGGATCCTAGGGAAGTGGTACCATCTCTTCTTCCAGATTTGTACTGAAAGGGAAAAAGTGAGGCCATTCTAAAGAATTGTAGAGAATGCTTGCATTCATATGACATCATTTTTCCCAAATCTTTTCCCTGGCTGTAATAAATAAATGCATAAATGGTTTAAAATATATAGTATAGTTTAATCTCTCTATTAAAATAAATATTTTAAAAAGAACTTTGCAATTTTCTGCTCACGCTTGCTTGCTAATTCTGCAAGTTCCTGCCTTGTGATGTGGTGCACTCCAACAAGTAATTAGTTGGAAGAAATAATTTAACAGCAGATGCTCTTCAGCTGTGCAGGTATATCAAGTTCAAAAGGAAAGAATGCCCATCTTTCACTAATGAGAAGATCAATTCCCTTCCTTATTTCCCCAAATGGTTGCTGAGACATTGATGACTTTGAGAAACAACAGTTTAGTATGTCTTTGTTAAATAATTGAGAATATGGTGGACTTCTCTATTACCCAGCTGTTTAAATTTCAATCTGTCTGGTATACATTCATAGATTATTGATGCTTCATAAATCTCACTATTGTGTTTTCAGGCTTGTTATATCCTTACACAATTCAACAGACCAGCAAGCCCCAGTCTAGGCACAGCAAGTGATTACATGTTTTTATATCAATGCATCCTGACTTATGGAAGTTACTAATGTTTTAAGTTTTTGCCTTGTCTTATGTGAAAGGAACAAATCAAAAGATGACCAACTCAAAGGAGAATAGGGCAGGAAGACAAACCTTAACATTACAGCAGATATTATATCAATTGATGAAGTAAATGTAAACAAGAAATATATCAGCCATCAAACCTAGGCCAGAAACCTTCCTGTGGTTTTTGATATCTAATAGGATGTGACCATAGTCAAGGTTGGAGTGTTCTAATCCTATGATGACCCATTGCCTTCTGGAGTATGTTCAGCACTTCTCCACTACCATGGTTGAATAAGAAGAATCAAGAAGCTCATATCTCATGTGTTTTTCTTAAAAACAAATAGCAGATTGAGGGTGGAGTGGACCCTCCACCCTGTCATTCCTCAGAGGACTGAGGCAATAGCATGTCCAGGATTCCTCCTCATGGTCCTAATTAAACTACCTCCCACCCCAGCTTCAATTAAAGGCAACTTCTGTTTTGGAATGTTTAGCAAGTTTGAGGTTGCACATGTCATTAGGCTATGGACTGTTGTCTAAACCATAACCAGATACAAACGGGATCACCAAAAGTCAGGCCCCATAGAGAATTTTTAATATAATTTACATTAAATTGTCAAATTCATTGGCATTTTCTTCTAAACATTTCCTTAATTAACACATTACTTTTGAATGTGCCTAAGAGCAGTAACATTATCTCTAAATAAATCAATAAAAATAAAATACTGTCATTGGCTGATCGGGTTTGAGGTTTAATATACTCTGTGTATGTTTCTCTCTTTCTCTCTCTGTCTCTGTCCAATATATGTTTACAGCAAAGGAAGTAGGAATGTCATTGATTATACTGACTTAATCAGTGAACTCAATTAAGTTAATTTGTAATACATTAAGAAATAATCAAGAAAAAAGTGGCAGAAAACTGACATTGAACAGGAGATTTAATTTAAAAACATAAAGAGGGGTAAATCTGATTGACTAAAGTTCCCTAGATGGTAAAATCACTTCTTACTGATATAATAATTTGAACAAAAGAGATAATTACTGTAAAAACAATTGCAAGGTATTAAAAGGAAATTGGTGGCTAAATGGGAACTCTTCTGATCAGGCATTTATATAACTCTATCCATGCAACCCACAGGAAATGAAAAAGGGAGGATGAGATATTGACTTTTGCTTAGTAAAGCTGTATATGGTTGGCTTAGAAATAGAGAAAGATGGAATCCAGTCACAAGACAAGACATCCTATTACACCTGTCTATATGCTCAAATAAGGCTACCTATGGGAAGTTCAGCCCAGGAGCAAGAATTCTGTGGACTCAGCACTTGTGATGTAATTTAGTAGACACAATAAGCACATATGTAGCACCTAATCTGGGTCACTTTAAGCCAAAAGCATCTTTTCCCAGGAATATATACCAGCAGCAAAGTGGAACTAGACAAATCCAGGAAAACACATGGCTGCTTTGTAGCATTCCAAACAGATGCTCTGTGCAAAATAATATGGGCCTTAATCACATATTGACCAAGTGGCAACACCCAGCTGATTGATCTTGAAAAAAACAAGAAAGATTAGTGAAACTATTTAAGGAGGTGATCTGGAAACCACAAGACAGCAGACTAGATTGAGAAAGCAGTGTTGACAAGAAAATAACATGGGTATTAGGAGTTGCCAGGAGTCAAACAAGTCTTATCTATAACTTCAGAGATTTGGAAAAGATAATCTGAAATAAATACCTCAATTTAGTAGTGGAATCCCATAATCAATTTTGTGCTAATTTTTTTTAATAATGCTTTATTGAATTTTTTCCATTTATACATATTACCAATAGTTATTAAACAGTGCTGTGACATTATATATACATTTATGTGTCCTATCAAAACTTACAATGCATAATACTTTCATAGCCTCTTATTTATTATATACATTATTTACAATTTCTGTGTTTATATCTATTATCTCTCCAAATAAACCATGTTTCCCATACTGCGTTGTATTCTGTGTCTGTTTTCCCTTTTAGTTCCATAGTTAATTTATCCATTTCCACACACTCTAAAACTTTTTCGATTATTAAACCTTCAGGTGGTATAGAATTTTCCTCCCAGTACTGAGCATATGTAATTCTTGCTGCTGTTAATATATGTAATATATTTTATCTTTCTATTATAATATTTTTTTATTATTCCTAAGAGGAATAATTCTGGGACAAAATCATTTTGTTTTTAGTTAACTCTTCTAACCACATTTGAATCATTTTCCAGTATTTTTTTGCTTTGGGGCATGTCCACCAAGAATGAAAGAAGGTACCTTGTTGTTGTCCACACTTCCAACAATTTGGTTTAAGTTTGGGTAAATCTTAGCCAGTCTTGAAGGTGCCAAATGTCAACAATAGAACATTTTATGTTGGTTTTCCTTATATGCCGATTTTGTTATTTTATAATTCACATTCCACATCTTTTCCCATTCTTCCAGATCAATAGTATGTCAACGTTCCTACCCCATGCAATCATCGTTCCTTTCACAATTTTTCCGCTCTTTCAAATTCTAATAAATGTTTATATAACTTTGATAATAATTTCTCATCTGGGCCAATCAAGATTTTATCTAGTGTTTGTATTTCATTATCTATTCCAAATTCCTCACTGTCTTTTTTATGTCTTGTTTGAATTTGCATATAGGTCCACCAATCCAGTTTTATTCCCTGCTCTTCCAATTTCTGTCTGCTCTTTAAGTTCCCTTGGTCATCTAGTATTTCCCTATACCTAGCTGTTTTCTTAACCTCCGTTATATTGGGGTGGATTACTGCTTCCAAGGGAGATACCCAGTTTGGAATTTTCAAATAATATTTATTCTTTATTTGTTTCCATGATTATATCAGCACATTTCTTATTTTGTGTCTATAAAAGTGATAGATACGGCTTGTTTTCTTTGTCCCACAGGAAGGCATGCCATCCTCTTTGTATGTCATGCGCCTCTATGGTTAATATTCTTTTTTTCCTTAGATTGATCCAATCTCATATCCATACAAGTATTGCTGCCTTATGGTATAGTTCCCAGTCTGGAAGCCACCTCTGCTTTTACTATCCTGTAAATCTTTTAACTTTATTTGGGCTCTTTTGCCTGCCCAAACAAATTTTGTGATTATTCTATTAAGTTCTCTAAAAAAATTCTTATCTAATTTTGTTGGAGTTGTTTGAAATAAATATAAAATCTTTGGCAGGACATTCATTTTAATAGTTGCTATTCTTCTTAATGACAATAATTGTAAAGTCCCCATATTTCCAAATCTTTTTAATTTGATTGAATAATTTGGTATAATTGTCTTCTTTTATTGTGGAGCACTTTGCTGTTAACCATATTCCTAAATATTTAATTTTGTGTGTGTGATTTGTAGTCCCATTACTTTTTCTAACTCCTTTTTATTTCTAATTGTTATGTTTTTCACTAGCATTTTGGTTTTGTCTTTGTTAATTTTAAATCCTGAAATCTCTCCATATTTGTCTAATTCCTCTATCAATATTGGGCCTGATTCTAGTGGCTCCTCAATAAAAAAACCCAAATCATCCGCAAATGTTTGTAGTTTATACTCTTCTTTTTTAGTTTTTGTTCCCTGTATTTCTGAATTATTCCTAATTTTTATTAATAGTGTCTCTAGTGTCAAAATAAAGAGCAGAGGTGACAGTGGGCACTCCTTTTGTTTAATTCTGTGCTAACATCAATCAACTATCATTTAGAATAAATTCCCTCTGCTTTATGAGTGTGGTCATATTATTTATTACAAACTGACTATGACTCTTTGATTCAAATTTTCTACAATTAATAATATCTGACTAACTAAATGGCTTTCCTTACACCAAAAGAACCATTTCTTCTGTTAGCGGAATAAATATAAAACCTTTTATGCAAAAATAAATCACTCCAATTGATGTAAGAAACTGGACACACAGATAGTCATTCCATAGGAACCAGAGATGTATATTTGAATGTACACCTTAAACTCAATAATTGACACCACTTGGGAGAAATACCCACTTCTCTTGAGGGCTCTAATTACTGCACATAATACATTTTCAATGACTAGTGGTGGACCAGAGCCTGGACCTGAAGATGCATGCAATATTCCAAATGTTACCATAATTCTATTTCAAAACATAGTACGTCATGAAAGAAAGGTCAACCATTATTTACCCAATTCTTCAAATTGGTAAAATATGTGTCCCACTCTGTGTGGCAATGCAAAATTTCACAATGGGTTCACCACAAATATGGAAAAATGGTGACCTCCAGCTCTTCACTAATTATGCCACCAGAACTTTTAATGGTTGATGTGATTGGGTAGTTGTTTGGAGTATAAAAATGCTAAAAGCACCAACTGTTTCAACATTCAGGCATATTCAGGAGGGAGATTTTTTAGATGTTACTGCAATATAGGTAAGGATATGCACAAAATATTCAGTGTTTGGAGGACATGGTGTCTCAATGGAGATGCCACCATTACATGTGTGTTTAAATTGAATTTGCTCATATTATCACAACATGTTATTTGAAGCAGTTAACAATTGTTTGGAGGGTGTATTTGCAAATTTGGTGGATTATATCTGTTGGTAACAGTTTCCATTTTTTAACAGTACTAATACTGTTTGTCTATAAAATCTAGTTATGGAAAATTAAGAAACTGCAGGATAACCTGATTGCACATGCTTAGAACATACCTCAGAAATCAAACTTGGATTGGTAGTTATATAGCTATAGTTTCCTTAAAGCTTATGCAGTTCCAGTTGAATACCATTGGATTAAATATTCTACACAATGTGATGCTCCTATTTAACCTCAGTTAAGCTCGATATAAACTCTCCTATTACATAAGAAGAAAAATATGGTTTCCACCTTTTTTTCCTGTAAGTTTCTGAATATACTGTGTGTCTGAAACAGAGTGTGAAAATAGCAATAGAATTTAGACTTATATACTACTTCACAGTGCTTTACAACCCTCTTTAAGCAGTTTACAGAGTCAGCATATTGCCCCAACAATCTGGGTCCTCATTTTACCCACCTCGGAAGGATGGAAGGCTGAGTCAAGCTTGAGCCGTGAGACTCAGACTGCCAACTGCTGGCAGTGGAAATCAGCAGAAGTAGCCCACAGTATTGCATTCTAACCACTGTGCCACCACTGCTCTTATTTATTTATTTATTTATTTATTTATTTATTTATTTATTTATTGGACTTGTATGCCGCCCCATCTCTGAAGACTCGGCTCACAACTAAAACAACCACAATAAATAATTAAAAAGGAATTAAACAGATCACAAGCCCAAAATAGTAAATCTAAAATTTAAAATAATTTAAAATGGGATAATGATGGGATATATAGACTAAAAATGTCAGTGGCCCAATTCAATAGGCACTGCCTTGGCAGTGGCTCCTCTGCATATTAATGCGTTTGTTTCAGGTTTCCCCATTAACAATCCTATCTGAAAGACAGATCTCATGGGTGAGTCAGAGTAGTTCTCAAAGAGAGTATCATCTCAATGAAAGAAGTTTAACAATAATGTAAACACCTGAGGATTCTTTCTAGGTGTTAGAATTACACTTGTAGCACAGGTGTGGTGCTTTTATAGTCAATGCTTTCCTGTTTGAAAGAAAGCCCACTGCTTTGAAGAGGCTTTAGTTCCATATCTGGATGGCTCTGACTTGGACTAATTTAAAGATAAAAGGAAACAAGGAAATGAAATCAAACATCTTCATGCTGAATTGTAAGTTTATCTAATGTAAGCAAGTTGGCTGAGTGGTACAAAGAGAAAGGAAGGTTAAAAAAATATGATGGTATTAAATGAAGAGGTGGCTTATGAAAACAGCAGCTGAAAGAAAAAGGAACAATGGTGACCTTATCAGGACAGTGAAAATAGCTAAGCCACTAAGAAGCTCAGACTGCATCTGTCAGAAGAATCCTGGATAGCAGCTTAATAGTTCCTATTACTATCATGGAGAGGCATCTTAGGTGGTGCCCTGGCATGTATGTGAGATAGAGTGCCCACTCACCCATAGAAAGACATGGCGGTCCCTCCAACCAGTTATTTAATTTACATAGGTTTACCAGGTCCACAGTACCACAGAAGAACAGCAACCTTGTGTGAGAAAATCAAGAGGGAAATATTCATGCTTTGTCTATATTATTTTAAACACTGCTACAATCTAGGAATAGATCACAGGAAAATGGCAGTTCCATAGCTTCCTCAACATAAAACAATTTTAATCTAAAAGTTTTGTCATTTTGATAATATCAGAGATCTTTCCTTAATGCTACTTTGAACAGATTTAATCAAAAACCAAAAATAAGAAAAGGAAGAAAAGAAGATTTACAACTCATGCAGAGTAGTTTTGAGTCACTAACACCGTGCAAATAAAGTTTGGGCATCAGTTGTTCCTTTGGAAGCTTACAGAAGAGCTTTCAACGGACCTGTCATTTCAGCAAAGATCTGGTTAGTAATTTTACAATTAGCTGACTCACAGAAAATTACCAAATCCTACACCCTGCATATGACTCTCAGCAAATTTCTTAATATCTGTTAAATTTTAATTAATGTATTTGTTTTATAGAACACATTCAAGGTGTGAGAAGTAGGAAACAAGGCCCTTGCTGTATGGGCTTTGTTGTACCTGTTAGTTGTTCCATTGCTTTTCCTTTGAAGTTCCATAAAAGCAGAAAGATGCTTAGGCTTGCACATTTCTTCAATGTTCAAGTTAAAATTAATAATGCCAAACTGTGGAAATACTTTGCAGAGACAGCCCCAAACAATGTTAATTCTCTGAACAGACACATTTCTTCAAATACTTCTTATGATTGGTAATCAACAAACTGATAGAGTTCCTTACAAATTATACTGCTGTGACATATTCTGCAAGTAAAAAATGATTATAATCAACCATTTTCTCCTAGCAGAATAATTTCCAGTTTGGCTGAAGAATGTAACTAATTCCTGGTAGACACTTGCACTTGGCTTCTCTTTTTACCTCAGGAGAAATTGAATGTGTTATGTATGCAGGTTTGAATGTCATTGGTTTAGTTTGAACTGTTCTTGTAAAATGTCGGAAATGATTGGTTTAAAAGTGCGAAAATCCTGCACTCTGATTGGCTGGCAACCGCGCTGCTGGCTATAAGTAGCAGTTGCAGCCCAGCCAAATCGGGTCGGTTATGAGCTGTAGTCACTAATAAACTGTTCACTGAAGCACTCCGCTGACTCTTCATGCAAACTTAACACTGGCGATGAAGGTGGGATCCTTCCTGAAGAGAGACGACGCGGAAAACAAGCTGAGAGAGATGGCTGCGCTGAACACTCCCCCAGCCCCGTTCGATCCGACAGCAGAAGACTGGGGCTCGTATGCGGATCGTTTCCAAATGGATTTGAGGAAATGATCTCGCCAACATTTCCAAGAAGCGGAAGAGGGCAGTCTTTCTTATGCACTGTGGTCCGGCAGTTTTCAAGATGGCGAAGGCATTGGCGGGAGCTGCAGACGTGAAGGTAATGGAAAGCTGTTAAGAGCCCATTACGCCAGTATCGCCTCATTAAGAGACACGAAGTTTTACCGTCGCCATCAAGGGAAAGCGAAAACGAAATGACTTCATGGCAAGTTTAAGGGACATTGGGGTGCATGTGAATTTAACAACTTAGAAGAGGCCATGCGCGATCGATTTGTTCTAGGCCTTAAAGACAAGGTATTACAGAGCAAGTTATTACTGAGACCTAAGATCATGCTGAAGGAAGCAATAGAAGAGGCCTCTTCAGCAGAAACCACCAAGTCCTCAGCAGCAGCCATGAAGAAAATTAACAAGGCCTCAAGCTATCCTGATGTGGAAAAGTCCACAACAACTCATTACGAGCAGATAGATTCTGAGTCAGACTGTAGTGAGGTGGAGGAAGGAATTTATAGACTCAGAATGGAGAGGAAAAGAAAGACCTGAGGAAGAAAGAGGCAAGATTTTACTGCAGAGGTTGTGGGGAAGCCACCCCGCACTGAATGCAAGTTTCTTGATACCATCTGCCTCCTTGTGAAAAAAGAGGTCATCTAGCAAGAGTCTGCAAATCATCCAGAACTCCACCCCACAGAAGAAAGTTTCCTGACAAAGAATTCAAGCCTAACAACTTCAGTGAGAAAATGGGGCAAGCACAGAAGCAAATGGGAAGAATGAAACTCATCAAACAGTCACCATTGGTCATTCTTCACCCTTAAGAAGCAGAAAAGTACATGTGAAGGTACTAATTGAAGGAAGGCATTGCCAAATGGAAGTGGACTCAGGCTCCTATTTATCTATGGTGTCATGGGACACTATTCACAGACTACTCCCAAACATTCAGAAGAAGCATTTCAGAAGCAAGCACTGACTCTTAAAGACTACCAAGGGAACAAGATTCCAGTAGTTGGAACAAGAGAATTCAACGTGAAGTTCAAAGGCCACACCAAACGCTTGCCCCTGACCATCGTGGACAAGGATCGCCAAGCTTGCTGGGACTTGAGTGGTTCAATCCACTAGGCATCGAGGTGACTGGCATCAATCACGTGAGCAACACTGAATGGGAGGAGGCCTTGAAGTCTGAGTTTCCAGAGGTCTTCAGCAGGATTGGGCAAGTATATGGGGACCCCACTTTCAACCTAGATCCCAAGGTGCCCCAATTTGTTTAAAGCCCAGAAGGGTCCCATTTGCCTTAAAGGAAAAATTGATGCACAATTAGATAAACTAATAGCTCAAGGAGTTTTAGAGCCCACTGACCACTCCAGGTGGGAGACACCCATAGTCACACCAGTCAAGACTGATGGGTCAGTAAGAATCTGTGGAGACTATAAGGGGACATTGAACCATGCACTTCAACAGAGCACATATCCAGTTCCAGTGGTGCATCATTTATTACATTCACTTGGCAGGGGTACAGTCTTTGCCAAATTGGATCTGGCCCAGGCATATCAACAACTAACAGTTGATGATGCCACTGCAGAGGCCCAAACCATTGTGACTCATAGAGGTGCCTTCAAATGTAAAAGGTTACAGTTTGGAGTAAGCGGGCACCAGGCATCTTCCAAAGCCTTATGGAAAGGATGCTCCAAGGACTGCCAGGGGTAGTGCCTTACTTTGATGATGTGTTAATCTCTGCTGAAAATGACACTCAATTACAAGAGAGACTCAGAGAAGTCCTTACCAGATTCAAAAAGCGGGTTAAAAGTCAAGGAAGAAAAATGCACTCTTAGAACTGAGAAGGTTGAGTTCTTGGGCTATATGATTGACAAGCATGGCATCCACCCTACAGATGCCAAGGTTCAAGCAATCAAAGAAGCCCCTAGACCAAAATGCAAAACAGATTTGCAAGCCTTCCTTGGACTTATTAACTTTATCACATGTTCCTACCTCAGAAGGCAACCATTGCAGAACCATTACACAGATTACTGGACAAAAAATCTGCTTGGGTCTGGGGCAGGAAGGAACAATCAGCATTTAACAATATTAAAAGACTAATCACGTCTGATGCTGTACTGATACAGTTCTCTGAGAATTTGCCTGTTGTACTGACTTGTGATGCATCCCCTTTTGGAGTGGGGGACATTTTGAGCCACAGGCTTCCCAGCAGGAGGGAAGCCCCTATTGCATTTTACTCTCACTTTGACCAAAGCAGAGAGGAATTACAGCCAATTGGACAAGGAAGCATTGGCAATTGTTGCAGCTGTCAAGAAATTCCATGAGTATCTATATGGGAGAACATTTACCATTGTCACAGATCACAAACCTTTGTTAGGCATTGTGGCAGGAGACAAACCTACACCCACTATCCTGTCACCAAGAATGCTGAGGTGGACTGAATTTCTTGCTGCTTATTCATACAAGCTCATCCACAAGCCTGGCAAAGACATTGGCCATGCTGATGCTTTGAGTCGCTGCCCACTTCCTTTCACACTGAGGACTTTGAACCTGAGGCACACCTTTTCCTAGAAACTGTTGCCAAGCTTCCAGTACGCTGCTGAAATTGCCAGAGAGACTGCCAAAGACACTTTATTGGCTCCTGTTATAGGCTGGATTAAGAAAGGTTGGCCTTTTCAAGATCTACCTCACCTTGCCCAACCTTTTAAATCCAGGCAAACTGAATTATCTGTATTAAGAGGATGTATTTTGTGGGGTAACAGGGTGGTTATTCCTGCAAAACTGCAAAAGAGGTTTTGGAAATGTTACATGAGGGTCATCCAGGTATTGTAAGGATGAAGGGATTGGCCAGGAGTTATGTATGGTGGCCAGGTATTGACAAAATGGTTGAAAACTGGGTTGCATCTTGTCCCAACTGTCAGGTAGTCAGGCCTGCCCCACCCTCGCCCCCACACAGGAATGGGAATGTCCTAGGGCCCATGGTCTAGGATTCACATTGATTTGCTGGCCCTACCAGAGGGCACACCTTCCTTATTATAGTAGATGCATATTCCAAATGGCTAGAGGTCATCCCTATGGCATCCACCACAACTGATGCTGTCATCAAGCAGCTTAAAAGCTTTTGTAACCCACGGGTTACCTGATGTTCTTGTCTCTGACAATGGCCCTCAATTTACATCCAACCTTTTGAATCCTATCTAGCACAACAGGGTATCAGACATGCCCTGACTGCCCCTGGGCACCTTCGCTAATGGCCGGGCTGAATAATGGTACGTTTTACCAAGGAAAAGCTTCAGCAATTGGGTCCTGGGGACATCACTGAGAAAGTTGAAAAACTTCTTAGTGTTCAGCACATCACTCCTAACCCATCAACTAACTTATCCCCAGCAGAGTTGTTGATGGGTAGGAAACTTAGGTCTTCCTTGACCGCTTCATCCCACTTACGCACCCAACGCACCACTAGATTCCACTAGCAAAGTTGCACGTTCAGTGTGGGTGATTCTGTTTATGCTAAGAACCTTATGGGTGAACCTTCATGGATTCCTGCTGAAATAACTCAAATCACAGGCCCTGTTCTTAGGGTACAAACAGAGGATGGAGTCCTCTGGAGCAGGCACATTGATCAGCTTAGATCCAGATTACCTCAGGAACATCGCAATTGTTCCTCTCTAGTTCCCATACCTAATGCCTTTTCTAGGGGAGGGAGCATGAGGATAATCAGCAAGCAAGAATCAACCCCATGTGTAATGAGCCATTCATGACAGGAACCATCCCAAAACCTGTCACAATGCCAAAATCCATCCTTACAAGTGGAAGATTGCATCACTACCTGACTTGGGTGCTGACATTGGGTTGGAGATGGGTTGGGAGGAGAGACCAGATTGTAACAATCAAACAGGGTCTTCTGGAAGCCCGAGTAGGAAATGTCAACAGACACATTTCCTCTCTCACTGGGTGAGAACATTAAAACTTCTGAACCACGAAGGTCTCAAGCGTACACGTAAGAGCCCACCTATTTAAAGAATACATTAGATAGGTTGGGGTTTGAGTATGGACTGAACCTAGTGGGAGGGGTGTTATGTATGCAGGTTTGAATGTCATTGGTTTAGTTTGAACTGTTCTTGTAAAATGTCAGAAATGATTGGTTTAAAAGTGGGGAAAATCCTGCACTCTGATTGGCTGGCAACTGCGGCTGCTGGCTATAAGTAGCAGCCGCAGGCCATAAATCGGGTCTGTTATGAGCTGTAGTCACTAATAAACTCTTCACTGAAGCACTCCGCATCTGACTCTTCATGCAAACTTAACA